>JAHWFO010042181.1:2528315-2548582 GCA_023313115.1 Rhysida immarginata | reverse complement strand
AAATTATGTTGTGTGGATTTGTGGTTTCGTTGCTTTTGCTGGTTGATTCATTTTGGTCATAAATGAAAGATCTTAGCCTGTAGATTTGTCAGAGTTAAGTTTTTGTGTCCATAATTACTATTAATTAGCGGTAATTTACAATTAAAAATTGCTTTAAGAGCATGCGTGGTGATATGACAAAAACTATCATTACGTACATCTGCAAAATTGGCTTCTGCGCAGGCATGGTAGAAGGCTGTACCTTTAACTAACATGTTCTCTGCTTTTAAGCTGCTCTGTTATTCCATTTGTTGCTCTGACGATTTTTTTATTTATTTAATTTTTAATTAAAAGAATGGAGGGTATTTTTTAATTTTTAATTAATAATAAGATGGAATAATAATAATAAATTTACCGTCAAATTTTGGCGGGTTCCATCTAGTGTATATTAATAAAAGTTCAATGTGTGTCTGTCGGTTTGTGTGTGTATTCGCGATAATCTCTACAATAGCGAAACCAACCGTGTAAATCCATAATACATTCACATTTTGCATTTTCAATAATTAAGCTCGATACAAAAAAAGTCTTTTTACTATAACTAAATCTGACTTTTTTGCCTCAGTTGCTCAAGTGGTCGATTGGTTAGAGTAGCGACAGCGAAAGTCGTGGTCCCTGGTTCGAGTCCTTGGTCGCGGAATTTTCCCTTTGCTTTTCTACATTGTAATTATGATATACTTGAAGAATATCTTCGTTTCTTTATCTTCTCTTTGAGGGAATAGTACCCTTGGAAAATCATAATTTCTTAAATACTTCCATCCACCTTCTCTCCTGCCTACATAAATCATCGAAATTACTGCGTAATACACACTGTAAACATAATAAAATTCACTGACTACAAAATAAGTTGTGAAAGATTCTTTTTTCTACAACAAATTGGATTTACATTCGATTTATAATTATTCCATCTAACTTTATACTATCGGACTCGATGATATCTTGTCATCTGCCTTTCTATATCATATTCAAAAGACCTTTCTAATACCTCAAAATTTACAGTTAGAAATAAATGGTTTCATTTTAAATATCTTTATTTTCATCTAATTTATAAAGAGAATATACATGCCGGTAAATATATTTGATTCGGTGCATTACCTTTTCTAAAAGCATAAAAACAATTTTTTTAACAGACAGTCTCACATTTAGTCAAATTTAAGATACTATAAACATTTTCAATGACATCGGCAGAAAACTCCATACAGTTTTAATTATAAGGTAATTATCGCGTAAATAAGGTTGTATACATAAGAAAAGTAATTGCATTTGCGTGTTGTGACGCAGAATGACGAAATCGTTCTTATTAATTTTCGAAATAACATCAAAAATTTAAAGTGAAAATATATTCATAATTGCGTTAATCCTTATTTACAGGCTGTCATGTTATTAGCTTATATTTTGAAACTATCAAGAAACAAAGCAAAGTCCAGGAAAAAAAATTGAGGAGGGGGTAGTCCTACATAATCTACCGTATTATGTGGATTCCATTTCTATTATATGTTATATAGTAAAAAAATGTTATGTTGGCCTATGCACGCATATGAAAGGGTTCAACTGAGATCATCTCAGCATGTTGTGAAACCCAACTAGGGACGAAAAATAATGTAACGTTGAGGTTGAATGTTGGCGCAGTAGGCTTTTTTTTTTTAACACACTGATGGACAATAATTTTTAAGAAATACACGATACATGTAGAAGGCCCTTTTGATGATTTTTTTTATACAAGACCTATCTCTATAGGGTCATTCTTATTCGCCAAAGAATAAGGAAAGGTTGAACTGTATATATGCTGCAAATTTTTAGCATGTTCAGTTTTCATCTTATAATAGTAGGCTATATACTATGAAGTCGACATCTTTTGCAATATCTGTTATTCATTGGCTGAGTTCGAAATTGTCTTTCCGCTTTTTCTTCACGCTGAATCCGCTCTTTTTCCTGACCGTCTACAATATAACTTCTTCTCGCCTTTCTACTATAATTTTATTTCTTCGTGCAAGAAATATATGAAAGCAAGAGGAAAGCAGAGAGAGTGAAGGACCCGTTGTTTAAGAGAACAAAAGAAAGAAAATCAGCGTGAGACAGCTAAAAACATGAAAGGCACGCCACATTAAAGTTGAAAAAAAAATTCTAATAATATACACACTTGGCAGCTGTTAGGGTAATTAAGGCTGAAATATTAAATATACTTAATATTTTAGCGTTAACTTCTATTTCAGGTTCTATGATTTTAGCTGGTGTCTTATTGAAGTTAAGTGATTATAGATTGTATAGAATTTTAAAAAGTACATAACTCATGCCTTTTTACCAGTTCAAAACATGTGTTTGGTTTCTATAATTAGGGAGCATCAACATCAGAGGTCATTTGCGTCCAACGCATGATTTTACTTTGAATAAAAATATAATTTTAAGATATTTAAGCTTACTTTATATAGCGATTAAAACGTATTAATATTAATGTGCATCACATACCTACTGTATGGCATAGGTTAAAGTGATTAACATCCTATAATGACTTAAGATCAAGGAAAGCACTCTCCGGCCATAAAGCAAAGACAGGTGAATGGTGAAAAGATGCATGCAACCTCTAACTTTAGAGCGGTCAATGGCTCACTAAGAATAAAAACTTGCCGACCTCTTCTGGCTTAAACTGGACATCATATTAATTAAAAAGAAACGTTAACACATTGATGCCCTGAAAACTTGAATTTAAAAACAAAAGGGATAGCAGTAATGTAATAGTTAACAGAAATCATTTTGTTCTTGATATCCACCCCACCCCTTAAATCTAACCTTAATGCTTGATTAAAGAGTACGGCAAGGATCACTGATGTTTTTAAAACCATTTATGGTACCATCAGGAAAAGAAGGACAGTAGCATATTGGCTAGCCATAGAGCAACAAATCCCTTGCCATTCCTTCAGTTATAGCGTAACAAATCTCACAATATGCTGCCTTCTGATCGACATTTCCAAGACGTTGTTGGTCATTGTTAAAGTTTACGATCTCCATGCTGCTTGCCATGGAGTCCAGATCTATAATCTAATGTATCCAAATTCATCCAGCAATAAAGAACTCATTCTATATCATGTGCATCAATGGATAGTATTATACAGTATATTATGAATCACTAATATAAGAATCATATTTCCTATAAGAATTCAAACAATTCAAAACGAAATGGACATTGAATCAAAGGGTGGCTATCAATTATAACAATTTGGCATTGTGCATCAGAAATTCAAGAGCAGGATGTTAATTGTGAATCATAAAAGAGTTATTCTTTTCTACGATATGCTAGAGCTCATTTTATTCACGTCTGGCCATACAAAAACAAGAAGAATTAAACTCTGAGATTTCGCCTCAGTTACCCACTTGCTCTCACCGACTGCCACTTTTTTCAAACATTTGGACACCTTCCTCATAAAGAAACACTTTCTCAATCATGAAGCTGCACAAATAGCCTCTGTCTAAAATGTTCTTTCAACTGGCATAATAATGCTTAGTAATCGGCGAGATAAGTGTATCGCTGAAGATGGTGCATACGTTAATATAGTTTCATGTCACGTGTTAAATTCGTCCATTTCATATTTTCATATGAATATTCATTTCATAATTTTTACTTTGAATTTTATTTAATATTTTCCACTGTTCAATGTTCAATTATATCAGATTGTTCCTTAAAACGTTTAATTCATACAGGGAATTGAAAATCAAAAAACGAAAATCATTTTCATGTTTGAGGCAGGGCGTTTGGAACATCTTGTATCCGCCTCAAATTCACTGATTCTGCATTACGAAGAAGAACTCTTCCAGTAATATCCGCAAAATTCAAAAGTCACAGGACATTGATAATGTGAAATAAAGAAATACGTAGTAAAATAAGCGAAATAAATTGACATTCGACATTCTTCATGGAGTAATAATATTAAAAAAAAAGTCTTTTAGTTATTTAGGTTACGTCGGTTCCCCCCCTTGAATAAGTTATAGTTAAAAATAAGTTACATCAATTTCGTTTGTAGAGATGAACCTCATTGTGTTAAGCTAACAAAGCTTTATTATTTGCCATCAGTGTTTAATGGTCTTCGCGTGTTGCTTAAAACGGTGGTGAGCAATTTGCGGCCTGCGGACCGCATCCGGGGACATCTTTCCGCCGAATTAATGTTACTTGGTTCAGAGCCAACATAAGTTTGTCGAAACTACTTCACACAATAGAAATTATGCTAGTTTAAAGTAACATTTCGGAATAATCAAAATAATGTCACCTGTATTAAAGTTTGTTACATCAGCAGACAAAATACGTTCTATTTTCCGAATGATAAAAGTAAACAAGAAAATATACAAAACATCTTAATTGGAAGTTTCAAATAAGACTTGCTGTGCCTTTAAATAAAAATTGGCCATCATTTTCATCAATGATATAACCTCTAAATCGTTCTTATATTATTACATTGGTCATTTTTGTTTAAAAATTTATTAGTAATCTTTAATAATATTTGAAATATCTCACTTACTGTATGATTATAGCTTTTAAACAAATTTACTTATTGACAATCCAATCGATGGTCCAAACTTTGCAATGATGGACGATGGATTGGTCCAACGATGGTCCAAATTCAGAGAAGATGTTGCATGAAAACACTTCGTTAACAAACTGTCGTATTTTTTCTGTTATTACACTAGCAATTGCAGCTTATTTTCTTCAAGTATACAATTTCACAAGAAGATGCAAGAAAATTTTGTTGCAGCACCAAGTTCAAGGAATGCTTAGAGAAACAAGTTATTCAAGTTTTTGCAATTTCCGATCAATGACATAATTAGAAAGTGCAATATAAAGGAAGACAGATGATTTAACTTCGGAGTTTCTCAAGGTTACAAAAAAAATGATTGCGTCTAGTGCTATTCATGTAGGAATAAAAAGCTTAAGGAGTGAAATGCCTGTAAGACAGCTTCGTCAGACGAATTTTACTTGAGATTTAAAGGCTACATACAGCCGGTTGGTCTTTGCGTCATATTGGGACAGAACTCGACGGGATGCATCAATCGTTAGACGAATTTGGAGATTGTGGTCTGAAGTATGAAATGTGAATCGTCGTAGGGAGACTGGAGCAAGCAAACAAATGTCACCATGCATTCCATACCAGTCCCAACTCCACAGCTGACGACATTTTGCAAAATGTAGCGGTGAATATCAGATGCCCCCATAACGACGAGAACCGTTCATCGTAGATTAGCTGAGGCAAAGCTTGCAGGCAAGACGACTTTTGTGAACACTACTTCTGATGGTCACCGAGTACGAGTGGAGGCAATAGAGTTGTTCCTTCTATCATTTTTTGAGTGGCACACAATTACTATGACACTTTGACAGCAGAGGGATATGTTGATGAGATGCTACAGACCGTAGCAAGACAACGAATGGCTACAAACAGCAAACACCAGCTTTGGAAAGCGTCCCAGTGATTCCTTGGTCAGCATAATCTCCAGATGTCTCTCCAATAGGGATTTTGGGGGCATGATTTGACGTCGAATTTATGCTCTTTAACGGTTTTGAATTCTGGATTTTGGTGAATACCACGTGGATTACAAACTCTGGGACAGCATTTGAGCACTCACTGATTCAATGCATCGCTGCGTAAACAAATATACTGCTAACATATGAGGCCCTCTGTATATTCAGCCACTGAATATTAAAAGCATATATAATTATATTAATGGCGAAAATGGAAAGAAAATTCCGCGACTTTGATTCAAACCAGGGACCATGAGTATCACGCTCATTGCCTAACAACTGGGACTGCGCTGTCTTTAGTGTGGTTTCCCATTAATATCGTTACCTTATGCTTTGAGCATTAGCTCCAGTTTTCATTTATTAATTTCGCATGTGTAATTGTTTGAAATTGAATTTTTTTGAAAGATCGCACTTCTTTAACAAAGGGCCAATTGTTGTCTCGTTTCACGCATTTTTTCATGAAGTTTCTCTTTCTCTGTGAAGTAGTTTAAGTTAATTTGTTTAAAGCTATACTCTTACAAATTTGTTTCAATACTGATATTTATTTACGTTTTCTTCAGTTTTATCTTTTTAATATTCATATATGCGAGTAGGCTGGAGGCCGTTTTGAATGAAAAACTAGCTGCGCTTCAGGATATCCAATTCCAGGTAGTAGTTATTTTGATTTTATAATTTAAGCAATTCGGACAAATGCCTTTTAGCGTCACAATTCTTTTTATATTCTAATAATAATGATTATTGATGCACTTGCATCAATTCAAGCATTTTGTCAAAGGCGAAATAAAAACTAGATTTATTAGAAAAAGAAATTTGAAATATATTCGGGTTTTTTTTTTAAATTTAACCCACAATTCAAAGGTTAAAGGTGTCAATGCAATGCATGTCAAAAAGCGTCCCTTTAAAGCTTCTAAGGGGATTTAAAGGTTAATTCAGAGCGTCCAAACGTAAAATGTACATATACAGTGAATTATAATTTAATACTTTAATATTTTTATTTCATGAATTTTAAAAGATACGAATGAATTCATGACAATCATTCTTTATCTGCCAAACACCCGACAACATTGCAATCCCAGAATACACGTTTAAAACCCCGTTGGACGTGTATCTGACTATCACCACTAGATCAAGCATATGGGCAATAGTTGTGCGTTACCGTGCCTCTTTTCTGTATTATATTCCATTCCTTATAAGAATGTTGGTCATATACCTCTATTTTGTACAGGAACACCTACCTACCTTGTCAAGTGTTCTTTACATGAATTGCTGGCCTTCTCGCCTCAATTCGTCAAAAACAGTGTGCGATACCTCGGTTCAAGAAAATAATAGCGCTATTACACATGTTATTATTTACAATATTGTATTATATTATATTGCCGGACCGTTCAACTCATTAGTGACTCACAAACAGCCGTGAAATTCACCACATTCCCCGTTGTGGACAATCTTGGAGAGTGCTGAGGGGTGTTAGTTTGTAATGAGCATTGCTTTGATCATTGAATACTAAATTTCTTTATTAACCGATGATTGTCTTGTACGAATTTTTCAATGTTCCCCTGAGATTCTTACTCTGATCTAAGCCAATTTAGTGTGAGATTCAGAAGCACATACAATTGGCTTTCAAACAATCCATTCTGGAATTGCTGTGGTATCGCCTGTTTGGCGGGAAAATTAGCGCTATCTATTCCATAATGACCCCTGTATTATGAAGAGTAGAATATACTTGCTGAAATTTTCCTATCCGCTGCAAGCAAACTTTGAAGGATCTGCACACTATTCGCTTTCAATGCAACTGCGTCAAGAAAAATAACAAGCTATGCAATCTTTCTTAGTTTACACGAGGAATAAAAAGCCCAGAGAAATTTATAGCCATAACGATAAACAAGTGTCAATAAAAGAAAAGGGAATTTAAATTACCTTATTGCTGTGGGTAGTTATTTACATTAAAGAAGGTGATGAAAAACAAAACCGCTTCCCAAACTATTATTTTAAGTATCAATAAATATTTTACATATAAAAATGAGAACACAGACGAAGTTTTCGTGATTCACTTCATCTCAGCCTCGTTTCCTCAAGGCCTCCTTATATTAACTTTTTCCTGACGCGCACTTTTTTTAAACAATAAAAGGTGAAATGATTAAGAAGGATGGAATACAATGACTTCAGTCACCTACTGCCTTGTAAAGAAGTCGCAAAATCGCTCAGCAGTGCTCGAGATTTCTCAGACTTGCAGGTATTTAGCCAAAAGGGCAGAAGGTGTTAATCTGCTGTCCATTAGCTTCGTTATTTTGTCGCCAGTGTGGATCAGCCTTTTGAAATTTCGACGTCCTTCAGGTGTTAAGCTCGAGAGGCAAAATAATTTCAATTGGTTTATTTACCGTTTAGTCGATAATCCTTTCCTCCCCTCCATTGTTAAAAATGCGCTTCAAAAAACGTTCACTCTGAACAGGCCTTTGCTCAACGAATTTACTAATGTAGATTATTAAGTAGAGAAAGAATGGAGCTATTTATTGGTTTTAGAATGTCTATCTGTGCTCTTCATATTTTTTGACGTAGAGGGTTGAAATTCGGAATATAGCTTGACATGTCCTACTTCACTATTTAGTTTGGTTTGATTGACCAACTGGGGTCAGCGTAACTGGGGGTCCTTTAGGGGGACCATCTGGTCTATGCAGTATGGAGGTATGTAAAGGAGTGAAATGCGATATGCAGATTTCTCTAGGCGAGATCTACATTATGCAGTTTGGGTCCAATTGTTCCAGTGGGGTCGGAAATGCAACTCAAAACTGCGCATCATTCGACAAGGCGAATTAAACTCAGAATAGCGTTTTTCGGTAGTTTTTCAACTCAAAACAACTTATTATTTCATACAGGAATATTACTGTGAAGAATAATTCAGCAATCGAACGAAACAGGAGGAGAAAACTTAAAATGTTTACTTCGAGGGACCATTTCCACGTGTAAGTGTTTGGTTGACGCAACTGCAAGAATTGCAGCCATTGTATTATCACATTCATAATTTATTTCTTCCATTATCTCCTGACACACGCAATGGTCACCTATAGCAAATTTTAAAGCCTGTATTTTAAACACTTCACTGAATTTAAAGTTAATTACAAAGACGTCTTGGTTCAATGCCAAATCAAATTAAAGGGAAAAAATGGTCGATTTACATATCGATTTAAGCTAATACACTTCAGAGAATTATTATAAAGGTGTAATTTTATTGGCCAACTAAATAACCAATAAAAACTTCTGTAATAACATACAAGGGGAAACAAGCACGATAGGTGTGTTGGTATTAGTGTACCATGCACCGAAGTAGTGTGGTTTTACTGCAACATTTCTTCAAGTAATCTTCATGTTTTTGTAATTTTAATAATAATTATAATAATAATAATAATAATAATAATAATAATCTAAACAACCCACGGGTTGCCCCCAACAGGCCGAAGCCCAACACGGGGTTTTCTTTTTGATAATAAAGGACAATCACAAACATCCATGCCCCAGGCGGGATTCGAACCCGCGACTTGCTGGTTGCATGTCGAGAGATATGGTACATTACATTTTAATATTATTATTAAAGTTATTATTATTAAAACTTCGTTTTCAGCAATCAACAGTGCAGCACTTTTTTCGCTTTATTATTATCCAAATATTTTTTCCTTTCAGATCTGATGACTTCAATATGACTCATTTAGGAGCCGTGGAATCCAACTGGCCCAATATAGAAAGTTATAGCAACAAATTTGTCTATTTTACTATTCAGGATTGCATCACTCAATGTGGGCACCATGACAGGAAGAAGAAGGGAAATTGTGGACATGATGAAAAGAAGAAAGATTGATGTCATGTGTGTACAAGAAACAAGATGGAAGGGAGACAAGGCAAGAAAACTAGGAGAGTGGTACAAGATATTCTACAGCAGTGCAAGCAAAGAGGACAGAAATGGAGTAGGGATCATCATCTCACTAAAAATGAAGAAAAATATCATAGAAGCAAGCCGCAGAAGTGACAAGATTATGAAGATGAAGCTGGATATAGGGGAAACAACTCATATAGTGAGCGCTTATGCCCCACAGATTGGTACAAGTATGGGGATGAAGGATGCTTTCTGGAAAACCATAGATGAAGAGCTAAGACAACTGGAAGAGAAAGAGAGAGTGATCATCGGAGGGGACTTTAATGGACACATTGGAGCCAATAACAAAGGCATAGAAGGAATCCATGGAGGGCATGGTTTTGGAGAATTGAACCAAGAAGGTGAATAAATCATAGATTTCGCTGGAGCTTTCGACTTTGCCCTGGCCAACTCTTTCTTCAACAAAAAAGAAGAGCACTTGATCACCTTAAAAAGTGGTGGAAATAGCACACAGATTGACTACTTTTGTACAGAAGAAAATATCTGAAGGAAGTGAAGAATTGCAAAGTCATCCCTAGTGACCACGTGGCAACGCAACACCGCCCCTTGCTCATGGACCTCCAACTTTCGATGCATGCAGTCAGGGAGAAAGTGAAGAGTAAGGCTAAGGTGAAGAAGATCAAGTGGTTCAAATTAAAGGATACAGTTTTGAGGCGCAGATTTAAAGAAGCATTCCTGCAGAGAGTTTCCAGGGATTTTGAGGATGTTCAAGAGTGGTGGAATAGAAATGCAGAGGCCATCAGGTGTGCTGGCAGGAAAATTTTAGGGGAAACAACAGGAAAATTCTGGGAAAACAAGGCGAGTTGATGGTGGAACCAGGAGGTGCAGACAGCAGTACAGGAGAAGAGAAAAGCAAAAAAGAGGTGGGACTCAACACATGCCCCAGCAGATCTAGAAGTCTTTAAGATCAGGAATAAGGAGGCAAAGAAGAAAGTGGCACAAGCGAAGACCAAAGCATGTCAAGAGATGTACGATGGCTTAGAAACACCGGAAGGGCAGAAGAAAATATATAGCATTGCCAAATACAGAAGCCGGACAGCAAAAGATATCACACACATCAAGCAGATCAAGAAGGCCAATGGAGAAATCCTGAGGAACACTGGGGAGATACAGGATAGATGAAAAGGGTACATTGAGGAGCTTCTAAACATAGAGAATGAACGAAAATACCATGAAGATGGAATACCAAATGAGAGACTGACAACGGACATCACAAGGAGTGAGGTTAAGGTAGCACTCAAGCACATGAAGAGAGGGAAAGCAGTTGGACCGGACGGATTCCCGGCTGAAGCCTGGAAGGCCCTTGGAGAGGAAGGGCTGGACTTGCTTTGGGATCTCTTGGTGAAGATCTACAGAGAGGAGATGATACCAGACGAATGGAGAGAAAGTATTCTCGCCCCAATCTACAAAGGTAAAAGGGGCATCCAAATGTGTGACAACTACAGAGGAATTAAGCTAATGTCACACACCATGAAGATCTTGGAGAGGATCCTGGACAAACGACTGAGAGCTGAAGTTAATTTTGGGAGTCAACAGGAAAGTCAACCACTGATGCAATCTTCAGCTTGAGACAAATGATGGAGAAGTTCAGAGAGAAACAACAAGAACTCCACCTGGTCTTCATTGACCTGGAAAAGGCATATGACAGAGTACCAAGACAAGAAGTTTGGAGGAGCCTCAGAGTTAGAAGCGCACCAGAGAAATATGTCAGGTTAATTCAAGAAAAGTATAGGAAAGCCAAGACGAAAGTGCGAACCTGCCAGGGAGAAACGTGTAGCTTTGAAGTGAGAGTGGGTCTCCACCACGGCTCGGCACTGAGTCCTTCCCTGTTCAACATAGTGATAGATGTCATATCAGAGAAAGTCAGGGAAGAAGCGCCTTGGAACATGCTCTTTGCGGATGATATAGTTTTATGTGCAAGATCTAGAGCAAAGGTCGAAGAAAAGCTAGAGTATTGGAGGAAAGCTCTGGAAGACAGGGGAGTGAAAATCAGCAGAAGCAAGACAGAATATATGACATGCAACATAGAGGCCCAGAAAAATGAGGAGCTGAAACTGATGGAGACAGCAATCAGGAAAACTGACCACTTCAGATACCTTGGATCGACAGTTGATGAATGGAGTGAGACGGGTAGGGAAGTGGCTAGCAGAATACAGACAGGTTGGAAAAATTGGAAAGAAGTCTCTGGAGTCCTCTGCGATAAGAAGATCCCTGTGCGTCTAAAGGGCAAAGTTTACAGGACGGTGGTGAGACCTGCAATGCTGTATGGAATGGAAACTCTCTCTCTGCAAAAGTCCAATATACAAAGCATGAAAGTGGCAGAAATGAGAATGTTGAGATGGTTGAGCAGACAGGATTAGAAATGAGCGCATCCGAGGGACAGTAAAAGTTACAGGTACTGAAAATAAGATCCAAGAAAATAGACTGAGATGGTTTGGCCATGTAATGAGAAAAGACGAGAACTACACTCGCAAAAGAGCTATGAGCATGAAAGTGGAGGGAAGGAGAAAAAGAGGACGACCCAAGAGATGATAGCAAGATATTGTGGATGAAGATCTGAAATCAAAGGGTCTCAGAAGGGAATGGACTGAGGACAGAGAGAAATGGAGAAAGCTCATCAAAAACAGCGACCCCACATAGAAGTGGGAAAAGCTGAAGATGAAGAAGAAGATAGCAACAAATTTGTCTCGACCATTTATAATCTTTCCTTCCACAAGATGACAAGGTCATGTTTTTAGACTATGGGCTTTCCTGTATTATTCATTGCTAGTGTTTCTAGCTCAGGCAATCGTGATTAAATTTTATCCTCCAGGTATGACCAAAAAGGGAGGGAACGTCTAATCCACAAGGAGATTTGAAATACTGAATACGTATTTCGGCTACCAAGTAGCCATCTTCAGCGAGGAGACAAAAGTCAAATTTTGGATGAGATCATCCAGGTCAGAGGAAATAGCCTGCTTTTCGCATTTACAGTATTATGGATGACCTTTTTGGATACATGTCTTTGTCTAGTTTAGTTTGTTTCTTTTGGCATTTGTTCGTGAAGGCTGAGATTATGGAAGTTTTGTATGAACAACAATACACTACCATAGTCAGGGCTGGATTATCCATTAAGCAAAATAAGCCCGTGCTTAGGGCAACATGGTAATTATATACTTGAATTACATATGTATGGGGCAACTGAAATATTCCAAAAGGGCTCAACAGTTCCTTATTTCTGAAAAAAAAATGGAAGTATTGATCAATATGGGAAAGCTTGCTCAGTTGCCTTCAACAGGGGTCTCCAAATTTTCTGGTTGTGTTTCAAATTACTGCCAGTAGGTGTGCCATTTGCAGGTATAAAAGATGTATCTAAACCCCTGTCACAAACTTCTGGTGGCGATTCCCCACAGCGAGATGAAAACAAAGGTTCATATAAACATGGTACGGATAACGAACCGTTTATGAGATTTACGAAGTTAAAAGTGAAGTTTCAGCAGCCGGTTTTGCTTTACTCTGTGGATGGCTTGTGACATACGGAGAAGCTGACTTCCCATCCACATAGCAAAACCAGCCGCTGAAACTTCACTTTTAACTGCGGAAATCTCATAAACGGTTCATTATCTGAACCATGTTTACATGAAAACTTTTGTTTTTATCTCGCTGTGGGGAATCACCACCAAAAGATTGTGACAGAGGTTTAGATACACCCAGTATATAAAAAAACAAAACAAAACAACAACAAAAAACACTTAGATTTCTTAGATTTAAGCTGTATATCGTGCAGCAGCAAATCATAATTGGCATTGGCGAATACGCAGCTAAGAAATATGGGCTAAGCATAGTTGAATCGCGAAAGACCAATCAGAAAGAAGGAAAACATTCAAGTAATCCTGATTGGTTAGAAAATCCTCTGAGCCCGAGCCAATTTTCTTTCTTTGAACAACCGGCCATCTTTCAAATGCAATATGCAGCTGCTGTTCTTTAGGCCTTCACAATATTAAATGAAAGAAATTAATTTGAATTATTTTAAATTAATAATTTGAATTGAATTCAAGGAAGAAAAAGAAGAAGAATGAAATCTAAATGAAGCGAGATGAACGCTTTGTTTCCATTTCGTCGGGTGAGCGATCGTCCATTGATGACGGAACGATCAATCTTGGTTGGTAGGTCTTCACCACGGAAGAAGGGGGGGGGGGGGCGCCTCTACAACCTAAAAGAAGAGAGTCTGTCGTCTACTTCATGCTTTATTTATATTGTCACTGTGCCATTAATAAAAAAGTTTCGACGTATGGAGACAAATGGACAGAATGCCGTCGAAAAATAAAAGAAGAGGAGCAGAAATAAATAAAGGAGGTGAAGTAATAAATAAAACATAAAACAATAGGAACGGTAACTGAAATCTACATAAATAAAACCCAATCTATAGAGCTTACAATGAAATTATGTAACATTTTAAAAGAAAACTTATTAAAAAACCATGACGTAAAAATGTTGAGGAATTTCGATGCAAGAAAAAAAAATGTTACCATATATAAAGAACTTTTGCATATACAAGTAATTTAATACTGAATAAATAAAATTTGTTCGTTTAAAGTTACGTAAATCGATTTTTGGGATTTTATATTTTTTAAAAAATCAATAAAATAAAAAATAAAAAGTAAAAATGGCTTAGAAGCAGATGATACAATAACAAATGGAATGAAGATGATTAATGGCTCGACTGCAGGCATCAGTGGGTGAGGTCGAGCCCTCAAGACATTGAAAACCATTGCGAAGAGTAGGAGGGGAAACATTACTTCATTCCATTATAACATTAGAGATAGATACATAAATAGATAGATATAAATTTAATGAATATAATGCAAACTAATCAAAACATTATGAGCATTATTTGACTTGTTTTCATATTATTTCACTTGATAAACATACAAACTCTCGTCTTATAATTAATTCAATTCAATTTCACGATTAGAATGCGTGCTAACATAATGAGGGGGGAAGTAACAGATGCGAGATTAAAGCATAATGCATTGCTCCATATTTTATAATTAATTAAGGCAAGAATACACTCATTTATTTCTCTAGATTAATACAAAAGCTGCTCTTCTACATTACATAACTTTAATAATACCGCCTCGCATCATATTACATCCCTACGATCATTTGCTCCTATAGATGTTTTTTTTTTTTAACATACATCATTTTACAGGTATTTACTTCTTTTAAAACAATAAACAATTGCGCTTTACCTTTAACTGGTTAATCATTAACTCCACACTCTGCGTTTTGGTGTCACGAAGACATGAACAGAACTGCACGTGACGTGTTTAAAAAAAAATAGAATAGAGGGAGGGAGTGTTAGCTATCCGAGAAATAATTACTTTAAAAAATAAAAAAACACGAGTTAAATAAAGATCTAAATCAATCCGAAAGCACACGTGGATTTAAAACGCTTTCCTGTGCTTCCACGTTGTGCATTCTCTCTCCCTTACGTAAGAAGGCGCGGCGGCGGCGGCGACATTTGGGCGTTTGAGCCGCGGGGCCCCTCACCGCTTCTCCGCTTTGCCAAAATTGGAGGATTGTTACAAATCTTCCAAGAGAATCACCGATGACGAAGACCTCAAACGCTGGCTGCTGCCTGTTTTCATTCAGATACGAAGAGAAGGCAAGAAGGACACATTAATTATAGTCAGAGAGGGAGGGAGAACTAGAACGGCATTAGAATAAAAATAAAAAAAATAAAAAAAAATATTCCCCGTTTTCAAATCCCACAACTCGGCTACTAAAATAGAAAATTAATTCTTTTTAAAGTTCTAAACAACTGTTGTCGTCTCGCATCCAGCGAATTTTTAAAATTGAGTTTTATAAGTCAGTAAACATATTAACTTGGAAAGCATTACCTGGTAATGAGATTGGGAGGAATTTTTGTATTTTTATTTTATGGAGTGGAAAATATGCGAGAAGATTTAAGACGAGCACACCGCCAAAGAAATGCTACGGGCTATGTAAACAAATATGAAAATAATAAAATTATGAAGTTTTAATCAGAGAAACGAATGAAAATTTGAAATAGCTATTAAAGTAAAATATCATTGTACACAAAATGTGATATCATTAAAATTGTTTTTAATCTATAAAAAACAACAAATCTAATGAGTGATTTACTCACTGGAGTATGAACTCAGCAATCATTGTTGCAATAAGAAAATTCAACCATAACAATATTAAAATTGAGTTACCTCAATCGCAATGCGTGGTTTGTGCAACGAAAGAAAACATGGGCGTGACCAATTAACCTCCTATTCAAATTGTTAGACATATGCGGTAAAGGAAAATTAACAATGTCTAAAAGTTTTGTTCGCCACACAGGGGCTAATAACATTGAGCAACAATGAAATTGTTTCTTACTTGTTAGGTGAAAGTACCCAATCCTGAATGAATTTAATTAACGTGCTGAACACGAATATCAAATTGAAAAATGTTGATTGACTGTCGTTGTAGAGATATTAACGTATTACCCCTTGTATAGTGCTATTGGAGAGAATTAACTGCCGCAAGTATAGCTGGCAGACCTGTGTTGACTTGAAGGTAGTGTCTCTGTTGATGGTTTACAACAGCGATATACAAAGTACTGATGTTTTCTCTATCTACGGGACAGCAGAGCAATCGACTTGCACGATATCAAGAAAGACTGGCCTCCGAGAGCATCTTTTAAACCGGAGAAACGAATGTGCAGCACCACAATTGGTAGAAGCACACAAAATCATCATTCCTTCTTTACACATCAAGCTCGGTCTTCTAAAAAAAATTGGTAAAAGCCATTGATAAGAATGGACCAGCATTCAAGTTTACATTACTAAGAAACCGTAGCCAATTCAGCCTTTTCTTACTCATATTCGTGTTCAGCACATTGGATTCATTAAAAAATGACTATTTTCATCTCGAAAGCATGAACTTTTTGAAATTTTGTTGCCTAGTGTAACCCGGCTTCTATGCCAGATATGGTTCCCGCAAAGGTTCGTTTCCATGCTCTTTATAAAATAGGGGTTGTACGAAACTTTTGGGATTGATTAAAATTTATTTCAGTGATCGTATGAATTACATGGTTTTAGATAGCGATATTGTCTTTGATAAAATTTGATTAAGTCCCGCATCGAGTTCCTATCTCCGAAACTAATGAATGTACACTCTCTTCCATAAGCGTTTTCACTTAGGTGAATGATGTTCGGCATCCTTGCAATACATTAAACCAGTGAATTTTTTCATTTCAGGCAAGAAGTCAAGTTCGAATGACGTCGGACTCGACTTCTTGCCTGGACCGATTAATTTCACTGGTTTACTGTATTGCAAAGATGCCAACATCATTCACCTAAGTGAAAACGCTTTTGGAAGAAGGTGTACTTGCGCATAGATTGGAACGATTGACGGGCTATGTACTTCCCGTTAGCCGTTCAATTTTCGTGGAGATAGGTGGCATAGAACCCGAGTTATTAGCCCATGTGTTGCGGACAAAACTTGAGCGGTTTCTTTGCTGAATGGGCAGGAGCCTTGTCCTGGTCACGTCGAACCCCGCTTTAGCGAACCCCTGCTTTTTACGAACGTTTGGATATAATGAACGAAATTTTTGATCCCATCCAATTTCCTATGAAAGTTGTTTTATACGGCTATAACGAATCACCAAATATATGAAAATCCGATATAACGAACTTAATTGACGTCTTTGACCGAATTTTTTTTCGTATTTTTCGAAAAAAGTTTAGAAAAAATTACAATTGCACTCGGAAATTTAATTGGACACGACCAGGTTATCTTTCGTTATGTAGATTATAAATTCATTCTCAATAAGAAAATTGCTTTTATTGTGATATGGCCTAAAATTATATATACTGTATACTGAGATAAGCCCACGAAAAAATCCATTAATTCATAAGTTTAATGGAGATTTTGTTTAATCATTTAAACAGTTAATTAAAAATATTGCTATTTATTCTATACACTTTTATTTAATATTTGTTTATATTAATTGTTTTTTATATAAATATAAGCATATATTAACAACTAACTCCTGACATCATTTCCTCTACCCCAACCTTCCAAGTGAGTTGCTTCTGGCAGCACCGTATTATACTGTCAACGTGAATGTATCATTACCCTGAATAAAATCACAATGAACTAAAAAAAAAAAATCATTAATAATTCAAGTAGCAATGGCAATTATTTATAAAAAAAAAAAAAAGAAAAGAGGGGAAAGAAGAAAAAGCTATTTCGGGTTCATTATTTTGCAACAATCCGATCACTGCTCTCTGAAACGAGTTTTGGTGGATTTTTTTTTCCGACTCTCCTTGCTCTCTCCGAAGCATCGCAGTTCTATTAATGGATGTAAATGTCTGTGGATCGCTTAAACGCTTCGCCCTCTTCCACTCAAAAGTGAAGAACGGTCGTGAAAACTTGAACCCATTAAAATAAATAAGCACAATTAAAATTTACTCGCTTCGTTTCGCGGCTGGGATTCTCCTTCAACCCCTCGCACCACTCACCCACCATCTTTCCTTAATTTTCCTCTTCTCCCACCTCCTTACTGACAAAAAAGTCACCATTTAACCTCTTTAGTAATCGGGACACTATCGATTTGTAAGTTCAATTAGGAAAACAGAAAACGTTGCCGGAAAAAAAGAACAAACGACCGCTGTTAATATATGCGCAGAGAAACGTGGCAACAATGGGTTGAGGAAGAGAAAGTGCATTTATTCAACATGGATTATTTAAATGCACTTATATGGATATAAATGGTTCTCCTTATATGACTAAGCGAAAGTGTTCTACATTTTAATGCGTTCGATTTTGCTGAGAAATGAGGTTGGGACTTGTCAAGGTTTATATCACATTAAAGAAAATAATCGATACGAATTACTAAAATACACATTCATTTTTAATGGAATTAATATTTAATCCCTTCGTCAAGTGTTTGAAAGAGAATCGTCTATTTGAGTAAATTTTTAATAAATTTGCGTTTAATTTTTAAACATAAAAGATTTACAAAATTAAATAACTATCATAAATTTATAATGCTTTTTAACATGTTCTTCCTGTTTGTTACATTTAATAAAATTTGTCGTGAAATTTTTGTTAAGAGATCGATATCAATAAAACAGAAGTCACAATTTCGCAGAGTCTAGCGGAAGAAGGAACAAATAATGTGTCGGGGGGCCCGCCCCCCCCCAGCCCTTCATAACTCCTGAGTACAATTCCGTATGCGGTATAATGGTTGGCTTACATTCTGCTGATGCTATGTTTTGTTCTGCTATTTTGGCTTGCAGTTTGTCCTTGTACTGTTTCTTTAATGGTTACTCGTTAGTACCACAGAAGTTTGTTATGATAGAGGAAGGCTAATTGGATAGTATAAGGTCAAAATTGTCTTTCCGGTAACACCGAGTTCCAATCACAAGAAATGTTTTTTAAAAAATATCAATAATAATACAGTGCTGAAGAAACAGGCGAAGACGCACTTTTAAGAAAACAGTTAAGAAAATTTTAATAGTAGAAATTAGTTTTCTGCATGATTTTTAGAAATAGTTTTAAACGAATGATCTCCCCTTTAAGCTGCATCTGAAAGCCTTTGTTAAGAAAAACGTTAAGAAACTGAGGCCATGAATCTTTTACAGGGGATGAACCCGCTATAAATGACGGCATTTCAAGCTCAGGTGTATAATTAGGAAAAAAAAAAGTTGCTAATTCTTATTATTCAGAGTTTTTTTTATTGTTTATTTTTATTTTTTTATTTAATTTATTTATTTAATATTAATAGCAACAAAAGATACTAGGGAATATAGTATCAATTAATTAATATAGAAATATAGTATCTATTGAGTGTTTTGAGAAAAAAAAGTCTCACTTCCATTATAAATTCTACATAAAAAATAAACAATTGTGATCATTGGCAATTCTTAAATTATTAGCAAGATTATTATAAATCATGCAGCTGAAAAATAAAAAGATTTTTTTTTATCTCTTGCTTTTTACAAAAATATATTTCTAACACGTTTCCATTGCTTGTTTTTTTTTTAAATTAAATTATTTGAATTTAAGAGCCACATCAAACGATAATAGTACAATTTCCAAATGTTAAGAATTCTAAATTCCATAAATAGATATGTTTAAAACTAGAAAGTCATCTAATCACCCATTTCTGCAAACGAAAAATACGTTGTTGCGAGGGAACAGAGCATTTGATAACGGTAATTTTTATGGAATTTTAAAAAAATGTAAAATATAAGAAAATGGATTTATAATGAGAGTTTTGGAAAGAAAAAAAAGAAGAAAAAAAATTACTGCAATTATTAAAGAAGGATAACTTTTTGCTCCAAATTTATGGTCCTTTTCATTTTCATACTAATAAAACATTGTGGAATATAATATAATATTTATTTACAAATTTTAAAGAACCTGAATAAAGTAAAATGAAAAAAAAAATAATATTGACATGGATTTCACTAAAGAGACTAAATAATTAAATTAATTTCAACATGACTTTTAAATTTTATTAAAAAATATTATTTTGGATAATTATCAATAATATGTAATCTATTAATTAGACAGATTATTTTAAATTAATTTTATACCTAATAGATTACATCGATACCTTTTTATAAAATTTTAATATTCATGTTAAGATTAATTTAATAATAACCTTATAGTCTCTTTGTAGCCTATGTCAATATTATTTAATTTTTTCTCCTTTTACCTAATTGAGTTCCTTTGAAATTTGTAAATGCAGTGGCGGATTTAAGGGGGTAACTACAGGGGCTATAGCCCCCCCCCCCC
>JAHWFO010042181.1:2417666-2528215 GCA_023313115.1 Rhysida immarginata | reverse complement strand
CCCCCCCCCCCCCCCTTGACCAAGTTCTAGATCCGCCACTGTAAATGGAAATACTTTTCAGTGTCATTTTGAGTTTCATTATCATACTTCTAAAGTTACATGTTTCAAAAGGAAATTAAGACTAATCTAAAAAAAGCACGAGGTAGAATGGGAGGGGAGACGTCCATTATTTTCAGAGAAAAAAAAATTATATAAATTTTTTTTATGAATAACAAAGGAAGTAGGTTGGTCGTATGACTTATTAGCTAATACGTACGTGTGGGAGGGGAATGACGACAACTTGACATTAAAAAAGTGCATTGATGTTCCTGGGAGAGTTAAGCCGCAGGAATGTGGAGTGACGTTGTCTTATTAGTAAAATTTCTTTCCTCCCCTGATTAAATATCAAAATTCCACACTGTCTTGCGCTGCGAAAGAAAGTCGCATTACGTGGCACGAAAGGAATTTAAGGCGGGAGGAAAGAGAAAGAAATGGTGCAACGATTTTCTCCATCGAAGAAAGGTAATAATTCTTCGACAGTCGTTTTAATGTTATTTTGGGGACATTCGCGTTAAGGCTTGTATATTGGTAGAGACAAAAAATAATAAAAAAGAAAACATATAGTCAAGCGTTACAAATTTCAATTTCTTTTTCGTTTCTTATATCGATGGTTTTTATTATTATAAATTATTATTTTATTCAAACCATGTGGTTTTTAGTTTAATATTTAATAACAATGTTTTCTTAAAGACTACAAGCCATTCTCGACAATTCTCTTATATTGGGCTTCATTAAAGTCTCAGGTGGCGTCGAGAGGGAGCCTGCGGTCGGTGCAGTCTGAGACAGCGATGATGACGACGACAACGAAGAAGAAAACAAGAAAGCGTCAGCTCACTCACCACTCACTTCACTCACTCGACTCCCTTTACTCATCGCCCAAAACATATGGAGGAGGAGGAGGCCAGGAATACCGTCCAGTGTGATTAACGTGGTGATTCGTAGTGGAGGCGCTTCGTGGGAGTGTCTATTTTCAGAGTGGCCATTAGCATACGATTAGAATATCTCGTCGAAGGAGGACAAGTTGGGCACGTTAACAACAACAACAAGGACCTTTCAAAGAGACTAGCATAATGCGATGCTGCTGATGACGCCTACGCTCTTAATAGATTTCCTTTCCATACAGCGAATAGGTCAAGACTCGCTGCAACGAACTCCGGAGGGAAAGGGTCTATATCATTTAATTAAAACTGGGAATTTCTTAGAATTTTGGAATAATAAACTTTATCTCGCAATAATAAAATTTTTCATTAATAATTAAAGTCGTCGTGATGAATTCAATACCATCTCCGTTTAATTTAAAAGAAAAGCCTTGAGCAATAAAAAATAAGGAAATTTTAGATGCAGCTGTAAATTTTATTTTAAAGTGTACATACAGTTAAAGCTGGTCGACTGCAGAAATAAACATGTTGGTAGAGGTTGATTAGACCCCCTTTACCTTCTCAGCAAATTCGAATTTTGAGGACTGCATAAATATTCTAAACAGCGAACAATAAATCTTTTGTTTTAATAGATGAATGAACGCTAACCAATTATTGTGCCATATTTTATGCAGCATTTAGTTTCAAATTATTAAAAAATAAAAAAAAAAAGGGAAAAAAAATCCCTCCGATGATTTTTCGACATTTCGAAAGGGCGAATTTTTAATGAACAAAATTTATGTTTAAACAGAAAACGTATATGTTTCTCTTTATTTACATTTTCACGCGATGTAATGTTTCACCCCCTTCAAAGGCAGATATTTAATTTTCCTCGCATTTGAAATTTCAGTTCCCTTGACATTCCAGTCACAAATGCACGACTTCACAAACAGTCGTATATAAAATATTAATTTATGATGCTTTCCCTGCCTTACACGCAGGAGCAAATTAAGCGTGTAATTAACTAGGAAAATAATAGTCATAGATCTTATTAATTCCACATCATTAACAAATTTATCGCACTCGATTATCCATGGACTAAAAAAGGAAAAAAAAAAACAAACAAACCAAACAACAAAAACAACAACCAATGTTAGCTCTCTTTGGGGTTCCAAATAAATTGTATGCTAAACATCAATTTGATGCGACTAGAATTTTATCATAATATTTGAATGAGGTTTATTTTTAGCGCTCGCTCTGTAAATGCAGAACATGACACACGCTAATAATTAACGGGGTTTCCATCGAAATAACATACCAGCTTTAAGCACATTAATATAATTTAATTTTACTTTTATATATAGCGTCAACTCCTCCTCTTTCCCATCGAGACTATTAATCGTGAACTTTTTTTTTTCCTTCCCTTCAATTCGAGTCGAGTCCGGTGTTGTAGATCGAGTTACGAGGAAAAAGGAAATCACACTGGCTCCTTCACTCTATTTTCCTTCAGAGTTGAAAGGCAGCCAACAGATCCGAAAGTACGTAGTACGGGGAGACAGATAAACGAAATCACTGCAAGAGGATCTCTTTACAAACTAATGAGATATTGCGATGACCGACTGGCATGATTAACCACTGGGAAGACACCGTGCTACCCAATGAATTCCTCTAGATCCGAATTTTATCAGGAAGGATTAGTTGCAAAAGCCTTTTCGACATCCGTGAAAAAATAAATTGGCATTTATGAAAGGAATTTCCAAGGCAAGCAGACGGATGAGGTGGGGCTATTTACTTCCTATGAGGTCAAAAAAAAATCATGTAAACCATGGTTTCTTTTTATACATCGCAATGTAAACATAATCTGCGAGCAATTTTCTTTTTTTTTTTTTTTGCTTCTTCTTACCCCTTTTTTTTTCTTCTTCGATACTGCTTATAAATTCTCCTTTTTGATTATAGGTTGAGATTATGTTACAACGATTTCAAGGATGAATCGCAGGCGGCTCAAATTACTCCAAGTGGATTAAATATAATCTAAAGCGATTGGGCTCGAACAAATAAGCCTCCAAAACTGAGCACAAAAGTTATTTCTGAATAGCTTTGAAATTATTTATGGCCTTTAAAAAGAAAGCATAAAAAATTCGATTAAAAAGCTATTAAAATGTAGCAATCGATAAAAGAGGCTTTGTACGGTTGACTATCAGTGAAGATGGCAACGCATAAAATGTTATTGAGGATACAGACAAGCAACAGATGGCAATGGAAATAATCATATCAAAATTAAAAGTTTATAACATTAACATGAAATAGTGGCAATTGAAATCATGAACGAAGAACCCCAGATATATATCGCACAGTAATCATCAATATTGTGTATGCAATGTGGTTTGAATATTCTTTCAATGTCAAAAAAGTATACCAAAAAACAAGGTTCTAAGACCAGGAAAATAAATAAGATGCATTTCAAAATTAACGCTATTGGAGAATTCTTAAAGGTCTCATTCGAACTCCGCATTAGAAGAATCTTTCCGGAAGCAAGACTGAATGTAAGATAACTTCATTCATTTATGAAGATTGGCTGCTATATTTAACATTAATATTTCAAGTACTGAGAGCATCATAGACGGTCACGTTTATCACATTCCTAATTATCTCACATTTTCCCACATACGTCTTCTTCTTAATTATGTCTGAAAAAAACAAACAAACATAAGATACTCCAATCCACGTCTTCTTTATTTTTCGGCATCTATTTCGAATTTTATCATTTCTTCTTTCCTATTTTTTAAATCCATTTTTGAGTACCATATGAGGCTGAAATGAATTGAGGTACCTCTCTCCACTATCTCAACATTGGTAAAATATTTTCCTATAAAACAGACCTCGCCCCTTGCCATAATTCAGACCCCATATTGGCTAGAACGAATGGGAAAAGTAATTCAGAAACACCAAACTCGAGTGCTGTGCCAACTTTTCGTCCCTCCTTGACCTTTTCACAAAATCTACAGCCAAGATATTACAACTTCTCTCCTTCACTCACTGGATATAAGCTTTTACCCTAGAAGTCCTTTTGCTCCTTACGGAAGCAATTTTCACAAACCAGTTCCTAAGAAATCCGCACAGCACCAAATCTGCTTCAGAGCAATCGCATGTTTTCAATCCTCTTGATGTTTTCGATCAATGAAACTGCAAAATCCTGATTCTATTTATCCGTCATTAAATTGATATCCTTATTATAAACTGATAAACTCATTTCTTCTTATTTAACATTTCATGAGCAGGAAACACTTACCTACCACGTATCACCCTTAACTAACTCATTGACATTAATCGTGTTGTAATAAACTGGAGATTGAGGCGTTGGCAGAGTGGTCAGGAGGGATATAAGGTGTGTTAAGATGAATTATTGCAGTGCCTATTTTACTGAGGCGGTTATCAAGTTCGTCAAGACGTGATTCAGTTGTTGAAATGCGATTAATTATGTCCGAAAATAAGATTTCAATTTTTGTGGTGAGACGCTGGAGAAATGAGTCAAATAAACGGTCGAAGTTAGTGAAGTTTTCGAAGTATTCGGCGACACCCTTCTCAATGGCGAAGCTGATGGATTCGTATAGAGAGGATGTTGAGGGTGAGTTTTGTGCGGCACTGCGGGTTTGAGGCCTATCAGGTGCTCCTTTGCGTTTATCACGTGCGGACATGGCTTTTTAGTAATCAATGTAGATATAGAGTGGTCGGCAGAATCGGGGATGATAAGATAAAGATGGTGCAGTTAGAACAGTAGTTTCACGTTCGGACTTTGTGTGTCGGATCTTGTGGGTGAAGGAACACAGGAGTCGGAGGGGATATGAACAAGATAGCAGATATATTTTAAAGATGGCAACAATCGTGGTGATCAACAATCGGTTAGTGGAGAGATGAAGGAAGAATAATGAAGCTGGCAGCATCCGAACAATGGTTTCTAAAAAAGCTCACGAAGGACTAGAGTAATTGTTGAAGAAGTTTGTTCTTAAAATTATTTAAGGATGGAGATTGAGATATTTGAGGGTGTCTAAGATTAAGGAATAACTTAACTGGGAACTCTGGAAGAAATGGACCTAATGCTTCGGAATAGGTTTCAGAGGCAGCGGTGGCGAAAAGATCATGAGATAGAGGAGCGATTTTTTGTGCGACTTTTCTCTTCAACAATGGATTGTCATCCTGATTTACCAATAGGTACCTCAACTATGGATTCCTGAAGGACATCTAGTTTCATCTGTTTTTAAAATAAATAAATTTCAAAATAAACAATAACAATTGAGAGTTTACTTATGACCTACGCGCTTCGGCGCGTAACTGCAGTTTTCAAAGTGACATTAATTGTATGTATAAGCAAAATCTTATTATTACTACTGAGTTATTTTTTTTTCTTTATTAATTTGTAACACCAGACATTATGAATCTAATAGATCACAACAATGGAGTAAATAACATTCTACTATAACAGAACCTTTATCTTATTCGAGAGTTGGATCATGCCATTTTGCAAAACCTCTCTTTTGGGACGTACCAGTATATAATGTATTAGATCTCCAAAGAATTTACATTTAGTGTTTCATAAAAAAGTATGCAAGACCATGATTAGCTTTGCAGGGAGTAATATAGAGTGCAGCATATTTTGTAATAACCTGTCATTTTGTTTGTTTGTTCGAGAAGGAGAGGTGGGCTGCTGAGCATCGCTGTCGAGAAAAACGATTCTAAGATGCTGCGAACCTTCTTGCTTCCTCAATTATTGATGCGATGCTGAACGTGAACATTAACCATTTATAGTTCCAAGAAGACGGGGGAAGAATGTTTATGAATCTTTTGCGACAGAACTTTCCACAGAAATTAATTTCTCATTATGGTGACATTTCTTGGCGTCCCGGTCTGATTTATTTTGTGCTTATTTTTTCTTATGGAGGCATCCAAGCAAGAATTCTAAAAGAATGACGCAAAAGTAAAGTCAAATTCCCTCCTGGCCAAATCTAACACGACTGATATTACTTGACATTATAAAAGTTGGATGTAGGTACTCTAGATGACACGATAATTCAGTTCTACTCAGATGCGTCCCAGCATTGAATAGTTTTTCATCACTGGTCTTCATAAACAAGAAGCAAAGTAGAATTTCACAGAATAACACAAAGTATCCACTTTAATAGATACATCCCTTAGGGTTTTTGAGATCAACTTGACTTACAAGTACAAATGATATAATGTTTCTCCATAATCACCCTCCTTTTCAACGCACCTCTCGCAAAAAAATTCTGTTGTCTTTTCGCCTTACTTTCGTGGGCGATAACATTTTAAGACGTATACAAGGTTCTCTGTTCTCAAGGACTAGGGGTTTTTATTATTATATTTTTCACATTGTTGTACCAAGAGGTTTTTTTAGGGTTGTCTTCAACTAGGAATGCATCGCTTCTTTGACTTGGCCATCACTCCAGAATTTCTGTTCGCAATGATAAACTCTTCTCTTTCCAATACAGGCATCTTCACATTGTTGCAAAATTCTTCGATGAATTTCATGAGGCTTCATATCTTCCGCTCACAAAATTTGATAACTCCTCATAGCTCCTTTACAATTCACCCCCTCCCTCCTCACATGTCATGCCAATTATCGGGCATAGTCAACATCTTACAAATGTCTCTTCCCTCATTTCCAAAAATACTGTCAATTTTCGGTTTGAACCAGAAATATCAGCACGTGATTGGAAAGTGTTAGCCGACCAAGGGCTATAATCAAGAGTCAGATGAGATCCAGCATTGTTAACATGTTGGGGTTTTCTTGTATAACTGTTTCTCCTGTGCAGAATCTACCAAAAGAAAGTTGAGCCAAAGACGGTTCTGTGGTTGACATCATGTCAGCGACCAGGACCAACAGCGATCTATTTCATATAAATCGGTTAAGGTTCATATGTAAGCTTATTGACTGAATAATACATATTTAAAAAATATGACGTTTAACTGTGTCTTTCTTATCAAAATAAGGCGAATGCCTAAAAGTTGCTGAAAACGTGGCAAACGACCTAATTTTGAAAGGCCGTAAATGCTATTTAAGTAAACATATAAATTAAACAGCAATAAAACATTAGATATGACAGTTTTTTCCGAGCACGCGATAATGTGGCAACACATCTCACCCCCTCCCTCCTCACATTTTGTCACGGCAAGCACTATCTGTCTCTTCCCTCCACATAGATACGTACGTAGTTAATGAACAACCTCTTTGGATTGATTAAAAAGATTTCACCCAGAAGCTAGCGAGGCTTTAATAACTTGAAAACCAATTTTGGCGCCTTCTCACTCGTGTATGTTATGTCTACGTCTAAAATTGTTTAAGTCTATCGACTTATTATCTTGACACAGGGAAGAAAAAAAAAACCATGCCACATAAATAAATATACTTTTAATAAAATCCATGGCAACGTTTACATAAACAATCACAGTCGAATATACATAATAAAAGTAATCTTCCAAAAATAACAAAAAGTAAACGGCAACCAACCTAAATGTCAGGTAATTATTATGACTTCTCCTTCCCGGATCCAACATTTGTTTGTGTGCTATTAAGGATCACGCTTAATGCTTTAATTAATTGTTTTGATAAGCATCTTAGAGGATAGCCGAAGGTTTAAAAATAGTTCTCTTATATAAGACTGAACTCAAGAATAGCGCAACAGATCTAAAAGAATACGTACGTCTTTTCCTGCAGAAAACTGTAAAAGTGGATGCGCTTCAACACGCACGACATAAAATCAAATGGATGAAAATATATTTCCTGTTTTTGAATATTTTTCATTTAAATATACGATTCTGCAAAACCATAAAAAAACTATCACAAACGCAGAGTTCAGTTTTAAAAAAATTACTTTTACTCACTATTTTCATACTAATCATTACAGTGTTAGTATTTGCTTAGCATCGAGGGAATTCGCAATCTAATTAACATATAACACGTCATTTAGATTAGCCGAACTAAAACTAATGTTTATACGGATTGTTTCTCTAAGAAAGACATACTGTAACTGCTTATGCTTTAGCTATTGAAATCCCCTTTTACTGTTTTGTTGTGATACCGTTTAAAATCTTTACCCATCTCCTCTTCAGAGTGTATCGACATTTACGAAAAATAATGTACTTGACATTCATTACAATTCATTTGCTTCACTTTTGCATTCAAAATTCAAAACGAATTCAAAATAGAGCTGTCCCCATGCATGATATCCAAATAGTAACTTGTACTGAAACCAATTAGATGACGAATATTTGGATATTTAAAAAATTATTTCTGTAATTTCTTGTGGGAAAAACATGTAGCTACAGCGATCTAACATAACTCGATTACCCGAATTAAAGAACACCGAACACTTCAAAACAGCTGCTTGCTATCAATCAGGGAGTTTTCCTATTCCCCAAATTCAAATTACCGCTTCGTGGAAGACGTCTTAAGTACAAAAAACAAAATTCTCAGAAGTGCGTAAAATAGATGTTTTGACGACTAGTTTATTCACTGGCATCAGATGGAGCCAAACTATTTTGGAATACGACCTATGTTCTATGATATTTTTTGCTCAACCTAACTTTACAAAAAGCTGTCAAACTTTGTTACATGCACTGTGATTCATATTGGTGCAGTATAGGTCGCTCAACAAGGTGCAACGTGATACCATCAAAAGACATCATCTATGCAAAGATTTCTGTCATTTTGCAAATACCCCATTCAACTTGACATCATTGTCAAGCGGAAATCTCAAGGAGCAACGTCAGTGAAACCGCCAAGTGGTAGGCCAAAGAAAATGACCCGTGATCTTCTTACATGAGACCGTCGAGTACTAGCACGTGTTTACAGAGTTCCGAAATGCCACTTTCTGCCAGCACAGATACCATTCATCAAGAACTGAGGACCATAGGTTTCCATGGCCGTGCTACGGCTCATAAACCTCACATTAATAGAAACAATGCGAAGCGATAAAAATATTTAGAAATAAACCTCTGGGGCTGTGGTTACTTACAGCTGGAAGAACTAGGAGACAAACTGTAGGCATACTGACTGATGACCACCTTGTGATCGAAACATACCAATAAATGTCTACTTTTTGTCATCAAGTGGATGTTTTGTCTTCTAGTTCTTCCAATACGAAGCGATGTTTAGAATGGTGTACAACTCACCGAAACTAGGCCATAGAACAATGGAAACATATCTTATGCAGCGACGAATATCGGTACACACTCATCAGATAGTCCATGTTCAATTTTGGTCTGGTGTATGCGTGATGCCCACTGTGAAGTTAGGAGGAGTGGTACCAAGATATTAGGGCTCAGTTTCATGATAAGTTTGGGCCAACATGTTCTTGTAACAGAAACTATGACGTCTACAACTTATTTTGACATTTTGGACAATTCTGCACTGCCAACATTGTAGCAACAATTTTGAATTAAACCATTCCTATACCAACATGACAATGCTTCTTGTCACAAAGCAAGCTGTGGGCAGGAATGGTTTCAGGAACTTGACTGGTTGCACAGAGCTCCCATTGAAAGACTTCCCATTATTATTTATTGGTACAAATCAGATTTGAATGGCACCTTGAATTGCACATTAAATTCATTTTATAGCAAGCATATCTCTGAATAGTATTGTTCTGTCCACTTTGAGAAGTTCTTTCCTCCAAATGGTGATCGAGGAGCTGCTGCCTCTTGTGAACATAGCTGCCTTGATACCTTAATGGTATTAACAATTGGTAAGACAATTGAGAGCTAAAATAACTCAGTTCGGAGTGGCGTTCTAAAACTAGTTATTTTAGCTTGGTTTCATTTACTCTCATCATGGGTGAATTTAATATATGTAAAACTGACTTTGCATAGATTTAATCAGTTTTCAATTACGCTTGTTAGAGTTCCGACAGTGTCATCTTTCTTTCTACATTTTTGATATCCAATGGTTACTGGTTTGTTTGTTTTTTTTGTTTTTTTTTTAGTGGCTAGCTCGATAATTTTTTTCTCCTGCACATTTCACGTTTCCCCTTTTTCGAAACAATATGAACAGTCAGATCATTGGAGTTCTTTTCCATGATCTGTTACTTACAAAACTATTTCAATAAAAATCTATTACTTACATTAGTGAAATTTTTTCTAGAAAGCTTGTAGTCCCAGATAATGTACTTGAAGATATCCTCCAATTCTTCGTCACTGGTGATTTCAATTTGATTGCTTTTCTCTGCAAGATCATTTTTCCTGCTGCTGGATGGCGTGGATTCCATGCACATTTTTACGTTCAGGTCATAGCGATACTAGTTCTGGATGAAACCTGCCATAAATTCACGAACGTTATCGCTTTGAAGTACACTCAACCCCCCTATAAGGCGACATTCCCACAACGCGAAACAAAAATTTGGACAGTCTTATAACATGGTTTCTATATTACTGTACACGGCTTAATTAGATTAATTGTAAGCAGTCTCCCTATCGCATGAAGTTTTCAATTGCAATATTTTATGGTCGAATTAATGGAGAATTCCTGTTTTTTCATGCACGTACACCGCAATTTTTCAGTTTCAAGGACTTCTCATGTAAATTCAGAAACCATGCAACATTACAACAGATGGTACAAGCAGTTCGACGTCCCAACTGTCAATATAATGCGGTACGAATTAATCTAATTATACTTATTGTAAGTCTCCTATAACGTGGTTTCCATATAAATCGTTAGGAATTTGATTTTTCTTTACTAATACATGTACTGAGGTTCTTGTAAGATGGTACGAATTAACCGGATTTGTACGTGCTAATTCTGTGTTTCATATAACGCGGTTTCCGTATAATGCAGTACGAATGAGTCGTTTTATAGGAGGGTTGACTGTTGATGGAGCTCCAAAGTCGAGAAATATCTTGAGAACTTCTTTGGCCATTTCCATAGCTCGTTTAGATTGTAATGGGTCTTAAATGAACGTATTTGTACATATTGAACTGGTTGAAAGTATTACAAAAATCAAATCATAACTACAGTATATGACCTCTGATACGGATTTTTGTTTGATAGAAAAAGAAAAAGAACCCTATATCTATACTCCAGATGAGTGGGAGAATGCAAGTCTCCGAAACAGAAACCTTTCACGGTTATAACCATGAGGAAACAACCACTAATAACACGCCGATTCACAGAAAGAAGATAATGATAAATCAAAAGTACTTTATCAGTAAAGCTGATGTAATTAATAAAAAGAAGAAACTGCATTCTCGACTTTACAAGTAAGATACGGCGGGAAGTTCATTAAGAAGCAAAATATAATGTTCTTCTAAAACTCTTAAATTATAAAACCACCACTTAAAAGCCTCTTGGCTATAAAGAAGAAGATCGACCCGAAGTGATTTTAAAAACGTTTGCAGCTTTGAAAACTCTCTCTAAATGGAGAATTTTCTAAAGGATATGGTTAATGAAGCCCATCTAAACATTATATGTCATTACTAATTTAAAAATGATAATTAATAACTACTAATGATAATAATTAAAAAAAACAATAACAAAATTAAAGTGTTTTGAAATGAGTTGCATTGTTTTTATTACATTACTCTATTAAATACATTAAATATTGGAAAATGTAATCCAATTCTACTGAGCCCTTCACATATATATACTTAGATCTATACTTCCCAGCTGCGAGTCGCGAAAGATTTTTTGAGGGGTCGCCGAGATTAATGTTATAGAAAACTTCGGAACTTTTTTTTAACATTTTTATGTGTACCACCCAGTAAAAATACCTTTTTTATTCAAATGTGAGGTGGAGAAGGGTTGCAAGTTACTTAAGTTTTAGAAAAAGGAGTCACTATTCGATAAAAGGAGTCGCTATTCGTTAAGTTTTATTCAAAGTTAGATCGCTGCAGTTGTTAGAATTGGAATTTTAGGATAGTTTAAGAGTAGAATAAATAAATAAATAAATAGGTTAGTCTTAGTCACATTGTAATTTTAAAATTAATTAAGTGTAAAACACCAAATAGGATTGGATAGAAAGCTTTTAACACAGTTCGAATATTAGATAAGTTAAAACAAGTAGTTCAGCAATATATGTAAGTTAAGAGTTATTCAGGAATTTGTTTTTATTAAAATTCGAAATGAAATAACTCCTATAATAACTGAACCGGGCAAAAAAATTGGGGTTTCATTTAAATTTCTTAATTCAGCATAAAAAATTGGGGTTTTTCGCTATTGTTCATTAGTACTAGATAACCACAAAAGTTCTTGCCGTTTTTAGTTCCGGAAAACAAAATGATGTACACAAAAAGTAGCGTATCGCTAGTCCCCAAAGCAATCCCCATTGGCATCTAGCACCTTCTGCCAACGTGTATCCAGTTGATCAATCCCCTGGCTGTAAAACTTGCCGGTCTTGGACTCAAAGAAGTCGGTGAGTGCCTTTCGCAGATCTGTATCATTGGTGTAGGATTTTCCACGAAGATGGTTGTCCAGAGAATGGAAAAGGTGATAATCCGGTGGAGCAAGATCTGGTGAGTAAGGTGGATGACAGTAAAGTTTCCCAGCGAAGCCGCTCTTTGGTTTCCCTGGCCACCCGCGCCAGATGTGGCCAGGCACTGTCATGAAGGAAGAGTACCCCTTTGCGATTCACCAATGCTGGCTCCTTCTGCTGCAATGCCTGTTGCACACGTTCCAACTGCTGGGAGTACAGGTCCCCAGTGATGGTTTGGCCAGTTGATAGCAACTCGTAGTGAACCATTTGGCGTCTAGTCCACCAGACATGCTAGACTACGGGGTTCATCAGAAATGGCAAATTCTCCCGACCTGAATTTCTGAAACCAATGCCTTGCGGTGCGTTCATTCACAGCATCATCCCCAAACGCAAGACGCATTCGGCGACTTGATGCTGCTGCTGACAAGCCCACCTTGAAGTCATAAAGTAAACAACACCTAACCATCTCCTTCGATCCCTCCATTTGTCTTCACTTCTCCACGAGACGTGATTGATGTGAATACCCAACAGCCCTGTATGTGTACAGGCTAACCTTCCTGCTCCCCCCTGACAGATTTTGGACCACACTGTACACTCATTTGCATATCTTCTATCACTTCCTTTTATGGCAACATAAAAAGGCAAGAACTTTTGTGGTTACCTAATACTTTGTTAAATTGGTGATGGGCGTGTAAATAATTGGACATAGTTCAGACTTACTGATTGCTTATCCCAATCGAGATGGCTACTTTCAACAAGATAATGTGTCCTACCATAGTGCTCATATAATGCAGGATTGGAACATTGGTTTACTTTGTTTAGATGCCCCACCCCTATATCTTCAGATTTCAATCCCATTGAGCATCTGTGGGAAGAAGTTGAAAAAGCCATCAGACAGCTAGATCCACAACCATCAATTCTGACACAACTGGAAAGTGCTACTCATCCAGCATGGTCTCAGATTTCAAAAACCACCTATCAACATCTCAAGGAGTCCATGCCAAGAATTGACGCAGTATTGAGGGCAAACGGTGGCCCAACAAAATACCGAGGGGTGGTCATAAAAAATTGGCCTTTTAAAAAAATGTCTCTGCTTATGCTCCTTTTTTATGTGAAATATTTCCTCCTTTAAGGGGGGGGGGCCCCCCATTTGAATACATTACGATTTCATTTAGGGAGGGAAAATGTTACAAAGTGTTACAAAGGGAAAAGAGAAGGTTAAAAGTGTCAATTTAGCGAACGTATTTTGTGAATGACACCAAATAATACATAACAATTGAAACTAAACATTAAATTGGACACACCGACCATTTGTTATTGAACAAGATATAGCCATTGAATAATGTAACGGCATTCGATATCTCACGTCAGTAAGTCAAAAGTCCTCATAATTCATAATTGACGTTTTGTATATAAATTCATGCTTGCAATGAACACATTCTAATCAAATGAGTTATTCACCTGTCACAGGAAACTGTCCTTAAGAACTAGAAGGATGAGCAAAAGGAGTGAACTGTGGACAAGAGGTTGTTTCTTTCCTTATGAACTAGTAGGATGATCAATATTTTCCTGAAAAACAGAGTGGTTGCTCAGAAGTTAAAAACTCAACATGTCTAGAAATGAACTAATAAATAAATAAATAAATAAGAAAACCTGGAATTTTATGGATGAAAATAGAGATGACGAAAAAAAATCATTGCATCTCTCCTTACAGCCATCTAACTGTTTAAGGTCCTTCTAATATTTACTGGTGTGTCCAAAATATCCATCATGTTGAGAACGATTTCGGAATAATTAACCGTGAATATCTGTAAACGTTATACAGCTGTTTCCAAGGAGATGGCTGAAAATTAACAGCATGATTCTACGTCCCAAAATAAGCAAATAAGTTCCTCTTCGAATATAATGAAATCGTAAGTTTATAGAGGTTAAAATGATCTCAAAGTTTGTTAAAATCTCCGCTTAATTTTATCAGATCGACTCGGTTTTTCGTTTTAACGGCATGGTTCATTTTCATGTTAGATAGAAAAAAGAGCGCATTAAGTGTTTTTAACGTCCACCAAGAGCACTTACATTTATTAGCTTTGTTAATTTTTGTTCGTAGTCCCGCTTGAAGGAGGGCCTACCGGATATTAGATTGCATAATATCAAACTGCGTATTCACACACTCTGATGCACATTTTTGTCAAAGTTCGCTGTCTTCCACCGAAAAGCACCGAAATGTGCGGATTCCCACTTTCGTGCACACTTTTTGCTAAAGTTTGCTGTTTTCCACCCAAAACTACCAAAATGTGCAGATTTCCTTTGAGTCAGATGAAAGTTTTTTTTTTCTTCTGTTAAAATTTCTTCATTATCCCAACTCTCTTTCTACCTAAATAAAAACGAACCAAACCGTTTAAAAGAAAAGTCGAGTCGACCTGATAAAATTAGGCGGAGTTTTTAACAAACATTGGGGAAATAAAGCCGAGCTTTCCGTTTTCAAATCTATCTTTGTTCCCATTCTCACCTATGGTCACGAGTCTTGGGTAATGACCGAAAAAGTGCGATCGCGGGTACAAGCAGCCAAAATGAGATTCCTGAGAGATGTGGCAGGTGTGTTTCCCTACTAGATAGAGGACAATAAATGAATTTTTAGGTATTGAGCCGCTACTTCTTTGCATTGAGAAATCTCAGTTGCATTGGTTTGGTGACGTAATACGAAATTGGTCTTTTAGGCAGTTGTTTTTTTCCACGCCGGTGGGTAAGAGACCAAGGAGTCGGCCGAGAACCAGGTGACTAGACTACATAGAGAATCTGGGTTCGAGTCGTTTGGGTATTACCATTGATGGCATGTGCCTGATGGCGGAAGATCGCGAGCGCTGGAAATCCTCCGCCTGCTGCCCCCGCGTCCCTAACAGATAAGCGGGTTTGAAAAATATAATACTGTATAGTATAAACTTACGATTTCAATAATTTTGAAGAGGAACTTTTTGCTTATTTTGAGACATAGAATAATGCTGTTAATTTTCAGCCATCTCTTTAGAAAACCCTGTACACTGAGTGGCCAGGAACCCCCCCCCCTCTAATACTGTGTTGCGCCACCCCTAGCAGCTGTAACACCACGAATTCGCCGTGGCATGGATTCAATTAGCCGCTGGAAGCATTGTTCCATTATGTTTGTCCATGCAGATGCAACAGCTGCTCCCAGTTGATGCTTATTGGATGGTGGTGGATCCATGCCTCGAATAACCCGTTCCAGCTCATCCCAAAGATGTTCGATTGGGTTCATATCCGGGGACTGTGGTGGCCAGAGGAGTAGTTGAATTCATTGTTGTGCTCCTGGAACCATTCCATGACGATACGAGCCTTGTCCTGCTGGAAGTATCCTTCCGAAGGGGGAAACATAGTAGCCATGTAGGGATGAACGTGGTCGGCAAGCTTGTTCAGGTAGCCCTGACCATAAAGTCGTTGTTCTACAGGTATCAGCAGACCAAGAGTATTCTAGGAAAACATTCCCCAGACCATTACAGAGCCTCCTCCAGCCTCAACAGTGGAAACCAGACAGGAGGGGTCCATCGCTTCGTGCTGTTGTCTCCAAATTCTGCGTCGGCCATCTGCATGGTGCAATAGGAAACGGGATTCATCCGACCAGCAGACCTTTTTCCAGTTGTCGACGGTCCAGTGTTGGTGATTACGGGCAAATTGGAGACGTTTTTTGCGGTTTTGGGTGGAGATCAAAGGTATCCGGACTGGCCGTTGGCTGTTGTAGCCCATCCTTGCCAAAGCACGGCATGTAGTACGTTCAGAGATGTTATTCTGCGGTCCAGTTGTACTCCACGGTTAGTTGACGAGTCGTGACGTTTCTATTCGCACGAACAAGCATTCCCTTCCTACGCTCACCCCTTGGATCGACGAGTCGTTTGTGACCACAGGCTTGTTTCTGGCTCCTTATTTTTTGATTGTTTAATCAGTCCTGGTAAACCCTTGAAATGGTTGTTCGGGAAAAGCCTGGAAGACGTGCGGTTTCGGAAATACTTAGTCCACCTCGCCGGGCACCAACTATCATCCCGCGCTCAAAGTCGCTCAGATCCTTTGTTTTCCCCATGGTGATGGTCAAACCATTTGCAGTTGATAGGCGTGTTCACTTTATATTGCTACCAATTATCACGTGACCACTGATACGTAGTAAGTGCTAGGCCAGCGGATTTGCATAGTCATGGGTGTTCCTTATAAACTGGTCACTCACAATGTCAGTATATATGGATTTTCGGAGGAGGGGAAGTTCGAAATGATGGGGTGTTGTCTAAAACATACACTAAGGTCGAGTGAATTGCAGGATCTAATAAATTGTCTATTCGAATTTTCTATCTCTGTATTAGAATTTACAAAGATGAGAAAGGGCTGTACGACAAATAGGCAGAAGAGTCACCGATAAACTATGGACGAGAACACGAATGTAAGTAAGAAATAAAGAAAACGCCTTTCTGCAACACCGTTTATTAACGTAAACGTATGTATAATTTCGATGACTATATTTCTAGTTAAACAAAGTGAGGTTGTGGAAAAGTGATTTTTTTTTGTTACTTTCCACTTGTATTCAAAAGGCTCTATGTTTTAGATGGCCTTACACGATGACTGGGTTTGACTGAATTTGAATGTTGAAGGGCAATGTCCAAATTCGTACTCTTTCAATCAACTTTACTCCAAAGTTAACGATGTGCACCCCATGCTGTTACGACATTTAAGAATGTTCAGGCTTTTAGTACGAGTAAAGGTATGACCGGGGATTCGTACAAGATGATGCATCCCTGTGAAGGGAAATTATGTTGGAACTGTTTGATGCGGCCAACCAGCTTCTATGTATCCAATAACACCCTTACTCAAATTCACTCAGTAAACGGCACAATTGTCAAGTTTTTATCTAGATTTGCGACCAAATACCAATGTCCTGTACGAATCATTAAGTTGGCATGCAATTAAATCATTTAAATTCATGTTCATGGGGAACTTGACTGTTGAATTCAATGTTCATTAGATTAATTTTTAAGGGAAGGGGATATTACCTTGTTAAAACTTAAAATTAGGATATTAAGTTTGAAACTTTTACTAAAAATGTGAAATTATTATTTATACACCAATTGATTGTGAATTTAAGGAACTGAATAAAGTTTTATTTCACACTTTTACACAATCTATATTTTTTTCCTTTTATTAACATAAATTCAACACAAAATAAAAATAAAATAAAAATTATAAAATATGCAATTTTGCATCGCAGTTACTTTTTTATCTCAGTTAAATCATTATCTATGTACAAAGAAGGGGTTTTATAATAACAAGGATAGAAAATAACTGCATAAAACGTACATTTTTAAAATTCAAGTGTCAGTTACCTTTTTCTCCTAACTTTGCTTTTTTTAATAACTTGATAACAAAAATAATTTTTCGAGAAAATCCTATTTAAAAATATATGTATGTATATAAAAGGGGAAAGACATGCAAAAAACAATTTTTTTCCAGAGCTGCACTGATTGTAGTTAATTATTATATTTCCATTAGAATTTTTACAACTTAGAAAGTGTTAACTGTTAACAATGTAGGCAATTTTCTTTATATTTCTTTTACTCAACTTCTCTTTATCAGTAGTACTAAAATCCTTTTAAATAGGTAAGAATCATAAGTTTACATAATTTGTTGACGGTTCTATTCTATTATGATTTAAATTATCACTGTATGACATTATCATCCTCATCATCGTCATCATCATTAATTACACTTTTTTCATTTTTTCCCTCTTATTTTCATTTTTTACAGAAGCACAAAAAAAAAAGATCAATACACAACAATTCTGTAAACTGTACAAATTTATCACAGGTCACAACCTAATTTACATCAACTTTATATGATTATATATTAACAAAAAAAATAAAATCCCAGTAAAGGAAAGACAGAGCAGATATAAGGAAACTATTTATTTACAAGAAAGCAACAAGAACAGCTGAACTTTTAAACTAAAAAAATATTTTTTTATTTTTTGTACGTTTGTTTTGAGACCTTTTGTTGTTTTTTTTTTTAATTTTTCTATTTAAGTTTTCTCATGTTCTTTCAAATATTTCTTAAAGCGAATACATTATAGTATATCCCAATAACTATTTTATGTACGCCTCTCATTCAACTGTGCCTTTGAAAATTTGAATATAGTCTAAAGTAAATAAAGGCAATAATAATAATAACAACATAATAATAAGTGAGGACAAAAATTACACATTTAATGAACTCCTGACTTGTGAAATTTTTTCGACACATTGGCTATATTAAATGCAATATGTTGGAAATGTTAGTGAAGTGAAGGTATAATTAATTTTCACAATGGTGCCGTCAATACAAAAGATGGACATTGATCATGACACAATCATAATTATTAATCACTACGAATATCCGTTTTTCTTCTTCTTCTTTTTTTTTTTTTATTTTTATTTTTTTTTTAAATGAGAGTTGCATGACAGCTGTCTTTCAAATTGCAATCGATTGTCCAAACAGCTAAATTACTCTGTACCATTTGGAACTCATGGACAAAATCAAATATCGAAGAGAGGATTTGGGCAATTATTGATAGCAAGGGATGGTATTGAGCTGAGAAACACCAGAAAATGGTAAAAAACGTTTTCCTGCTAATTGCTTACTTTTCATGAGCACTACTACTTTAGACACTCAGTGATTACAAGTGGACTGTTTTAGAATGCCTGTGAGCAATCGATAGAGAATTTTTTTCAAAACCAAAATTTTGATATGTCACAAACTTCCCTAAAAATTAAATAAATAGTTTCATAAAGTACATGATGATGAACTTATATAAAAAGAATATAAACGCTGAAACAAAATCATAACAAAAAGGACAAAATAAATAGTAATAAAGTGAAGATTAAGGACTATACACAATGATGATGTAAAAGTTACACTGCAAAGATAGTTGGACCCTGTTGCAGCTGCATGGTGGCTAGGTGCCACATGCCATCTGCTACAAATGAATCACTTTGACTTCTCTTCCTAAAGCATTACAGTTTACCACTCATTTCAATTCACAAACTATGTGTACGCTATTCACTTCGGTACTGTTAAGTACCTATGACGAAAACAAAATATGTATAAACATAATTCAATTATAACAGAATAATACGCAAGTGAGAAGAAAAAACATTATAAAAACGAACTGAAGTAAATGACATTCTTAATACTCTCAGGAATAAGGTTTTTTTTCTTTCAAGTTAAACATTTTCCCCACTTTGATCAAAATCTACACACTACTATTTTCACTTAAAAAAATTATCAACTTTCTATATCATTAAAAATATTTTTGAGTTCTTAGATTAACGACATTTAAAACACGATAAAAATGATAAATTAAAAACAACTCACTGAAAAAGAAAATAAGTTGAAAAAATCCATCAAAAAATGTTTTCTTCTCAAAACAAAAATGAAGCAAAATAAAATTATATGGCACTAAAACACAACATTACATGATGCTGTTTAATAAATACATGACTTCAAATTAACTCTCATTTCCCCCCCATTGTATTCTGCATTAAAATGATTCACCAAATAGAAATTCCTGTAGAGAATGGTTCAATTTTACAATTAAGAGATGAAAAACTATCCCTGAGTCTTCTACAAAAATAGTTCTTTATTCTTCGATTAGTTTATTCATTAATTCAACAACAACAACAACGACGACAAAAAAATTAAAAAAATTAAACTATAGATTTTATTTTAATATAATTAAATTTTGACCGTCCACATGGCCTTCATTAATTTTTACTACATTGTGTACAACAAAAATAACATAAAACTGTACAAAATAATAATAATAATAATAATAATAATGAAAATCTTAAAAAAAAAAAAAAAAAAAAAAAAAAGATGTAAACCTTTTGACTTCATTATCAATAAATCTAACAATATACTAATGAAATTAAATCCTCCCAAAAGAGAGCAAACAAATCATAGTGATGCAATGCTATTACCTAAACAATTTATAAAATCTCATCTTTTAAAGTGTCTGAAATAGTCTTAAACATTCTAATAAAGCTGCTAAAGCAAGACTAAGGCAGAATACCTACACCTCTTTTGTATTCTTTTAAAAAATTGCTTCAAAAAACCTAACCAAATACTAGATTCTATAATTTTCTAAAAAGTGTTTTTATTATTTTTGTTTTATTTTTTAAAGAAAAACTTTTATATTGTTAAAAGGATTTTTTTTTTTAATTACAATTTTTATCGTTTCCCCTTTTAAATCTGCAAGTAATTAAAAGTGAAATGGGTAGGAAAAAAAAATAACCCACCCTCATCTAATTATTCTGCTTCTCGGCATGCATTCAGGCTCGAACAGAACAATAAATATCCTCCAAACTACTGAATCATATTTATCCAATGAACCTTACAAGATAGAAATCTTAACGGTGAATCATAACTTTAAACAATGCATCATCATTCATATTGGTCAATCTGTAGCAGATGGTCAGTAAGTGGCACATGTGGAACTTCACACTTCTTTGATGGCAGTTCAAGAGTTTTTTTTAACTAGGGCTGGATATACCTGATGGCTGCTGATTATCACCTGTGACTACAGTTCATGAAAAACCATCTGGATTTAGTTAAATTGTTAATTTTTTGGGGGTTTCTATGCTTCCTGATGGACATGAAGCTGCAAATGGGTTCAGCCAGCAGGATCAGCTGACTAGAGTTACTAGTCCAAGTCATGGAGTCCGAATGTTCACATCCACTTCCTGGTGAAAAGAAGACAATCTACAAAAGCATACTTTGTCTTCTTATCCGGCCATGGCCTACACAACAAATAAATAAATGAATGAATTAATAAATCTCAATTTATTTTGAGAAATTACAGGCTTCAAGCTAGAAGCATCACTCAATCAAAATTTAAAATGATATTCATTATGTCAATTACACTGGGCAACAAAATTTCAAAAAGTTCATGCTTACGAGATGAAAATAGCCATTTCTTAATGAATGAATAAGAATGTGACTAAGAAAAAGCTGAATTGGCTACAATTTCTTAGTAATGTGTATGCATTTTTGAGAATTATAATTACAACAATTATTATATGTTAAGAATACCTTCATCTTTTCCCAACTTTCGTTTCTTTTGGCCTATTGTTTAAAATCTCATTGTTGCCCAGTGTTATCAGGATAAGACAACAACGGAAGAAAAGAACCAAAAATAGTAATATTGAAATGTGTTAGGGTTAATATATTTAGCATACTGTATCAGTTTTCTTTAGTTCATTTTCTTCACTTATCGTTTGAAACTGTACCCTAAAAATTTTAACTCTGAACTAATGAAAGCACCATATGGGCAGCAAAAAAAGGTAAAAATTAACAAGAATGAAAAATTATATTAAGGAAATCAATTTAAATTATATTAATTAAATTAAATAACACCTACACACACATGTACTTAAATAATCAAACATACAAGTACTTAAAGTTATTCCTATCTTGTGTGTTAGAAATGATCTTAGGGTCATTGTATGCTTTAAGACAACATTTTTTCTTTCAGGCTGTGAACTAAATGGCAAATGGCCAAATACTTGAAGCATCATCTAAATCGGTAGTTGATACACATCTCTACAGAGAAATAATTACTTCATTCTTCATTAGCTTTTTCATTCGTGTTTGTTTATCTTTTGACCTCAAATCACAATACACTGGCAAAACATAATCAGCTTACATGCAAATATTTTCTTCGCAATTTATTTCTATATTTCTATAGCTAAAAAACAATCAATTATCTATTAAAAAATAATTTTCTATGGCTTCTCTCTGATAGTCTCCTTTCAGCTGTTTTATAAATTTTTTAAGATCTCCCATCATTTATTGCAGCAGACGAATGTTTTCACATATTAATAAAAGAAATAAAAAAATATAGAAATAAAGTTTAAAACAAAAAAGAATTTTACTTACCTGATTTTGATTTGTTAATTTAAATTAAAAAAAAAAAAGGAAAATAATTTAGACTTGGCCAATTAATTTGTTGGACAATAAACATTACTACATAAACATTTTTTCTATTAAAATTCTTCAAGCTCTTAAAAATGACAAAAGTTAATAACTGTTTTTAGCACTGTCACATGCTATTTTATTGTTGAGAGAATTAGATGGAACAGACTCATCATAAAAAAAAAATACAAACTAACTAACTTAAATCTTGCTTTACTTGGAAGTGAAAGAAAGAAATTACTACCAGATAGCTGGAAGTTTTCTAAAAGCCTAACAGATCATATGAGTTGGAAATTTTTCTGAAAATGGCAATCATATCTTTAATTATGAAGATGATAAATCCATGGCTCTTTAACAATGCCAACTCTTTTCAATGCTTATTTTTAATAATAGCATGTGGAACTATAATTTGAGTCTTCAATGCAAAAATCAAAAGATTTCAAAGAAACTGGGCCACTTAACTAAATTTCTGATTACATTGGTCATTTATTACTGAGCCACTATGCATCAACTCGAATCTCTTTCATTTGAACTTCTGTAAGTTTACAATCTCATACACCCGATATTTTTGTGTGTGAATATTAAGTGAATTACAACTATGTTTGTTTTCCCATGATTTTCATTTATTAGATTTAAATTAATTTTTGGTATTAAATTTATTAAACACATTAATTTTAAATGCCACAAAATCTTAAAGTTAGAAACTGTGTGTTTTAATAAGCAATAAATCTTCAAATACGCATGTGCAGAATTTTTAATTTTGGTTTCTGTTCTTTTTTTCTTAAACCTGCAGAAACAGCAAGTCCCACAAATTATCAACAAGTCATCTTACATATTTGTTAATTAAATCATATCCATCCTTTTATTATGGATGCTCGAATCCTTAACATAAGAAAAATCGAACAACTCTACGGGGTTAGAACCGCCATGACCACATCCTCACTTTATTCTTCCGAGAAATCTGGCAAAATCCGGAGTATTAAAAATTTTCAATTACAATGCTCCTCACTTTCAGCGGAGCAATTATCTCTGTATTCATGCTTTATTTATAGCGGAGAAATCGTAATTTGATAATTCATCCACTTATCTTGATGTAACAACATCAATAATTTCGTGGACTGCAGCTTCTGTTCATGCAGGGGGGATTATTTCACCACAATATGCGCACCAATCTTCACAGTTACCCCCCTCCCCTCCCCCAATTCACACTTCTATGAGTATTGGTGCAAGATGAAAAATTCTTGTTTTGGAATAAGCCTATCTGAATCTCTTCTATTGAACCAAATGGTCACCCATGCTGTTTATTTTCATATTTGTCAGGATGGTTGACAAGGTCACCACAAATAATAAAGTTTCTTCAAGTTGCTTTGCAGTCAGTATGTGAGGAACACTGTGCTGTATAATATGAGACATGTAGAACTCTTCTGAGAAAACTGCATAACAGGTGCCATGGCTGACCAAGCCATAGCAGCGAACCACAGTCCAAACCTCCTTCCATTCTTGCCGTTTATCAGTAACCAATTACAAACCAAATATTGTATGTGCATCATCTTCCAAATTTTCCCTGCATTCTGCTTAATGTCTATACAGGGTGTGACCGTTAACTTTGGAGGTCCTCGGCTAAGCAATAGCCTTTTAATTTAAATAGTTTGTATTTTTACTTTTTGACCACAGACTGAGTCCCTATGATTGAAGCAGGTCCTGGGCTGTAGTCCATAAAGACCATAGAAATAGAATTAGATGATAAATTTTCTTCTTAAAAGTTATCTAACCTATATTTTCTTTTTGAGTGAGTGCAGATAGAACATTATAATCATTAGTAAGTGAATTCATTTTGGACGAAGGCGTATTAAACAGAAGATAGAAAAGGATAATCCCTTACTGTATGTCCATCCTAGGTTCTGTATGCATGATGGATGGGGAACAATCAGACTAAATTAAATATAGGTAGAAGGTGGAGGGATAAATGAATACTCCTGGTTAATAACAATGAAGGGTGCACACGTAGAGACTGCTGCCTTCGTATCCCATCTCACGGCAACAAACTTTCAAACATAAATATTAAATTCTTAGAATTGGCACTTTGTCAGGAAATAAAAAACAATGTATACCCTTGAGAAAGCCAGGAATAAAAGGATATACTGGTCAGAAATCTGTGGCTTTTTTTTCCCACAAGGTGTCCATCAACTTCATCAAGGACAGTACAAAGACCTCTCCGTTTCATAACAACAAATAAAAAATGGTTGCCATGACTTATGAATCAATTCTCACACAAAAATTTCACACTAAAAAAATGATATGAAACTGCATTCAACAGATATGATCTTTGATTGGTGAAAATCTCATATTGCACATGTAATTTAAGAAGAGAGTGGCATCATGAATGAAGCGGTTGTTAAGTAACGTGAAATTATTGGAGTAATATCTCCAGTTTTCTCTTTATTAATTTCGAACTTGATTCAGTTTTTGTTTTTCTGCAGGGTTATTCAAAATGGTATATGCAATTTAATTCATCTTTACTTCTTGAAATATAAATTGTATATGAACAAACTACATACCGATAGAGAGAGCAGGTTCTAAAGTTTGTATTCCTCCTCTACCAACAACTCTGGCTGGACTGTGAAACTGTAATGCAGCTGCGGTGAACTCAGTAACACAAGAAATGCTTTTTCACATGTGGGATGAGTTCAGCTACTGCTTAGATGTTTGCCATAGAAGTTTGCAGGAGGAGAGGGCCACATTGAACAATTATAACCTCTATTTGTAAACTTTAGAACCCCCTCTCTCTATTGTTATATAGATTATTCGTATACAATTTATATTTCAAGAAATAAAGGTGAATTATATTAAGTCCATCTTTTGAATAACCCTGTATTCCTCATAAACCTTTCATGTAAAAAGGTCAAAACTTTTGCTGCAATCCTAATTCTTGATATATAAAATACTTGAGGGTTGAAAAGAATCTGCAAAATTAAAAAGAAAGTGCCTGTAATCGAGAATATTCATAATTGAATGAGAACTTTCTCAAAAACCAAAGTGTTCCAAAATTCAATGTATTTGTGGACAATATGCCCTGGAATATCACTGTAGGGCTTGCATGTATTGTTAAAAATTCACTTGCTGCATTAACTTCTTGATGATTTATCCAAATTTTGGGTAATGTGAGGGATGAACACAGAGAACACTCATCAAAGCATGGCGACAATGGACGACTTCAATACTTCTAATTACTGTTAGTCAGTAATAATAGCCTTTTCTGAAAAAGCATGCAGACATAAGAATTAATGGCTCTGTGATTGCCAAAGATTTCAATTGCATGGAAAGTGTTGCAAGGATGCTGTTTAATTGCAAATTATCTGAATACCAGAATCACCCCATCATTTTTATTATTATCAGCACACAAAATTAATTCAGAAATAATGATTTTTTTTTTAAAGGACAACTCTATGCAAAAAATCGATTATAATTTTTTTTTACAAAATATTATTCTGTGATATAAATATAACACATTCCGGTGAAATTTTTAAATTTGGCCCACAATTTCAATATTAAAAAACTGCTTTGAAACCCCCCCCCCCCCAAAAAAAAAACAGTGTTTTTGAACTCCTCTTTTGCTGGCTATTTATTTCCAGAAGTGACGTCGATGGGATCAAATGAGGCCAACAAGAAAGACAGGCCCTGATGTGGAAAAGTCACCTGACCAACAATCCAACCTTCAGTGTTTTCAAGAAATGAAAAAATACTGATTGTTAAATCCAAGATGGAAACAATGAATATTACATTGTTATTAAGACTACTGTGGTCAAGTGACTTCCATGCCAGGGCCTGTCATTGGCTTCAATGAAGTAACGACCTCACCCAAGATGGATGCCTCTCTATTTCAAATCACAGTTCATTATTGTCGTTTTTTCTCACATTTATAGTTCAAATTATAATTTTTATTTATGGCACGATACTAATAATAGGTTAAGCTTTCGAATTAAATAAAGTTGTATGAGTGTAGAGTTGTCTAAAGGAAAATCTAAGTCAGAATTTGTTATGCAATGTAGTATATTAGAACATTTCATATACCTGGATTAGGAAATGATGATGATCGGTATCCTGGATCTTTGCTGAGATGAATGTTGACTACTGTAAAAATTGAGGCCGCTAAACAGGGGAAACAAACAAAAAAAAAAAAAATAAAATTTGTTTTTCTCCTATCCAATCACACCTAGAAATAAAAGCAATAAATTAAGAGCAAAAATATTCTGTTGAAATAATTTCATATGAGAATTAGACAATTCTGTTGGTAATAATTTTAATAAATTCAGATTTGAGTCAATAAGTTCTAAGACTTACTGCTTTTTTAGCACAACTTTTGCACATTCTGTAATTTCGAAATATAATACGCAGAAAAAATAAAAGTTAAAAAAGTCATTATTACATATTATTGAATATTCCTATAAAAAAAACTAATGAAAATACAATTCTTTCAAAAAAAAAAAAATGTTAGAGGGAGAAGCTGTGCATATTATATTCCAAAAATTACAGTATCATATGATCTACAGCAGGGGTCTTCAAACTTTCAGTCAAAATAGCCACAACTGGCTACTTCAGCATTTATCAGCGAGATGTAGTAAAAAACACCAAACACTTTTCAGTGCATGTGTTTTGTTTTCTAGTGGTGGCGTATGTTATATTTTTTCAACACACCAACAGTGTCTTTACAAATGAGACATATGACTTTATCCTTCGCCAGACCAGATAAAATCATATTGTGGGTCATACTTTGGAGACCCCTGATCTATAAGGTATATGGAGATATGGCTGGGAATCATGCTACTGTCTTCAGGTTGTCTGCCTTATAGTTCCCTGAATTAGGTGGGCAGGGCAAACTCCCCATCTCATCAAATGTCTTCAGGCTGTACCTTTTATGGAGGCAAGGAATCTGTTGAAGATGACATGTATGCTTGGCAGTGGTTTGAACAGGGGAAACAATCCAGGAAGTGAAATAGATTGTCCATCAAAAACATCCAATCTTAGAACTTTGTGAACTTTGCTTTTGATTTTATAGATATGTTTTTATAGCAAACGAATGTGAAAAACCTCCCATTTCATCCTGAATTTCTTATTGTTTTATTTCAAAATCTATTTAACAAAAGCAAATTATCACTCAGAAGAGGAACTGTATGACAAAGCAAATTTATATTTCTGACTTTTCAAAGCTATGGCTAAGATAATTAATGAATGGAAACTTGAGGATATACTTCCCATTAACAGCACAATTATGGGGAAAAAAACATTTAAAATTCCAGATTCCCCGCCCCCCCCCCCCGTCTCTAATAGGCCTCTATTAGTTGTTGTAGTTTCATTAACTTTTATTGTTATTGTTAACTGATGGAAGGAATTATTACTATTGCAGTTTGTCATGTTTAGTTTGTTATATTATTGTATTGTATCGTTTAGTAAAAGTTATTTCACGAAAACTGGCGTAAAAGCACCTACTCTACAAAATAAAGAAAAAATTAAACATATACAGTATAGCAATTCATTATTAAGAAAGTTCATTTCAATAAATTATAGTTTCTGCAGCAAAGAATTTAAGAGATTCAGCAAATTTTTTTTGCTTTTGATTTAAAGTATAGCTGCACTCTAGAATTTTGATCTTTATAGAGATGTTCTCGTTTTCGTTAAGGATTGTGGGATATTGGAGTGAAAACAAACTGAGAATTTCATGATGTTCTATGTGAATTTTTTGCTGTTTACAATCTGTTTTCAGGCCATTTAAATATTTTAAAAGTCCCTTTGCACTTTGGTCATTAAGAAGACGTATATAAGGATAAGTTAATTCATCTTAGTTGTTCATATCGTATTTTCGTTAGCTGCAGTGACCGACCTAGAAGTATATTTCTGTACAGCAGCTAAAACGTAAGAATTTGTGTTATATTGGCCTGTGTTCGTTTCCCCAATCAAAAAAATTTTTTTTTTCTGAAATCGACTTAAAAACTTATGGTCCGAGAAGATATATTGTTCATACAAGCGAACCAAACTCTTCCCCCCTACCCCCCTCCCAGAAAAAATTCCTTAACATAGAAAAGTTGATACATACTTGGAGGGTTCCTTAATCTCTGTCTTGACATATTTTTTCATTAAATTCGATTAAACCTTTTTATAGATACTAATTTGTTTTTTCTCCTAATAATTAAGACATAACTGATACATTCCATCAAGCCAAAGTCAATAAATTCGACATGAACGGATTCCTTTCTCAGAATCGAATAACTTTGGTAAATAAATTGTTTGGTACTGATGAGCCAATTTTGAATTAAAGAAGTTTTTAAAAGAAAATAAATAAAGTCTCCCCTCCCCCTCCCTCCAGTATAAAAACTTTTCCATTTTTTTTTTTTTTTTTTTTTTAATATTTCCATGATAAGGTGGGAGACCTGTGCGAATATTCCATTCCACCATTTCAATTTATTTTGTTTACAGCCAAGTAATTATATTTCATTAAACTGTTGAAGAAATTGCACAATCCAAAATTTAGTCCAGATGTTAAAATTGCTTACAACAACTCTGAAAAAAAAAAAATCAACAAAGGTGATTTAATTGCCTTGATGTTAATTCAAAAAAATCAAAGCTGAAGAGAAAAACCCAGGATGCAAGGCTAAATGTTTTTATATAAATTGTTTAGATTATATAAAATTAATAAATGGAAGGAAACCAAAACTGACATATTTATGTAGTGGCAGAAATATTTAAGCATTTTCAAACACAGCATATTCCCCTAGTAAATTTAAAAATATTGGAATTTGCAATGTCTGGCCATAAAAATCTACTGTCGAATGGGTGTTTTCCATCATTAATGATTTTGGAGCAGTGATAAATCTTAAATATTGAAACATTATCAGCAGTCGTGTCAGTGAAAGTGAATCGGAATTATACATAACGACGAATTTTCTGATATTTTACAATAAAATGATGTACTTGAAAAATAGTCATTAAAATAAAAAATATATTTACAGAAGATAAAAGCATCTTGAACTGGCATGTTTGCTAAGTGCATTATTAATATAAAAGCAGAAAATAAAATCGGAAACTGTGGAGAGTGGCAAAACGAATGCAGAACGACCGTTTGTTTTCACCCCAGTATCCCACGATCCCTTGCATCAACACGCTGATGACATCGACTGAGAACGTTTCTATTCATTATGTAATTGCTATATTAGATCTAAGACAACAGGGAAAACTATTTAATGGAATGAACTATAATAAAAAAAAATTAAATTTATTTTTAATTTAAATTAAATTACCTATTGGGCTTCTGAAAACTTCAAATGCCAGTAATTTCTTTTTGTATAGTTCGATTGTTTTAAATTTATTTGTTTACATATTTTTTATATATTTTATGCTGATGAAAAAGGAAAATGTTACACAATAAACATCTTCACTAAATCATACTAAATTGGATATACATTATTCCTAAAATTTAGATAATTTAGTCATTGGTGCAGGTTTTAGGTGACAAATTTACGATGCCATAAGTGAATACTCATTATTTGTTAAAATTATTACATGTATTTTAATCCTGGAGATAGTGTAAAAAAAAAAAAAAAAATTAGAACGCCCAAAAGTGTTTGAGCATATTATCACCACATACTTTGAGAAAAGTTGCTTAAGTAGCCTGAGAGGCATGGTTGCAGTGCAATGACTGTGATAAAAGTGTGAAGTGATGGAATCAAGAATGATGCAAGAAGATCAAACAAGCACTTCCCGATGGACAATAAATGCCAAATGAAGATCGCCAGATAGTGCAAATGACTTCAGCAAGAACTGTAGATGAATAACAGCTGAAATCCAGTAAGAACCACAAACTACTAGGAACAGGTTGCTTGTGGGTGGACTGTGTATATACTCGAAAATTTCACAGTTCAATGGAATTCTGCGGTCTTAAGAAACAAGTACGGTTTCTGTTTGAGACACTTGGATTGGCACCAACATTTCCTGGATGGCTTCTCCAACCCTGGGGATTATGACATAACCCAACACAACAAACCTAATGCATGACGATAATAAGTGGTGAATGTATAAGTACTGTTTTATGGTGTAACAGTTTCCATTTCCACTACTGCATTAAGGTAAATAAAATTGTGAAAACTGTGGCATTAAATAGTGAAATATTTTAATGACCAATATTATAATCCATAATATAAGTACTTTTCCCCCAGACATAATAAAATTCAAGCAGAAATTAAACTCACTATCAGGAAGTTTATGAACATTTGGTCCTAAAGAACGAAAATATGAATGCTTCATTCCTTCAGTAGCCGATACCCTTTTTTTCGCTTCGTACTGGAGGAGGGGAAAAAACAAAACAAAGTTAACGGTAATTATAAACATCCATTTAAAAAAGAAAATAAGATTAAAAAATGTCTGCTCAATAGAAAACAAAATTTTAAAAAACTGCTATATGACCTAATTAACATGCAAATTACAGTAAAGTGTTTAAGAATGTAAAATGTCTTTGTGAAGAATAAGCTTTTGAAATTCTAAGTTTCATGTTATTTATATCATAAGATATTAAAGGTTTTTATTATTTCGAATGCTTTTTTTTTCCTATAGAAATAGTTAAATATTAAAATCAAAAGCTTTTGTATCTATCACATTAAAACTTATTTGTTACACCCTCTATATTTTTGATTACGTTGTTTGAATCTAAATATGATTGATATTTTTAGATATATTTAATTTAAAAAATCTATTTTTAATTTATAATATTTTATGAAGATTGTTATTTATTTTGATATTTCTTTGCAGTTTTAGAACATTGAAAAAGATAATTACTGGTATTAAAAAAAAAAAGAAAAAGATAATTAAATAAATCAAAAATGTCTAAACTCGTGTGATTTACAAGATATATACCGTAAATCTTCTACTATAATGCGACCCCTTTATAATGAGACTCCACTTTTTCAGCCCTATCCTCTTGTATAATGCGACCCCCATTTTTGGAATGCGAACTGGACAGTGTATATGCAATGCAATTAATGTATAATACACGGCAAATTCGTCTGAATGTCATCAGCACAGAAAGCAACTTCGACAAAAGCAACTGCCTCAACTTCGAGGCAGTTTGGAAGTTTATGCCCTACACTGATATGGAAAGCTTTCTCACTTGCACATCGACAAAAAAACACAACAGTACATCAAGTAATCTTTATTCAGTTTAATATTTTCACTGCATAAGCTTTCTTGTAGGCTTTGGTTCGAGGCAGTTTGGAAGTATCGATGTTTGGGAGAAGTTATTTTCGATGTTGTTAGATGTTGGCGACGAGAAATTCGAATAAAAAGTGAATTAATTTATTGTATAATGAACTGGACACTGAATATGCAATGTAATTAATGTATAATATACGGTAATGTTATCAGGAGAAAATCTCCTCTGGCCACAGTCGTCGGAGGGCTGATTTTTATCCTCTTGTATAATACGACCCAACAAATTTAGATGCTTTTTTAGGCCAAAAAAATTCGCATTATAGTAGAAGATTTACGGTATATTCCCATGGTTTTTTTTTTTAATTAATTGAAAATGTTATTCTCATATTTTTACTTACAAGATCTGTTCAAAAAAAGACCTGACTTATGACATCCTAACTTTATTAACTGAATTACAACATTATAATTGTTGTCTCCTTCAAAGTACGAGGCTTATTCAGAAAGAAAGCTCTGTTTTGTAATAAAAACAAAACTACTATATATATTTTCAAAATTATTTCTTTACCAGATTATATATACCTTTAATATTTTTTGCACATAGTTTCCAAGTTTATTTAAACACTTGTCAGCACTCAATGAGCTTCTGCATGCTCACTTCATAGAAGTTTGCCACCGGTGAGGAAAGCCAAGCAGTTTTCACTTCATCATCATCTCTGAAACGCACGCTGCCAATGAACTCCTTTAGATCCAGAAACAGGTGTTAGTCAGTGGATACGAGGTCCGGACTGTAAGGCAGATGGTCAAGTTGTTCTCAACTAATTAGATCTTTTGGTTGAAAAAAACGTGACCACCTACCTAACAATCTGGACCTCGCGTCCAGTGACTACTACTTATTCTGTTATCTAAAAGAGTTCGTCGGCAGCCTGCATTTCATCGATGATGAAGACGTGAAAACTGCATGACTTTCCTCACTGGCAGCAGACCTCTATGAAGCAAGCATGCAGAAGTTCATTCAGTGATATGACAAGTGTTTAAATAAATTTGGAAACAATGTGGAAAAATACCAGGTAGTTAAAAGTATATAAAATCTGCTAAAGAAAAAAAATTTGAAAATATATATAGGAGTTTTGTTTTTATTACATAACGGAATTTACTTTCTTAATATGCCTCGTAGTTCCCCCTGCTTATAATGCACCACTCCTATCGTTTCTGTCACTGTTGGAATGCTCCCTGGAATTCAGTGTTTGGGATAGAGCATTGCTGAGTCTGAAAATTCTGTTTAATCTTAGTTTTAATGTAAAATGTAGATGTGTTTTTTTAAGGTGTTTTTCAACTTTGGAAAGAGGAAAAAGTATGCTGGGGCCGTATTTGTAGAGTATGGAGGGTGGGAAAGAACAGTCACTTCTTTAGCAGCCAAACATTGGCCAATAAGCAGATACAAGTGACTTGGTGCACTGTCGAGTGGCTTTGTGCACAATGCATTGTTAAGTGACTTAGTTTTGTTGTTGTGAAAAATTTTGGACCCATTTTGACCTACCAGAATAGCGACTGCATGAGTTCACTTTGGCAACTGTAGATCAGTCATAGATGTGAGGTTCTTCTGTACCGTAGCAATTAACATAACGGATAGTGGTCTTGCAGTGCAGCATGTTTGGCAAAAAATGGATACCAACCAGTTTCGGCTTTTATTCCTGCCTTCATCAGGGTACAAATGATAGAACCCTGATGAAGGCAGAAATAAAAGCCGAAACTGGTTGGTATCTATTTTTTTTTTTACCAAACATGCTATACTGCAAGACCACTATCCGTTATATTAACTGTAGATCGCTAACAGATAAGGGTGGAATGAAGCACCAAACAACATTTTGTTACCAAAGGTTGCCACTATAGTCACAGCAAAGTCAACCTGAGACTGACCGATCAGTTAAGAGAACCAAATCACTGCTCAGTGCATTTCACTTTCAGAAAAAAGACTAATATTTATGAGCCTTTAGGATAACAACAAAAGGATGGCCTGATTGTGTCTTAGCTTCCCTTCCCCTTAATGGGGTGAAATGGAAAAGTTAATGTATGGACACACTATAGATTGTCGACTAAAGTTGGACAATTTTCAAAGCTTGTTTCTCACAATGAATTAACAGAAGTGAAGAAACTGCATATGATATGTTAAATCTATTACTTGTCATATGTCGTTTCCCAAACCAGGTTTAAGCAGCTTTTCTATCAACTTCATAGTCTGTCAGCATGCTTCAGCTGATGAACACATTTGCCAAAACTTTTATCAAAGACTATTTCTATTTGATAAGTTAGACAAAGAATGAAAACTAATACCATATCTTATAGTTTCTTCTTGACTCCCTAGACCCCACTAAAATTACTTTTGGAGACTTTTTTTATAGCCTAGGTTAACAATATGAATATTTTTTTAAACATTATAATTTCTCAATAGCCCTCAAACAGTTGAGAGCAATGAATGTAAAATTAACTTACACAAAGGAACTTAGTGAAAAGGTCCAACCCATCTGGATCTAGGCGAGGAGCACGGTTGAGCAAAGGCTCTGGTTCATATTGCGGAAACCCATAAGCTAAAAATTCTTCATTGGCTGAAATTCCTGGCCACGTTGCATCGATAGGTGTCCCTAAAACTTTAAAAATTAGATGAAGTTCATCTTCAACAGTTGATCCTGGAAATAACGGACGTCCACATGCCATTTCAAAAAATATACAGCCTACACCCCTGAAAGGAAAATTTAAAATGATGCTAATTAAAATTTAGAAGAGCATATAAAGAAACAATCCATCAATAATAGTCTATTGTTCATTAATGGATATTTGAATCAATTTAAATTAATTTTTTAATCAGTATTTGAATAAAATTAACAGGATTCAAAGATTATAATAATTAATACTGAGAAGTGGTTATCTTTTTGATTATCTTTTGCTTTCTTGATTTTTTACCATATACATATATACTCGTGTGTAAGTCAATTTCTTTTACCCGAAAGAGTTAGAAATGTCATGACTTGTGTATAAGTGGAGGCCAATAGACTGAACTCAAATGTTAAAAATTTTTATTCTTTTTTAATGAACTTCTAGATCTCTCTCCCTTCACCCCCATGAAATTTTTCTGACATTTTCTTTTCATTTGAAATAATTTCTATTGGCTAAAAACCCCTGTGAATAGAGGGGAATCGGGTTCGATGCCACCATGAATGGACAATACCTACAGATAGTAGAAGGGTCTTGAAAATGCTGTATGCAAATGTATACTGATAATATTGGGTTTCAAGTACCATTATTAAAATGCTGCTTTTCTTACGAATTATTTCTCAATATTTATGAACTTTTATCAACATTCCGTGGTTGACTTTTGGTCAAAAGTAACAGAAATGCTACATTAACTGTCTGTTAGGTCTAACTATAGAATTGCCTATTCAGAGTGCTGTTAAAAGGTGGCACACCTGTTGTGCTTTAGTTATACAGTTTCTGGTTTCCCTAATTCAATCCTGGTGGAGTTGCAGAAAATAGTTATGGTCAGACTACACACTAGACTCCCATTGGCATAGTGCCAAGTGGAATCTATTCACCTTGGAAGGGGGGAAAAAGGAAGTGTGTAAAATTTCATTCCATTACCTATGTGTGTTTTATCTTCTGTCAGTGTGTTCATGCAAATTATTATTTCTGCAATAATTATTATGATAAACAATTTGAGTTTAAAAATTAAAATAACCATTTAAGAATGTTACTCATGTAAACAAACCCATCTTAGAGACACTGATAATTTTATTTTCTGAATGGATTCAACTGTTTCATACTGCGCAGAAATGATCACTGTTCTCCCATCCGTGATCTGACAGTACTTAAACTGAATTTACCATTAGTGATTTATTTTGTGATACAATGTTTCATATGGAAACAGACATATATTATAAACCCTGTTAAAATGCCAATGTGAATGATATAATTCAATTAAACACAATTTATCAAAACAATTTTGAACTTAATAAAAATTATATACCACATATCGATTTGAGTGGAGTATTCTGTGGAACCTAATAAAACATCTGGAGGCCTATACCTAAAAGAGACAAAAATTAGATTTACTCACATTTTGACTCACTGAAAAGTTTTAATATTGCTAGCCTATATTCAAATGAGAACTCAAAGTTTAAAAAATATAAGGTGATCAGATGTCTCAATTATTTGGGACAGTCTTAATTTTTCGTCCTTCATCCCGATTTATATAAAATAGCATCTAGCACTTGTTGATCGATAAGTTGTACACACTTACAGATCAACAGGTTGGCACAACACATAATTGTATGTGAAGTTTTCGCATACTTTCAGGTGAAAAATCTGGTCACTTTATTTTCATATTTTTGCCCAAATATATAAGTTCAAATTCCCAATTCTAGATTGCATTCTTATTCTTAAATTATAATTATCTGCTTTATAAATATATATTAAAACCAAACAATACTTACCATAATGTTACAACTTCATTGGAGTATGTCTTAGTTGGAACTGATTTTGCTCGAGCAAGACCTGAAAACATACCAATGTAATTTTCAATTAAACCTCTGGAAATAAGAATGTGTCCAGGAAATACATCTTTGGTTTCTGTAACTTAAATTTCTTAAGTATAAATTATAAATACAATTATTTAGGATATATAAATACAACCTCTGACAATTAAGTTCGGTGAATGAGTTCACACAACAAAATGCAAAACAGATAGAGCCACATTTACTTTATTGTCCTTCGAAATAATCACCCTGGAAGGCAATACACTTTTGGGATCGAGTGTATAAGTCCTGGAAGCTCCTTAGGGATGGCTTTAAGTTCACGTGTCACATTTGCTTGAATGTCTGGAATGTCCGCAAATCTGTGTCCCTTTAAGGCCCGTTTCAGGCGTGGGAACAAGAAAAAGTCTGCCGGTGCCAAGTCTGGTGAATAAGGTGGATGAGCCATGGATACGACCCCTTTGTTGGCCAGAAACTGTTGCACGATTACGGCAGTGTTCCTCTTTGATCCATTATCCACAGTTACGTGCGCACGCACAAACGTGACCTGTCTGAACTTGCTTAAACAATGACTGGCTTGTATTCACATGCATTGTTACTCGCGTAAAGCTCGCACAGATTAGGGTGTGACGTAATTTACCGAACTTAATCGTCAGAGGTTGTATGATATACAGGTACAGCATAAATTACACTGGTCAGCAAAAAAAAAATGTGAACTATATAGCTTTGACATTCCTAAATCTAAATATGACATCCAAATTGCACCATCACATACCATTTTTAAAAGAGTTTTATATTAATAAAAAATATTTTATCAATTAAAAGACTAATATATTAATTTATAATTCTACATAAAAATGAAAACGTAAGTAAAAGTATTATTTTGCACCATCTTATTAACAAATCAATGAAGTGTCTCATGAAACCTCATTTTGTCGTCTTTTGTAACTTGTATTGCGCTTTTGGTGTCTTGGTGATTTGGGATCGATAATTTTCAGAAATAGGGTGGACAGCTTTTTAAATGTAAAGCACAAAATGATAATAGTAATAACAATAATAGACAAAACTTAATACCACGCCAGGGAAGAGGTAGAATGGAAGCGAATTTGTTGAAATAAAAGCGATCGTAGCAGTACTGTACAGTAGATTCGGAAACTGAATAAATAAACAAAACCCAGTGGTCAAGTCGTAGAGCACGTGGTCGCTTTCTGTCCATTAATGCAACACCAACGTGAGAGAAGGCCTCATCACTGAAATGCCATACATTGTTACATCACCTAACCTTAGTCATAATTTAGGGCTTATTATTGGTAGAAACATGCTTAACAATTGACGATGTTAGGTGATGTAACAATATATGACGATTCTGTGAGCAGGCCTTCTCTTTCGATGGTCTGCCGAGATGCACGTTAGAGCGCTAACGACTTGGGATGAGACTACACTCAAATTTCTATTAAGGTTTTTCATTCTTTTTTTCTTTTTTAAAATGTTGATTAAAAGGACTCGTGCTGGATTTGGTGCTGCAAAAACGTGAAACAATTCAACTTTTAATAATAAACAATTCAAAGCGGCTGACGGAATAATATAGCACAGGAGGGGAGGATGCACAGCCGTAGCCATTATAGAAGTGGGAGGAGCTCAATAAAACTAACAGCCATTAGTTTCCAAACCTGGCATGGTAGAATTTGGTGGGGCTTTTTTGATTTCATTGAAAAAGCATTGGAACAGTTACAAGCTTCGTCTCCCGTTCTACCTCTTCCCTGACCACGCTTTCAGAACTAATGTTTTAAAAGCAATGTACTATTTTCACTTTAATGGCAATCATCCCCCCCCCCCCCCAAAAAAAAAAATCATATCTGATACAGCAATTTAATTGTCATATTTGGAATTACCAGTAGTAGTGTGAAATCTATAAGAATAAACCATTATTTTTACAGGAAGAATTTTGATGCCAATCAGTGTTATTGGTACTATAATAAACGTTCATAATGTTATAACTAGAAAAACTATCTCTATGCAGTTTGCAACAACGAAATCAAACTCTCAAAGTTAACCAAGAAAATATTTTTTATTTCGAACGTAGGCCTAACAATAACTTCAGTTTCTTTCATCTGATTTCCTATATTCAAATATACTGTAGTTGATGTAAAAATTCAATTTGTAATGTAACACATCATTAAATCATAATCTAAATGAACACTCTTGAGTGGAAAGCACTTTCATCTGATAAGAGATTTTTAAATCGCTGGCTCAAACAATTTCAAGCATCAGGAAGTGCGTTCCACCAGAAAGGCATGGGAAGACCCTCCACGTCAAATGAAAATGTTGCGAGTATCTGCTTACCAGTAGTCTATGTGAGTTTTTCTGTTTTCCTGTGAGTCTATATTAAGGATAAGGTGTATAGCAAGAAAGTAAACGAGTTGCCTGAACTGTACCAGCGAATCGTCAAGCCATATCACCCATCATTCAGGAGTTAACTCAATACATTTGGAGAGAGATTGAATACTGCCTAAATATTTTACGCACCATCAAAAGAAGCTTATATCGAGATTGACTGATTCGTAGTGACATGCTATAACTAGTATAAAAACTTTGAGTCTCTGTTTTCACTGTTTAAAACCGAATAGAGTCAACACCTCCTAAAGAGACAGCCTCCGCACGGAAACCATCATACATTGTTACATTACCGTAAGAAGTGCAAATTTAGGGCTTATTATTGGTAAAAATACGAATAACTGTGCCCTTCTAATGATGATGTAACAATGGATAACGTTTCCGTGCGGAGGCTTTCTCTTTAGGAGGTGTTGATAGAGGTAGCTTTTCTAGTTATAACGTTATGAATATTTCTTATGGTACCAATAATTTATGACTATCCTGTATATCTTTATATAAATAAGATATATCTTCAAAGCATATAGCTATGAACTATTAGTCAATTTTTTTCCTTTTCTTGTTTTTACAGTAGAAGACGATGATGATAAACTAATTTGAAGATTACTAAGATACATGTACTATACTAAGATACTATATTTCCAAAGTGCTTCCAGGAGGCTACTAAGACTTCAGTAAAAAGTAATTGTATTTTAAGTCAGTGATGCTACCAAGTAATTATTATGTCAGATGAATAACACCAAAAGAATTCATCTCACATCTTTTGCATTAACCTTGTACATATTATTTCTTCAGTTATACTGCTATCATTTTCTTGAGACATTCTGATTAGACCATAAGAAAAATTGAAATCATAGTCATCAATCAAGACAAGTTATTCTGTATAATTTAAGCCAAACCATTTAACTTAAAGGTAAACTCTATGGAAAAATTTGACTATCCTGTATATTCAGGTTAGTAAAGTATATAGCATTCAAAATTTTTCGATAATATCATAATATTTTATTAAGAAAAATGCTCAGAAGATTGAAAATTGGACCTATGCTCCTCCCAGAAGAATCAGCGGAACATGAGGCCGTTTTGTGCCGCGAGAACCTGAGGAAATTTCGTCACCTAGTCGCTTTCAATTATACGTATCTCAAGAGTTTGGTATCCTATTTTCTATCAGAACGCTTTTAAATTGTTCTGTGCTTGAGTGTGTAAACTTCACGTTTCATAGATTTCTACAATCAGAATCGATTAAGAAGCAGTGGATTAGCTTTTGCCAGAGAGAACTGGTATCCAAATATGAACAATATCATGTGCTTAGTTCCTTTTGAAGTGTTGTGCTTTTTTCTACGATCCTGTCATTTTAAATTCACTGTCAATTAAAAGAAAATTCATTGAAGCTAGATTCTGTTCCAACTCTAAACTGGCCTAATTCTGGTGATCTTCAAGAACAACACCGAGACAGATGTGCTAAGCACAGAAGGAATTAGACATGTCTATATATTGTCATAAGTTAATGTGCACATATGCAGCAAGTCAGGGAATATCTCTACAAACTGTGGATGCTGTATATCGTGTCACTGTTATTACGATAGGTACAGTTACTATCGCTCTGGTTTTTGTATTTGTATATGAAATGCGAGTCCCTATAGCTTCCCTGACAATCTTCACATGTTGCTTTGTGTGATGTCACGATTCTGAAACTCCTTCGTACTCCAATGGAAACTATGATGTCAATGACGATTCCATAAACATGGCGACTATCTCGATCGCAGGTGGAGGGAAAAAATGAAAGTTTTTCGTATATATTAATAATTTTGAGTTCAAATTGAAAATTTTTATGTATGCTATCTGATTATTGAGAGCTTCATCTTTCGTTTCGGTTGTTTTGAGCATAGAATTTACCTTTAATCATTATCATTCCAAATGCACACTGTAATTTTCGGGGTATATTACGCGTATTATGCGAAAAAAAGTTTAAAAAATCATTACTGCGTATTATAGGCAATTAGCATATAATAGCCCGTTTTCCATTCATAAAACCAGGGATACCAGGTTTTCTCAGCAACTTTTCAAGATGGCCACCAAGCTGAGATGCCTGTTAGCACAGTGGTTTAGCAATGGTTATTTTGCATGAAATCTGTAATAATAAAGTTCAAAAAGTAAAGCATATTACTCAGTCATTAATTAGAGGTAACATAGTCATAAATGCAGTACATAAATGTGACTAGTCTTAATGATATCAATCAACAAAGTTTGGGGATGCTATTCGGCACTTTTACCGATTTTTGCTATTAATCGAACTTTATAAAGATGTGAAGACAAAACGTTTGAATTATCTTTCAAATGGATATACTGGTATTTTGCATGGCAGAGAGTACAAGAATATACAATTTGAATGCTTTTGTGAAAGCAGGAATTACCGCTCATGTGGATGATTCAATTATTAGACTCGAAGACTAAGAAAAAAAAGAAACGGTAATTAGTCCTAATAAAGAACTCGGACGATTCCGATTTTGAAGGACTATAAATAAATTTATTTCTGATATAATGTAATATTAAATGCAATGAATAAATTTTGTTATATGATCATTTATTTTGAATACTTCTCATTTCTTCATTTTATGGAAATATAAAAAGTCTAAAGCCTTTAAATATCAGAAAACCATAATGCACAGTGCATTTGAACAAATATGGCAGATCACTCCTTGTTGGTGAATCACTATTTTAAGTACATAAATTGCGTATTATCCGCGCCTGCATATTATAGGCAGAATTCTTTCCAAAAATTTGAAAAAACACGAGGGCATATTATACCCCAAAATTTACGGTATATGCAAACATGAGATTATTATATAAAGAGATTATTTCTACCAATTTAACCGTTTCATAATTACCTCCTTAATCTCATTAATTTTATGAACCAAATTATCAAAAGCTATCAAATTCACTTACAGTACAGTCCAAAAGTCCAGATATACAAAGAAAATGTGAACTACACTGTGATGACAAAGTATACATTATACAACCGTGACCAACCGTCCTCCTTTTTTTGGAAGTGCTGTCCTCCTTCGAAATTATTATTATTATTATTATTATTATTATTATTATTATTATTATTATTATTCATTCATTATTAATACTATATAATAAAGCAATATTGGAGTGAAGTGAAATCGCCAATAGTGTCCTCCTTTTCATTTTCAAACAGTTGGCCACCTTACATTATAGAGCTCAAAACAAAAACTATTTCAACTATTTTCTGTACAAACTAATTAATTAGGAAGACTTGCTGAAACTTTACATAAATTAACTATGAACATAAGGCATGATTTTTTAATGATTGTCAGTATTTGGATTATCTACTTGTACAGGCTATTTGTATTTGCACCACTCTGTATATGGGCTTATTCTAAGGATATTCTTGGTAGTGAAAGTTATTTAGCTTCTTAGAGAAAATAACAAAAATGTACCAAGAGTTGAATTTATAGCATGTTGTGATATTCCTCTTGCACATTTTTTTGTTGTAATACTTTTTTAATAAAATTTGGCCGTTGCCATTACATTTTCGGTTTATTCTATCATTTTAGATATACACCAAATTTCACATTGTCAGGAAATGTATCTATATCCTACTTTTGGATCATTCTGTATTTTAAAATTGGAGAAGAAATTCTTACCAAAATCTGCAAGCTTTAATTCCCCCTTTTCGTTAATGAGCAAATTCTGAGGCTTTAAATCACGATGCAGTATTCTCCTCCTATGACAGTAGGCTAATCCTCGAAGTAATTGAAATAAAAATAACTGAAACAGTGAATTTGAAAGAAAATTTAAACAAAAATGTCTGTGGAAGAAAACTTCATACACAGATATTAGCAGAATTTAAATAAAATTAAGATATTCGTTAAATCTAAAATACGAATTTTAAAAAAATACATTTAAAGACTGATCTTAAAAGTACACTTTATGGGAAAATTTTACTCCAATTTTTTAAAATAAATATATTCAAAGCTATTGAAGTATATACAAATCAGAACTTTTTAGATATAACCTGATAATTTATAAGACAAATGCCTCAGAAAAGTTGGTACAGGATGGACGAAAGGCTACTTTACCATTTTAAAGTTGAATAATTTTCCAATAATTAATTATTGGGTATTTAAAAAAAAATTAGATTCTGAAAACAAAAGCTTGAGAAATTGATGATGCAAAAATTTACTGATATACTGAATTTACTGTATTATCAAGAAAATCACTACTCTGTTGTTCTTACCCAGACTTATGGGCAACAGATATCATGAAATGTTGAGAAATTTTGTGCTGAGAATACATCTGGAACATGGTGGCCATAAAATGGGGCAACTGATCATTCAAAAATATCTAGCAAAACATACTTTTGGAGAAAGAACCAAATTTCGAAAAAAAATCTGGTTTTCATTGACCAGTTCATTCCCAGGACATCGTGGCTCCAGATTTCTTCTTGTGGGGCTATTTAAAAGATTGGCTACTTACTAAGTCATCTCAAACAATTGATGAACCTAAGAACAAGAAGTGTGAAGAATTCAAAAAATACATAGAAGAACAAGACATACATGTATTTGTGAAGAAGGAAAAAGAAATCAATCTTTATGAGTTGAAGAAGTTGGGTTACATAAGCAAACTTGATATTTGAGTTCCTTGTGAATTCAAGGAAGTTCATTTGATGGCGAGTATAAACATCTGTGATACGCTCATTAAACATGAGGAAAACAATCCGTTTTTGAAGCGACTGATAACTGGTGACAGTAAGCGGATATTATTTTTCATGTTTAAGTCAGAAAAAAATCTCCATAAAATATATTATATTGGTATCCATGCATTAAGGGATTTACAGAATGGAACCCTTCCACACATCCGATCAGCACAAAACTTGATAAGGCTGTTCTCTAGTCCATGTAAACACAATTCAATCATTAAACACAAAGGTGGGAGCATCCCTGTAGATAGAACAACATGAAAAGTGCATGGACATCCCTGACACAAAAAATTGTAGCAATTCCCTTCTAGTCTTGTAAACTGCAGGTGAGGTTAAGTATGCTGTATGGTCTCCCTGCACAGAAACACACATAGCACATGCTGACATGCTCAAAACCAGGGTATCCAACAATGGTTGGGAGATGGCATCCCATTCCTGGACCAATGAAGTTTGCAAGTCCTGCAGTGTTCATGGAGGTAGTCTCGTGCCACAACACATCTTCCAAGAGAATCCCATGCACGCTTGATGAGGTATGTGTGGGGACTATGATGGCCAATCCGTGTGCCAGATGTCCTCATGTTCCAGTGTACAGTATATTTCAGTTTATCTTTGTAGTACAAGAACAGCTACGAGGAATTTATGCCTCACTTGGGATCTGTGTCATTACGCCCAAGAAATGTGGTTCAGTTACAAATTTTATTTACAAAACTCATGAAAATAAAATTTTAATTTATATATCTGTATATTTATATTTTAGTAAAATTTCTTCATTTTAATTAAAATGTGCATGCACAGTTTATATCCCAATCTCACTTCGACTGCTGACCTCTATCTTATGGAAAACATGGTGAACGTGAAATCTCCTCAGTGTTATTTTAAGAAGTACACTCAGGGAAAAGTCTCTTTCCAATTCCTAAAAACAAACTGTTTTAAATGTTTACAGGATTCTTTGACTTGCTCATCTATCCGAAAGCATCAATAAGATTATTCAGGGAACACGAGAATGATCACTTACAAGATGAATTCTGATCTACAACGAATGGGAGAGAGAGTTAACATCACCGGCCAAGGAGCGACCTACATCGAAAGGAAGCAGATGGAGACTACAGAAACTCGACGGATTTATAATTTCTTCTGTAAGAAGGAACGTTCACAGGATGCGAAATGAAATTGGAAGAATAAAATCATTAATGTAACACCCTTTGATGAGGTAATTAATGAATGAACAAAAATTTTCTCAGTTTTAAATAAATTACTCTGTAAGAAATAAATTTGGTAGTAACTAATACTAGCAAATGAAAAAGAATTTAATTACACTTTCATTTAAATTCAATGGTGAAAAAACAAAATAATTTATAAAATTAAGTTAATAAACTTATAGATTTAGTTGTGTTTATTTGGAAAATAAAGTCTAAATTTTCACGTTTCCATACTGAATTTTTTTTGTTTTCTTCTAATTTTCCCCCTTTTCATTTCCTACTCTTGAGAGCTTTCAAAAGCCTCTCACATTTAATTTTGTTGTCCCAAGGTCATTTGACCGTGTGGAAGACTACATAAATACAGGCAGAGCAGGTAACAGAGCCAGTCTCGTTTTCATGTAACTATTTTTGTAGCACAAAGTTAAACTGAAATAAAGAATAGTCATCCATTAAGCAAGCCCGATGCAAATGGGCATTATCGTCCTTGTAGAGGAAATCTGGACCTACTGCACCCTGAAAAGGCGAACATGTTGCAGTATACTATCCCAGCATAGATGGCCAGTTATGGCCCCTCTATCAAAGACTTGTAACAGTTAATGGGAACCCATCATGATACCAGCCCACAGCACCACACAGCCAGCACCATAACGGCCAATGTTCAGGTGTCCCACGCTCTCTCCAGATGTGAACACATCAAGAATCAGAGTCCAGGCTGTATTGGACTTATCTGCTAAGATGGGTTGACTCCACTGTCCTTACATCCATGCTGCATATTTGGTGTATCAAGCTAGCCATTCCCTACGATGTCCCTGGGTCAACGGGACACATCTGATTGGCCAACCGTGTAGAGTCTCCTGTAGACATTTTACCTGGAAACATTAACCTTATTGGCTGCTGACAGCTCTCTGACAATGTCTCTGGCTATGCTTCGCCTGTTGTTACAGGCAGATAGAGCAAGGTAGAAATCTTGTCTGGGCATGGTGACCCTTGGACAACCCGGACTAAAGTGTTTGTGTGTGTTTCCATCCTGATGGAACCGTATCCACCATCTTGAAATGACGCTAGTTGATACTTTCAGTGCCCGAGACACTTCAACCTGGGACTGGCCAGCTGCCAGTCATTCAATTATTTGTCTTCTCATTTCACTCTCTAAATGTCACAATGATTCATTAGCAACAATTATCGAACGCTCAATTGCCAATGAAAGTTCTTTATGGCACACATGACGAAAAGTCAACAAGGTGAGTGTGTTCCATCACCAGTGGCGTTGCTACCTGTCTATTTAATGATGGAATGGCGTTTACAGGACCTATACAATGGCCTTACCATGTTAGGTGCTGATCAGTTATGCAGAAGGGTCTTGTTCTGCAAATCCCTTAATTTATGGACAAGTGTATATTTAGAATACTACATAAAAATAATCAAAATATTAAGGGGAAAGAATCAATTTAAAATGGTAAAGTGGCTTTTGACCCACCCTTTACTTTCCACCAATCCTTCTCTATCTTATTTTCTTTAAGAAAACCCCCTAATGGCGATGTTGGAGAACTTGCTTCAATCTAGTTTCTCAATTTAACTTTTTGCCACTGTTGTTTTTTGTTGAACACAAATACCTTCAAATTCTGATCATATACGAGGGCATTTTGAAAAGTAATGCCTCCATGGTAACCGATTTTCAAAATTTTTTTTGTATCTGATAAGTACTTACATTTGTCCTCTTATGTAATAAACTACAGGTAAAAATCCTTATAACAAACTTGAAGGGACCAAGAATAAAAAATTAAAGGCATGGAGGCATTACTTTTCAAAAACCCGTGAACAACAGCTTTTTTACAAATCGGAATTCACCTTAATCTATAAACTTTTCTTTGCTTTTCAACATAATCTCCATTTTTCTGCACAAATTTTCCCTGGAACCATTCCATGATGATTAATAATTTCAAAATTTTCATTAGCAAATTAATTCTTTGGCACTTGTACAAGGTGCATAAGGTATTTGAGGACACACCTTTGTTTGCCTACTGCTGCACTATAGTAAATTGTATGTCCTTTCCGTTTCCGGAAAATAAAATGGTAGACCATCAAGTAACATAAATCATGAAGAGACATGCAGTAATCAAGGCAATAAAGGCAGAGCATAGCAATTTAGAGATATCACGATTTCTAAAGGTCGCAAGATCATTCGTCCACAAAGTGCAGAAAGAGTTGGAGACCGAAGATGGCAATGTTGCACCAGTAGCAAAGCTTAAAAAACATGCCTCACGCTCTGACATCATCAGAACACCTGAATTTATTCAGCAAGTGCAGCAGGCCATCAATGACAATCCCAGAACATCCATAAAGTCACTTGCCAAAGATCTCCATGTGTCGGAAGGAACAATCAGAAATGTTGTCCATGAAAACATCAGATATCACTGGTATGCGAAGAGGTCAGTTCATGTCAGACAAAACACGGGGAAACCACCAGATCGAAAAGGCTCTTAAACAAGCTGAAAAATCTATGAGAAGCTGATTTGCTGTGGATTTTCTCCTCCTCTAGCCTCCTAACTCCCTTGACCTGAATCCGTTAGACTACTACGTATGGAGTGTTGTGGAGAGAGAAGTCAATGAACACTCCCATAACACCAAAAATGAATTGAAAGCTGCCATTGTTCGAGTAATGACCAATATGAACCATAACCATTTGATTCGTGCATGTTGACGGCTTCGATCTCGCATTGAAGCAGTTATAGAAACTGAAGGCAGACTCATTGAATAGCCATATAACAAGAAGGTGTCTTGTGTATGCACATGATATGTTTCGATAATAAAGTTATTATCTCGACTTAACATCTCTGTTTTTTTTCTTGACGTGAATCTGTTCTCAAATACCTTACGCATCCTGTATATAATTGGAAGACTATCAACCATTTCATTAAGCGATTAATCAGCAAAACATATAACAGCAAAATGTGTATCATTTTATTATTTTGATTAAATGTACCGTATTGGCTCGTATATAAGCCGACCTTTTTATATCCCAAAAACGAAGTCGCAAAACCCTCAGCTTAGATTCGAATCCGATTCAAAAGACCCCCCCCCCCCAACCAGATGCCATTAAATAACCACCTCCTCCCCTACTTCAGACTTATCCTGCCATTGTAAATTCAATTCTGTCATTTAAAAAAGATAATTATCAAATTACGTTGACTTTAGATAGGTAACTGCTGATGGACTTTTTGTTTTTAATTTGGCAAAGCTTGTTAGTGAACCATCGGGATAGCTAACGTTTTTTTTTTTTTAATGGATAAATTGCTGCATGCATGAAGAATTTGACTAAAGTTAATTTTAAGCTTTTATTTTGTGTTTTCATGCACGTTTCTTAACTCATATTTCACTTACGGACACTTACGCGATATTTTATTATTATGAGAGATGCAGATGAAAACACTTTTGAGACTATATTGTCAGTAATAAAGACGCGCAAAAAATGAGATCGTGGTAAAAGATTAGAAATCATTGAAATCGTAATGATTAAAATTAAAAAGCTTGCAAGATATCTTAAATCGTTAAAACAGGGTAAAAGCATGGAGAAGGTTCCCAAATTTTCCCGGAGAACTGTTATCCAGCCTAGTCGCCTTAATGAGTTCATTACTGTATCATCACTTGTATAAGTACATGTACTTATATTTTGGATAATGAAAGAGATGGTAAAGAGCAAATACCAGTTTATTTATTAAGAAAAAACTGGCAAAAACTGTCACGAAAGCCTGGTATCGGTGAACATTAGCAACAGACAGCCATGATTCTCCATTGGACTTATATCCATGCTTTCACGGTCGCTGGTCACTAAAGTTTGCCGACACCAGCTTTCATGACTTTTTTTTTTTTTTTTTTTTTTTTTTTTTTTTTTTTTTTTTTTTTTTTACTGTGTGAATTTAATAAAGTTCTCAAACTATGGAAATTATACAACTATTAAGTAAAGATGATACAGTAATAAATTCAGATCAAGAATGCGACTGAAGATGAGATGATCTGGACAAACTTTAAGAGCCAGAAAGATTCATTGGAGGAACCAGAATGCAAATTTAAAAAATAAGAATCAAATGAAATGAACCAAAATATTTTATATAAATTGAAAAACTTCAGTCACGACTTTGGAGTGAATAATTAAACTGACAAGGGAATCCCTCGAACATGTATGTCACAGATTTCCACCATATTGAAATATGTTACTCATCTGAAGCTACTATAGATGCTTGCAAAATAAGAGAGTGCAACATTTTGTTTCTTTCAAAATAAACCGTGAAAACGAAAACATTTGAGCATACATAACCATACAAAGACTCCATTGTTAAAGCGGTTAGGCTATGTGGGAATCCCTTGTGAGTATGTTTTCATAATGTTTGTATTTTATACATCTGGTAAATACTTAAAATATTTAAATACATCTGGTAAATACTTAAAATATTTAAATACATCTGGTAAATACTTAAAATATTTAAATGTCATAAATTTGGTATAAGTAATAATTACCATACTTTTTTTCCCCAAAATAAAATGTTTTTATTAAATTAATCATTTGTGCAGTTGTTTTATTAATTTGTTTTTAATTTTTAAAGCTGTTTTTGATACACAAAATTTTGTTCCTCCAAAACATGATGAAAATTTAAGGATTGGTTTAGATTCGGGGCCGGCTTATATTCGAGCCAATACGGTACATTATTTGGGCAGTCTAATAGGTACATCCACCTAGTAGCAGGTTGTATCTCCTTTCATCTTCAAAACAACTTGAATTCGTCGAGGCATGGATTCAACTAGATGCTCAAAGCATTCCTGAAGTATTATGTACTATAAAGATGTGAATACATCACATAGTTACTAACATTTGATGGGGGTGCAGGTGTGGAACCAATATTCTTTTCCAGCTTATGCCACAATTATTCAATCGGACTGAGATCCAGTGATTGGTGGGTCATTGCAGCAAAGAAAAGTCATCATCATGTTCCTAGAACCATTCCATGGTAATGGAGTTTTTATGTACTAGTGCATTATCCTGCTGGAAGTACATCTGCTTGCGGATAACCTGTCAGCCTACATGGATGCATTTGGTTGGCAATGCTCCTACGTAAGCCCGGGCATCCAGGATTTGAATCCAGGAGTATCAGTGGATCCAACGTGTGGCAGATAGACATTCTCCATACCATTCCGCTATCCTCACTGGCTTGCAAAGTCGTCGACAGATATGATGAGTCCACGTATTTATGTTGTTTGCAGTAAATTCTGGGTCTGCCATCCAGGTGATCATCAGGAACTTCGACTCATCAGACCAAGCGATTTTTTTTTTTCAGTCGTCGATGGTCCATTGTTGGTGTCGTTTGTCCACAAAAGGCGCGCTTTCCTGTTTTTGTCCAATATTACCTGATGTGGCTGTCACCTGTTGTACCCTATCTACATGATGGCTGTCTGAGAAGCAATTTTTAAAATTCAGATGTCGATTGGGCAACAATGACCAGTCTGTTGGTTTGCACAAGACTGGCCAACATCTGCTGACCTCCCTCTTCAATGAGCAGTTTCCTTCCACTGGAGTGCTGCTGACTTGACATTTTTTTTGTGAAACGAACCATTTCCAATATAGCCTTTGTCCAGCACGTCGTGCACCTAATATCATCCACATTCAAATTTGGTTAGATCTTTGTTGTTTCCCAAACTATGATTAGTGGACCAAACTACCAGCAGAAAGGTTGATCAGCTACATTTATACTTGAAACACCAACATGATGATGCACAGAAAAGTGGACCGAACCATTTGGGTGCACAGGGAGGATGCACTTAATAAAGAAGCGGGACAGTGTATTTCACTAATCTGTACGTAAGTAGTATTTGAAATTAACACTGATGGTTAGTTTTCAACGTACAGTTGACCCTTGATTTTATGGACTAACTGGGGGAGAGGGTTGTCCGGAAAATCTCAGTGTCCAGATTTTCCGAGGTAATACAAATAATGCTGACACATACTTCGGCTGAACTTTTTAAACAATCTGGAAAGCAACAATACCTTTTAATGGTAATATACGTCTATCCAGTATATAATATTGTTGCTTTCCAGACTGTTTAATAAAAAAATTAAAGGCACCATGAAGGCCGGAGGGAGGGTTTATCAAGAGCGGAAAGTTCCTTTCATTGCGGCCTGGCCGTTGGAGACCACTGGCGCTGTTTCGATTTCACTTGAATAGCATTGGAACTGTTACGACCTGCGCTTCCCGTTCCTCCTCTCCCTGGTACTACTGCTGTGAGCGCTAACTGGTGGACGTATCGTAAACTTACCACCAGTCAGCGCATATAACACGAAAAGTACAAAAGCTTTCAGTAGAAAATATGTCTGGAAAATCTGAAATCCGTAAAATCGAGGGTCAACTGTACTTGAAAACAGCTTTACCCATTTCTTTACGTATAATATTCTGTTATTATTTCAGATATTTCTCTGAATAATGTGTGTGCACTTGTATTGTATGCATTATTTTTAATAATACAACAAAAGAATTTTGAAGTGAAGTTTTTTTTTCTTTTTTATTTAAAGCATTAATCTGTCATATGAATAACATACATACCTTTACATTATTCATGCTCATAATATTCCCACAATCATCCATATATTGCTTTAAATCTTTTTCCTAAGGGGAAAGTCAAAATCCAAAAACAAATATATCAATCCATTTTCTTTAAAACCCATTTAAAAAGCAGTAAAGAAAATTTAGTAATTACAAAATGATATTTGTTTAAGCCAAAATACAAATAACACGAGTATGAGGATAATTGCAGGAAATGTTTAACTATACAAATGATATTGATCAGTAATTAATTCACAATCGATGCCACAAATGAAATATATAAAAGTAATAACTGTTTCATGGTCTTTGTACCCCCTTCCCATAATGTCCCGTATTTGTCAACTATCAGAATACAAAAAAAAATTTCAAGGATGAGAAAAGCTCCCATAAATGTATCCTTCAGCAGTTCATACTTATGACGAGCCCAATCCAATCCCTGATTTTCAGCAACTATTTCAGGACTACCCTGTATAAATACACATTTTGTATGACAAATGCTGGCAATAAAAATTTTTAAATTATTCATTACATACACACAACAAAAAAACAAACCAACAACAAACAAACAGAAATGTCTTGATGGTAAGGAGTTATATGGTAATGACAGTTCAGAGAAATACAATAAATGCAGTTTACATTCAACTGAAATCACAAGCTAACTGTTCTTCTATGCGAAGTAGGTACATTTGTTCTTTTGTGGCTACATGAAGACAAATGTGGCAGTGCCCAAAATAAAACTTTGCACATTTCATCATGATTTTTCAGTTAATTTCCACTTTTTATTAATATCTACTTGATGTAGTGTCTGCTTTAAATGATTTACCATGTTATTCTAAATTTTATTTTATTGATATGCCAACAGTATCCATGTTAAAGAGTAAGTATTGAATGGTCTTATGAGGATTTTTACATGCCAAAACACAGATGTTTAAATTATTGATGAAAATAGGAAAGAAAATTCCAAAATGGGATTGGAATCACGGTTTCTTTAGCTATGTGTAATAACTACTTTTAAAAATTTATCTTCAAAAATTTTATACTTACCAAATACTCAAAAACTAAAGTGAGAGATTTCTCAGTATGAACAATGTCATGAAGGGTTACTATATTAGCATGTTTTAAATCCTTCAAAAGCGAAACTGAAAATGAGTAAAAGATAAAATATTTTATTAAAGTTAACTTATTATGACAAAAAACATTTCGTATATTACATAAAATAAATATTTTAAAACCTTCTCGAATTGCAGTACAAGGAGCTCCCTCTTCGTGTTCCAATCTAATCTCTTTTAAAGCTACTAAATTATCCGTAAGTCGGCTTTTGCCTTTAAATACAGTTGCATATGTACCCTGCAGATAAAAAAAACCCAACAATTAATTTAAAAAAAAAAAAAGTATTTTAATTGTACAGAGGAAGCATACATTATCTATCCAAAAGTAATTGGACACTTTCGTTTTTAGACGTTTTGTCGAATATTTAGAAAATATTTACTTGACGAATTATCCTGAAACTTCAGGGGAGTAAAAAAAAAAAAACGACCTTTTTAAAGAAACCTTTATATCTCCATAAATATACGTGCTATTCTCATACAAATGAACACAGATAAGAAAAAAAAAACCCAAAAAAACAAACCCCTCTTATGCATATAATGCATTTCTAGCATTATTTTTTACAGGGCGATCCCAAACATAATTGTTTTGGTTCACTTTGTTGCTAGACCTCTATTTGCCTTTGGGAAAAAAACCTTCGCTGAAATACACTGATTGGAAGAAAGTAATTGGACACTTTTGATTTTAGACGTTTTGTCGAATATCTAGAAAAATACTTGACGAATTATCCTGAAATTTCAGGGGTGTAAAAAGGATGTTACTCCTCATATATTTCAGCGAAGGTTTTCTCCCGAAGAAGAAGTTGATACTGGTGTCTGATCCAAAAATAAAAATTTGGAGAAAACCCCTTATCGTTTTGTTTATTTTTGAGAGCAACTAAAATTCAACTCATTCTATCGATGATATCTTTCTGAATTTTCAAGATATTTGCTTGGGCTTTTATAAGAGTAGCTCTATACATTTGGCTAATAAATTATGCAAAAGACAATTTGGTAACGCATGCGCAGTTAAACATTATTTAGTAAAAATGCTCATATTTCATCAAATATTTAATATTTTTCTATTCTGATTGCAAGGTGTTGTCTGTACTGTAGTTTGTCAAGTTTTCTGTAAATGGCATTGCATCGGGTTGAAAATCTTGCGTGTTATAAACAAAAAACTTACGAAAACATTTCGACCTTTTTAAAGAAACCTTTATATCTCCATAAATATACGTGCAATTCTCATACAAATGAACACAGAAAAGTAAAACAAGCCTCTTAAGCATATGCTACAGCTACAATGCATTTCAAGCATTATTTTTTACATGGTGATTCCAAACATTATTTTTTTGGTTCACTTCTTTGCTGGTCCCCTATTTGCCTTCGGGAGAAAACCTTCGCTGAAATATATGAGGAGTAACATCCTTTTTACACCCCTGAAATTTCAGGATAATTCATCAAGTATTTTTCTAGATATTCGACAAAACATCTAAAATCAAAAGTGTCCAATTACTTTCTTCCAATCAGTGTATATGAGGTGTAACATGCTCTTTACACCCCTGAAGTTTCAGGCTAGTTCGTGCAGTATTTTTCTAGATATTCGACAAAATGTCTAAAATCGAAAGTGTCTGATTACTTTTGGGTAGATAGTGTATTTCATTAATGTGGTCTTCCCCAACCTTACTACTAACACAGGGTGATTATAAATGATTCATCGGGTTTTGAAGTCTTCTAGCTTCCAAGCTATTGATAGCATTCGTTCGTAACAATCATCAAACGAATTTAAATTTAAATATGCCAGCAACATTGGATGAATTACGAGACCATTACCGCAGCTCTGATGAACGTCAATGGGAAAATGCTGGGACGCGTGTGGGCCGAACTGGACTACTGCATTGACGTGTGTCGTGTGACAAAGGGGGTGCACATTGAACATTTATAGTGTTATGACTAAAATGTGGACAGTTTCTGGTTCTTTTCATGTAACACTCGTTATTTTGTGTGTATTACTTTGTGCAATAGTCTTTTAAATGAATCATTTATAATCACCTTGTACAATGCATTTTATAAATGAGTTTTTAATGTGAATTACACACGTCTACAGTATTATTGTAGCTTGAATAAAAAAGCTGATCTCAAAAATGACGATGTTTGTGTGGGAATAGCTACGGTTTCAAAGTTTACAGGCATCTACACCCACTGAGAATACGCTGTGATTTGACGTTGATATATGGCAGGTCAATCTAATTTTTGTATTGTAAAGAATGTAGAGTTCTATATCTATATTAAGAGAGTGCTATGCAATTTCAAGAAGACATTGCCACTCAGAATTTTCAAAAAACATACGAATTGTTAATGCAAACGTAAATCGTAAAGTTGCAAAAGTTATAAGTGAAAATTTTGTTAAAGAATAAGCAAAGTGTTTTGTGTAGACCACCAAAACAATAGATTTTCTTTTCTACTTCCTCGTTTCTCAGTAGTTGCATCACTCCATTCCATGGTTGAAAGATTGACCTATTATTGTTGCCTAGCAATGTGATGCTTTCCATGCAAAAATTTCATCACTTTCATTAAAAAATACCCTCAACCTATGACTGGTTTCCTCAAGGAAAGGATCAATTAACACTCATAGGAGTGAAGAAAATAAATGCGTTAACGATAGTAATCTGTTTTTTTTCCAAGCAGTCCTTGACCTTCAGCCCTCAACTGAGTGTCGTTTATCACTGTCTCAAGTGGTTGTGCTAATGATCCGATCCTAACATTCCACAGCGTGCCTTGAGAAGATCAATCATGTCTGACTAGGGGATTGTCTAACATTAAAATGTCGATGGTAGGCTCATTGAGTCAAGATTTGAGATCGATGATTTTCAATGTAAAATTCAAGGATTTTGGTGTGCTGTTCGGTAATGAATTTTCCCATGATAAATTATGCACATGTCCTTTACAAGTCTTGAAAAGAAGAAAAGAAAATATTAGAAAATCAAAAAGTTATTAATTATTCAAACCAATGCAAGACTTATGTGCCACCCTGTAGCTTTAAGGAATTCTTAAACTATTGAAAGGGAAACTGAAATTACTGTATATCTGCATAGATGCCAAACATTTAAAGGAACCGTTGACTTTCACTTTAAAAACTGCTTCTCAATATTCTGTTGATTAGTCGGTGTTGATCAGTGATAGCAGTACAAGCACTATACAGGGTGATTCAGTAAGGTACCGTAAATCCTCTACTATAATGCGAATTTTTTTGGCCTAAAAAGCACCTAAATTTGCTGGGTCGTATTATACAAGAGGATAAATATCAGCCCTCCAACGACGACTTCTGCCGGAGGAGGTTTTGTTCTGATGAAATTACCGTATAATATACATTAATTATATTGCATATACAGTGTCCAGTTCATTATACAATGAATTAATTCATTTTTCATTTGAATTTCTTGTCGCCAACATTCAATACAAAAATAACTCCTCCCAAAGACAGACCATCAATATTGATTGTCTCCGATTCCAAACTGCTTCGAACTACTGTCCTAATGACATTGACAACGAAATTACCGTATGTTATAGATTAATTATACAGCATATACAGTGTCCAGTTCATTATACAATAAATTAATTCACTTTTTATTCGAATTTCTCGTCGCCAACATCTAATACAAAAATAACTCCTCCCAAAGATCGATACTTCCAAATAGGCCTACTTCAAAACTGCCTCGAACCAAAGCCTACAAGAAAGCTTATGCAGTCAAGTTATGAAAAATGTTAAACTGAATAAAGATTACTTGTTTGTTTTTTTTTTATTAAGAAAATTGATGCACTGTTGTGTTTTTTTGTCGATGTGGAGTGAGAAAGCTTTCCCTATCAATGTAGGGCTATAAACTTCCAAACTGCCTCGACGAAGTTGCTTTCTGTGCTGATCACATTCACACGAATTTATTGTGTATTATACATTAATTACATTGCATATTCAGTGTCCAGTTCATTATACAATAAATTAATTCACGTTTTATTCAAATTTCTCGTCGCCAACATCTAATACAAAAATAACTCCTCCCAAAGATCGCTACTTCCAAATAGAGACCATCAATATTGACGAAATTGAACTGCTTCGAACTACTGTCCTGAAGAAATTCTCAAGGAATCTCAAGGAATATACAGTGATATAGATTATTTATACAGCATATACAGTGTCCAGTTCAGTATACAATAGATTATTTCACTTTTTATTTGAATTTCTTGTCACCAACATTGAAAATAACTTCTCCCAAAGATCGCTACTTTCAAATAGACCTACTTCCAAACTGCTTCGAATCAAAGCCTACAAGAAAGCTTATGCAGTCAAGTTATGAAAAATGTTAAAACTGAATAAAGTTTACTTGATTTTTCATTAAGAAATGTTCTGTTCAGTGGGGTTTTTTTTTTTTTATATTATTATTATTTTTTTTTGTGGATGTGTGAGAAATGTAGGCCTATCCAAACTGCCTCAACGAAGTTCCCTTCTGTGCTGATGATAGTCACACGAATTTATCGTGTATTATACATTAATTACATTGCATTGACACTTCCAGTTCATTATACAATAAATTAATTCACTTTTTATTCGAATTTCTCGTCGCCAATAGCTACCGTAATATGAAACTAACTTCTTCCAAAGATTGTTATACTGTACTTGCAAACTGCCTCGAACCAAAGCCTACAAGAAAGCTTATGCAGTGAAAATATTAAACTGAATAAAGATTAGCCTACTTGTTTTTTTTATTAAGAAAATTGATATAAAGTCGCTGTGTGAGTGGGAAAGCTTTCCATATCAATGTAAGGCTATAAACTTCCAATGGTTTTAATAGGGCAAAAGTCCCAAAAATGAATTGAATTTTGGTGAATTTAAACTTTATTCAATTTTGAACAAAGACAAGAAGGTTCAATTAAATGCATTTTTACATTTCTACATTTTTAAGATCCAGATTATTTAAAAATAAAGATTTTTTTCTGTACATTTTATTTCTCGCAAGGAGTCAAAAATGGGGATCGCATTATACTAGCGGAGAGCATTTTTGCTGGTTTTTTGGGCCAAAAAAGTGGAGTCGCATTATAGCAGAGGATTTACGGTAGGTCAAGAATGAAATACCACGAACAGTTTGTAGCGGGGAACAAAATTTTTCCTATAAACATGGGTCCGGAAATGCATCCTTACAGAGATAATTCAACTTGTATGAGATAGGAATGATATTGCAGTAGGTGTTCAAATTGCCGACCCTGAGCCTCGATGCAGGTGCTTAGTCTGCGGACGAGATTCTTGCGAACTCTGGTGAAGATGTCTGGAGAATCACTGACTTCTCCACACGCTGTAACAAATCCTTTCCGCTTCAGTAGCATTACCCTGTGCCTCGCCGTAGACAAGATGCATGTCTGCCAGCTCCGCTTTAGTCAAGCGATCCATTGTACGGCATTGGAGTTACATGTTTCATTTCCTCTCTTTTAAAGGAGAGAACACAAACAATTTACATGTTTAGATCCTAATTTACATGGACCCTATCATTGCCGTCTGGGTAACGCACATCCATTCCTACCTCGTACAAGTTGCATTATCTCTATAAGGATGCATTTCTGGACCCATGTTTATAGGAAAAATTTTGTTCCCCGCTACAAACTGTACATGGTATTTCATTCTTGACCTACCTTTCTGAATCACCCTGTATAAAGTCTGAAAAGCTGAATGGAATGCAGTACATTGTACACCCAAATCTCTTCCAGCATTGTTTCAATTTATCCACAATAAGTCAAAAATAGGGGGTGCTGCGTTTTCCACAAACATTTGATTTTTAAAAGTTTTCTGAGTTCTAAAAGCGGGGGTCGCATTATATATGAATAAATACGACATAAAAATTTAAGAATGGCCATAATGAAACTGTAACTTTTACTTTAAATTGGATGGGCTGCAGTCCAGTTAAGCGTGGTTTCCACATCACCAGAAAACGGAATCAGAAAATCGAAAAATGGAAAAATGGTTTCCAGTAAGAATTATCTGGTGGCGAGAGCTGTTCCACATCATCAACAGAAATGTACGTCGGAAAATTAGAACCCAATCACAGACTACCGCCAATTTACTGTTCTATTGTTGTTCCTACCACTTTAAATCTAAAGCAGATGACCCCAGAAACCGCAGCCGTTACTATGAGGTATCTCTTTTCAATTTCGAAGATTTTGGCTTTGATATCCGATAGGCTCTTAATAAAATGCCATTTTGATAAAATATAATTCACAGTGATAAATGAGCATTTAAAAGCAGTTTATTTATCTACTTATAATTATTATTATTATTAATTTTGCAAACTTTAGGTGTTATATTTTTCTTCTAATCAGACAAAACATAAATACTGCTTGCACCATGCACAAATTTTACTAGGAACGAAAAATTAACTATTGCCTCGCTTTACCTGCATTTAGATTATAATGACTTCTTTTTTGTAGTCTTTAATGAAATGTAATAAATGCTTTTCATTTTATGAAACAATAGCAGGAGCAAATTGGAACACTGAGATCATGATTATAAAATGGATTATGCACTCTCATGGATGTTAAAATGAATTCAGGAAGAAAAAAAAGAAAAGAAAAAATTCGAGGACGGGATTGGAACCCGCAGCTGCAAAATGAAACGCTTGCACTCTACCGCCGTGCTACAACAATATACAATAAAATTTATTGCCAACATTTACATATTTATAAAGCATACATATTGGTGATAAACTTTTATGAATTTTTTTCTCTGGAAACTCCTTCAATCAATGCGAAGCAGCATCTTTTAAATATTCTTTTCATTATTAGTCATATTCTTTGGATTTTAGTAAGGAAATGGATAGATTGCAGACTCTATTCGATAGAGACAGCTATGGTGGTGAGGAGCCTGACCAACAGCAGTGAAGCCGACTCGATGGTGTCATGGAAATACTCCCTTCTGATTGGTTTTTCGTTCTGTAGTGAAATGGAATGGAAATTTTTCTTCAACATTGCTCAACTAGCTTTTCTGGTGATCAAAACAAAATGGATCATAAAAATTTTCTGTTGGATTTCTGTTCTGGCATGATTCTGGTAATGTGGAATATTAACCAAAGTACAAAGTGTTTATGGCATTTTGATTTCCCATGCCTTTTGTCGAGCTGCAGCAAATGTCTTATTAGTAATTTTTTAATATTAATTCAATAGTTTCTCAATTAACAGAAACAATTATTGAGAAAACCTACCTCTCCTAGTTTATCCAACTTCGTGTAAGTTTCACTTTTTCCGAATCCAATTTCTGACTACGATATAGAATAAATGAATAAGTATTATTAGGGATTAAGCATTCAACGCTTTTATAATACATGTAATAAAATGCAACCATCTGCAGAAGTAAAAATCACAAAACATTTTATGGATCATAATATAAAGATAATAACCATGCCAGTGATTCTCAACTTTTTTTTTTTAAACAAGTCACACCAAACTATAGCATTTTAGTGGCACTCATTAAAATGTATATTTTGTATTAAAAGAAAAAGTCCATTAAAGATATATCACCAAATCTAAGACCACTGATAGAAAACTAGTAATCTAGAATTTTTACTTCTGGATCATCAATTTTATCCAATATGTTGTTTTTTTTATAATAAAAGGACAGATAACAACAGCACTTAAAACACAAGATAAAAGCTGGAAAAAAAAATCAATTAATGTTAGAAAATATAAACTATTAAAATTCTGGATTCTTTGCACTACATTCATCTGCTTATATGAAAAATGTGAAAATGATTATGAAGAAAACAAGACCGTAGTGTCTTCTCTGCTTCTCTGACAAGAGGTTCACATGAGTTGGAAAGCTCCTTATTGATATGTTTTAAAGCTTTCTTTTTAAACCTAGAATAATAATAAAAAAAAATCTCTGTACACATTTCAGGTGCATGTAAACAAAAAATTTCAAGGATGTACATAGAACTTAATGCTGTCCTGCAAAGCAGATGTTTTTAAATAAGGAAATCTATAACAAGAAGCAGGTGGTTTCCAACTGGTTATATGTCGATTTCCTCCTCTTTAGAGCCTAATCAAATAAAAAAAATTACTCAAATTAATGGTTAGGATATTTATTTAATGATTAAGATTGGTTACAGTTAATTTTCAAAAGAACAATTTAAATAAAATTGAAGATCATTTAATAAGTTCTTATTTTTATATAATTAAAAAAAACCACAAAAATTAATCTCTGTTACTAAAAACTTCGCAAGACTCGCTACATTTATAATTTTATAGTTTTATATTTTATTTTTCTGGGGTTGCTTTGGATGTTGAAATACTTAATGTTCTTTATTATAAAGCAATATAATTTTTAGTGAAAACAGTTCTTGTATTGTGACAATTTACAAATTAAATAAGAGGGTAAGTCAATAGATAAGTCGCAAAATTAAATATCTTCAAACTGCTACAATGTGAAATAGTACTATGAATGTCGGTCGAATATCTCACCATCATCTTACTGATTTATAAATAAGTAAAACAATAATGATAATTTGGTCGCCGACTGAAATAATTAGAAAATATAAGTGTTATACAGTAAAACCTGTGCTAACAACTATCTGAGCTAACCCCTTTTGTTTAGTCCCACAGAAATTTACATGGGAAATCTATTAGAGCAATGGTTCCCAAACTTTTTCAACTCGCGAACCCCTTTCACAAATATCTGAGTAGCGCGAACCACTAACTTAAAAACATACATATTACATAAAAACTACACACATACATGCATACAATACAAAAATCCACCATTACAAAAAAATTTTGGCGAACCCCAGTTTGGGAAACACTGTATTAAAGTAATGACGACCTGCCTAATGCGACCAGCGACCGGCATTTTCGATCCCTTATGTACAGAGTGCGTAAGGTATTTGAGGACACACCTTCGTTTGGCTTCTGCTGCACTATAGTAAATTGTATGTCCTTCCGTTTCCGGAAAGCAAAATGGCGGACCATCAAGTAAAACAAATCATGAAGAGACATGCAGTAATCGTGGCAATAAAGGCAGAGCACAGCAATTTTGAGATATCACGATTTCTAAAGGTCGCAAGATCATTCGTCCACAAAGTGCGGAAGGAGACTGAAGATGGCAATGCTGCACCAGTAGCAAAGCGTAAAAAGCGCCTCACGCTCTGACATCATCAGATCACCTGAATTTATTCAGCAAGTGCAGCTGGCCATCGATGACAATCCCAGAACATCTATGAGGTCACTTGCCAAAAATCTCCATGTGTCGGAAGGAACAATCAGAAATGTTGTCCATGAAAACATCAGATATCACTCGTATGTTATGCGAAGAGCACACAAGTCTCGCATGAGACAGGAATGGATGGCCGACAACTTCCATGATCACGTAACCCCTAACCTTTGGCCTCTTAACTCCCCTGACCTAAATTAGTTGGACTACAACGTATGGAGCGTTGTGAAGAGAGGTCAATGAACACCCCCATAACACCAAAGATGAATTGAAAGCTGTCTTGTTCGAGTAATGGCCAATATGAACCATGACCATTTGATTCGCGCATGTCGACGGTTTCGATCTCGCATTGAAGCAGTTATAGACGCTGAAGTTGGATTCATTGAGTAGCCATATAACGAGAAGGTTTCTTGTGTATGCTCATGATATGTTTCGATAATAACATAAGTTATTATCTTGACTTATATCTCTGTTTCTTTCTTGACGTGAATCTGTCCTCAAATTCCTCACGCACCCTGTATATAAATATATACTAAAAATCTGTCTATAACAACCACTTGTGCAATTTCATCACTAAACTACTCTCTGTAAACAACCAATCAGAGTTATAGATACAGAAATGTAACCAATGGTTCTTTCAGCACCAGGAATTAAGCAGATCCACTCTGCCGTTGCATGCCTATACGAAAAACCTAATTTCTGTAAAGAACAGGAAATTTTGTCTACATAATGAAAGTTCGCTGACTCGGGATTAGATGATTGTATAGCAGTGGTTCCCAGTCTTTTTTGGATGGCAATTCCCCTTTCTAAAAGTTAAGAAACTTGCGACCCCCTACCTCAAAACTTAAATAAAAAAAAAGGCATTTTAGCAGGATGATACATGATGGAATAAAAAATTTATAACTTTATTATAAAAATAAATGCAAATAAAAATCAGCTCAGAGACATCCCAGAAAATGTTTCATGGCCCCCAAGTTGGGAAACACTGCTCTAGAGCATGGAGCTCTTGAAAATCATCATGATGTTGATAGTGCACCCTGATGTTTGCTGATGGTCCTCCTATAGTTGCGCTGTTATGGTATGCCACTTTTGATGGACCAAACTTGTTAACTCATGTCGATCAGACATCGTCTTCTACGCCTGTTGTAGCATTGTTTCAACTCCTGTAACTTTTCAATTGGTATTCGCCTCTTGCAAGCTGCACGAGCACCACCATCATGAAGTTTATCAAAGTATTTGTGGTCATGAGACTGGGAGCTGAATGAAATGAAAATGTTCTTTCCTTATTAAATACGGTTCCCAATGTGTTAATTTTAATTTCACAAGACCTGAAATACTTCTTTCCTTTAATCGCTTTATCCATAGCTGTCTTTGTTGACGAAACCTGTTTTCAGATGGAAATGAATAATATTTTGTTCCTTCTGGGCGTCTATAATATGAATTTGAACATTCTATTACGCAGTACATCATATAGGGCATATTCGAGTCAATTCAGAAAATTTTTACACAAAATAAAATTGTTCAAATTAAGATAAATTTGCGAGCCCGCATAGAAGACAAGCACAACGTATCCACAAATAGTTTACTCACATTCCCGCCAGGTGGTGCTTCGATCTAACTTGCAAGAGGCGAATAGTATCACTCACTGTTCATTTGGAAAGTTCAACACTTGTCTTAAGAAATTTACCATCGCACCTATCATTAAAATCTGCGGAAGTCACTATGAGCTGCTTGGAGGAGGTCATTGTTACAATAAAATACAGCTTCTTTAGTATATTTGGGTGCTTTTATTAATGCTCTTAACACACGGTTTTTGGTATATTATTTTGGCATAATATATCAGAAATAAAGTCCTTTAAAATTTTGGATTAATTATCTAAGAGAAGTACAAAAACTGTTGATACCCTACTTAAGCATTTTATACAACTTCTTAATTAGATGTTCTTTATTTTTTCTTTACTTTACAAAACCTTTTAAATATAAGATTTTATAAATTAAGAAAAAAAAATAAAAATATTCACATACCAAAGACTGTCTCCTCGTCGCTCTTGTAAGTGGACCTTCTAGTGTTGGACTAACGGACTGCTTGGCAAGGAAGCTTTCAGGAAGACGGATGTCAGCAGGTAAAGATAAGCGTTTATTAATATCATGCTGAAATAAAATTAAAATCAAAATTAAAATTTAGCTTTTTATGTTGTTAAAGTTTAAATAATATCTTTTATTACGCTTATATATATTAAAGGAAAGAGGGACCCAGTCGAAAGCGGTCCGCTACAATGCGAAATCAGCTCCAATGCGGTCTTGATATGGCTCCCGATTTCTACTTCCGATTTCGCGAGTGGCATCTTTTCACGATTTTTCACCATTTATTTTACATTTCACGACCTGATATATGTATACATGTTGTATGTTCGAAACTTAACAGAAAATTCAGTTTATTTCTCGAATTTCCGTCGCCAGCACGATAGAGAAGTTTCGAAAGCAAAATGGCAATACCAATTGAAAGTGTATGGCTACTTCTAAAAACTATTGCGATAGTTCACTTTCAACGTTAACACTTCCTCAAATGAAGATAATCATCCTTTACTACTATTAAAAAATCTCCTACCTATAGCTCGGGACAGGTTAACCTTGCAAATACAGGCAGCAAGAAGGCCATGTGCATGCGCGGCTGAAATATACCAGGTGGTTACAATTAAAGTTCCCCAACTCTGTGTGAGCTGCAGACTGTGTTATTGCACGGATAGTGCTGAAACTGTATAGGCTATGGGGAAGAGAATTCCAAGGGAAAATTTATTAGTGCGTACAGTTGGGAAAAAGTGGTCCCGTATGCAATAGCACACTGCGTCTGTGAACAACCAATCTGCAGAGGTCACCATGCCATTGGGAAAGAAAGACTGTGCACTCCTGGTGAAGCTCTATTACCAGAATAGCAGCAATAGTGCAACAGCACTGCGATAATATCAGCGTGTGAAGGGATTGAGAACAGGACCCATGATTGATACGGCATGTGGTTCCATCATTGCAGGAACGCAGTTGCTTACAGACAACAGTCTTATGAAAGATGCTGCAGGACCGCATGTGGATCACCCAGTAAAGGAACTTCTTTGTACCCACTTTGGCGATGAACGCATTCTGTCAAGACACTTTTCGGATGTGTGGCCTGCCCGTTCACCAGACCTTAATCCATGTGATTTCTGGCTGTGGGAACCCTGAGGGATCGTGTTTATTATAGAGGCGTACGGACCTCCCTGGACTGAAAGCCAACATTATTCATCAAGTTGCAGCCATTTCATGGGAGACACTTCGTGCTACTGTTGAGCATGCTGTCTTGCGCTTCCAGCATGTCATCAACGCAGAGGGATCTCTCTGGGTTGTTGCAACTGCATGTCGGTGGATAAGATGATCTCCTCTATCTGTAGTGCACCTGAAAGTACCGGTACTGTACCTACTCTATGTGATGTACAACCTGTGCTTTCCCACGCCTACACATATCATTTTAGTGTGGGTGGGTGCATGGCCAAGAAGCATAGCCATATGATGGTCTGGCCACCTGGCTTTATATAGTCCGACCATACGACCCTGTTCACTTTGGTATGGCTCTCTCAGAATTCTGACTTCTAAGCTGTTGTATGGCCCTTTTAAGCACTGGGTCAAGGTTCCAAGTGGTTCTATATCATGTGTTTGCAGTACTATTTCAGGGATGTTACTTTAATCATTTGCATTGTGTCTTTAAGTACTGCAGTTTTAATTTCATTGCAAATGGATGGCTCCTTCGGGCGTAATGATTTCCATGTCAAGCATTGTATTCAAGATGTTTGCCTGAACACACCAGAAATAATCGTGTTTATAAAAGCAACATGTATTGTTTATCCACAACACGGGGTTGAATCTAGCAAAATGGGAGGGAGGAAAGTGAACAATAAAAGGGCACATTTGGTCAGAAAGTAGGGCAAGTCAGAGACCTAAGTGCACATTACAATGGTTATTTTAAATAAATCCAATGAAAAAGGGCAGTGCATGCTGATAAAATCCACACTTATATACAACATTGCGCAATAGAATGGCAACAAAATCAGTATCTTATTTTCTTTTAACATTTTTCTTCTTTCTTAAGGAACATGAATTGAATGTATGAAATAGCAAATGAACCTATCAATTAAACCCAACAAGGCCGTAGATTTCTTATGGTGATAGTCCTGCTACTTGACTTATGTTAAGGAACATGCTTTCTCCTAACATAGTACTTTGGTGAATTAAATATAGAGTTATTCATAAGTCCGTGTATTTCTAAAATTCATTAGTCTACAAATAAATTATGCATTGAATAATAAATTTTATCATACAACCTCTGGCAAAAAGTAACCGATCAACATCAAATTCACTTGGTTGTAACACTTTTTCCTCAAATTTTTAAGTAACTACACGTATTAATTTAAATTTTCAATTACCTATTTTGTTCTTTAAAATCTCCTCTTTCGAATAGTATATAACAATTAAAAATCTAAAAAGTATGTTGGAAAAAGTAACCAATCACCCGTTCCCTTGGAAAAAAATAACTGATCCTTTGACAATTTGCATAAACACCTGCACCAAAGTAGTGAAAAATGAACTTACCCACTTTCAATATTTAAAACAACAGTGCATTCGAGTTTTAAGCAGCACTTATGATCGAAAATGCCACCCCGAAAATTATTGACTGAAGATGCGAAAAATCGAATTGTTACGTTGCTCCAAGAAGGTACTACGTAAAGAGAAATTGCGAAAATATTTAAATGTGGTCAGAGTACAATTTCTGACTTGTGGCAAAATTTTAAAGCAACAAAAAGGTTGCAAACTTAAAAAAACGTGGTCGACCACGTGCAACAACTATAAGAGATGACCATAAGTTGAAAGAAATCGTGAAGAAATCAAGAAGTGCCACATCAAAGCAACTAAACATACAGTGAGCCCAAAATAAAGTTCATGTTTGTGATCACACAGCAAGAAATCGCCTCTGAGAAATGGGATTTTTGTTTCGAAAAGCAAAAATCAAGCCCGCATTAACCAAGCAACATCAGCGTAAACGACTCGAGTGGTGCAAGCAGCATAAGGATTGGACTGTGGAGGACTGGTCAAAAGTAATATTCAGTGACGAATCACGAATTTGTGTAGGCACCGGAGACGACGCTGGGACATTTGTTTGGAGACTGAAATCGGAAAAGTTTCATCCAGATTGTGTGAATACGTCAAAGAAGTTTCCTAAATCGTTCATGATTTGGGGTTCCATGTGTGCTCAAGGGGTTGGAAAAGTGGCTATTGTGATGTCATTGATCAATTCAGAGGTCTACATTCATATTTTGGAAACCTTTTAAATTCATAGCATTGAGGACTGGTTTGAGAATGATGAAAATTTTATTTTTCAAGATGATAATGCCAGCTGTCATTGCAGCAAGAGCGTTAAGGCATACCTAAAGGATCAAGGTGTTTAAGTTTGCCAGCATATAGCCCCGACTTAAAATCCTACAGAGAATGCTTGAGCCAAACGGGAAAAGAAAATTTTGTTATGCAAACCTATCATTAAAAGAGAATTATTTGGATGTATTCTACAATGTTGGGATCAAATTGATTCTACGAGGCATGTTTTTTAAGTAAGTACCGTTTTGCGATTCCGCCGCCGCAGCGCTACGGTCGGCGTTCCGCGCATGCGCGCTGGTTAACTACATCTCTTGTCTACGCACTGACGCCATTACAGTCTGATTCTTCATTGTATACGTTGTTTACTGAGTGTTTAAGATGCCTCCGACAATCGTGAGTCCCGCCGATTGTGAAGTACGGGCTGCTATACGATTTCTTGGAATGGCGACATTCATCATCACCCAAAAAAGTGAAGTTTAAGCAAACAATTTCTGCCCGGAAAATCATGTGCACAGTTTTTTTGGACAGAAAAGGAGTATTGCTAGTGGAGTTTCTGCCTCGTAATGAGACAATCAATGCAGCGTCTTATTGTGAGACATTGAACAATCTGCGTCGTGCAATCCAGAACAAAAGACGTGGCAAGTTGAGTAAGGGTATCGTTTTGCTGCATGACAATGCCCGTCCACATGTGGCTAATCGGACCAAAGATCTCATCAAATCTTTTAAGTCAGGCGGCAGAATTTTATGAGGAGGGTATTCAAAAACTGGTGCCACGTTATGACAAGTGCCTCAATATTCACGGAAATTATGTAGAAAAGTAGATTAAGGTACAGGCTTTCATGTAAAAATAAAATTATTGCGATATCTTTGCACGTCTTTTTTTAATTCCAAAACGGTACTTACTTAAAAAACATGCCTCGTACATATTGTGCCTAGGAGAATAAAGGATGTAATCACCCATAAAGATGGAATTACTAAGTACTAAATAAAGATTATTTAGTTCAATTCATTGCGATGTTTTTTTTGTTTTTTTACTTTTTTCCAACACGCTTTTTAGATTTTTAAATGTTTCCCCCCATTGATTTTCAATGAACGTTTAATTGTTATATACCATTCGAAAGAAGAGATTTCAAGAAACAAAAACAGTTATTTGAAAATATAAATTAATATGTGTAGTTATTTGAAAATTTGAGGAAGAAGTGTTACAACCAATTGAATTTGACGTTGATCGGTTACTTTTTGCCATAGGGTGTACTGATTCCAGAGGAAATTTATAAGTTTTCTTAGGATATTTCACGATGCTTAATGTGTTCACCTTTGGTGATAAGGCAGACATCTAGGAGATAATCCATTTTATCCCATACGCTTGTCAACATATCATGATCCACCAGATCTACAGCAACGGTGATACAGTTGCAAAGATCAAGTACCAGGGAATAGAGGCACAAAGATAATGGCCTTGACGGATCCCCACAAGAAGAAATCACACGGAATTAAATCTGGGGACCAAGGTGGCCATCCCATTAACACAGCATCTTCTTTTCCTTTTCATCCTATTCATTCAGAACACCATATTTGCTACTACTACCTTCGGCAAACCATGGCGACTATGCACACGGAATTTATATTAAAAAAACAAACAAACAATAAAAACCTCTGAGAGTTTTACGCTCTATTGCTGTTAGAATTACTGCGATCCATTTTGTTCACTTATGAATTTTTGAAATGTTTCATGAATAACCCTGTATAGTAAGGTAATATAAATTTAAATCCACGTGCATTGTCTAAGTGAGTCAATCATGATTTTATAATGAAGTTGTGGTATTTTATGACAGACTTGCTAGTGTGAATCAAGATGAGACTGCACAGCAAAACTACATTATATTCCAAAACAAATTGATTTTGTGTGTACAACAGAAATTGCAGACTCAATGAAGAATGCAGTGGGTTTAAAGAATTTTACATCAGTACTGGAAGCATGTAAATTTTCTACAATACACATTCACAACAGCTCCAAAAACTTCACCTTTTAAGCAAGAAATGTACTTGTTGAAGTAATTTCGATAATCAGTCTGTGACTAAGTTTATCAATGTAAACTGACATGCCTCTCTCAAAACATTTCCGGAATAGGCCATGTCAAGGTTAAACTTCTTCAAAAACATCCCTATGAAAAAACCCTGAATAATTTGTAGGCAAAAGAATGTGAATGCTTAAGAAGTATATTTCTTCAAACCTTAATGCTGTTGGTGAATTCAAGAACATGAAATTTCATTTAAAGTAGATTCTAGTGCACATTTAATTTTTAGGCCTAAAGCAGTGTTAAAACTTTAAAGAACTGTTTCCATACCTAATTCTAAATAGCTCAGTTTTTTGTATGCCTTTTATTTGATGTATTCCTAGCATTTGTAGCTACCCCCCCCCCCTTGCCTTCCTGAATGAAGAATGGTGTTGTAAGAAGGAAACCAGTAAACTTTTCAGAGTTCCAAACATTTTTATCAATTTTTTTTATTCCATTTGATTTAATTTATTTAATTATTATTAATAAATTTTATTAATTAAGTTATTAATTTATAAGCTTTCTGTACATGTAATTTGGAATGAAAATTAATTCTGATGGCAATTAAAATGATCAATGAAGAAACTTGAGGAATGAAGAAAAGTTAATTTTTCACCACAACTGTTTTTATAATTCTTAGAGATTCACTTTTCATTAACAATCCTTTCATAGATTTCTCAATTCATTGCATCTTGGAATTCTCCATTCATTTATATATATATATTTTTTGGTAATCTCAACAGTTCTCTGCTTGCTAGATTCATTCCAGGATCTGTCTTAGAATGCTGTTCTTAGATTGTCTAAAGGCCGTTTTCCATTTAGAGAATTTTAAGCATCTCGTAATGTGCGGCGACTTTCGTGCCTCTTGCAATCGTCGCCTACAAGACCCGCCATGATTAGCGTGTGTGGTCATTTTCCATTTAACGACTTTCAGGCATTATCCAGACTCTTGTGTCATTTGATTGGTCGGGTCAGTGCAAACAATTGTTGCTCTCTCAAGGCGATGGAAAAGAGGACATCGACCACTCCGATCACGTCCAACTGGAAAACAGCCTTAAGGAATATTCTCATGTTGTGTGTTATGAATGACTGATACAGACAAGGGAGGTGAAATATACAAGCAGATGTAGATGGAGCATATTTTCACTACTCCATTGAAAAATACAACATAATGAAAAATTTAAGGGGATGTTTAGACAAACAAATTAAGCAAATTTTGCAATTTTAAGTCAATGACATAAGTCAAAGCAAACATTGGATGTTACTCATAGACCAAACAATGACCATTCTAGGAACAGAACGAAGCCAAGAGAAGATACCAATGTATGAAGCACTCGGAATGGTACACAGATACCATTTGAATCAACTGGCTAAAATACTAAATGACCAGGTCTGCTTTGATAAATACTTAAAAACCAATAGCTGACTAAATCACTAAGAGCTCTCTGTTCAGTTTGCATTATAAATATCAATCAGTGAGCTTTTTTTTCTAGAACCTGATTGGCAGCTATTTTACCCTCTGATATATATATATATCCTGCTGTTGATTGTCATTATCTTGTAGCTATTAGCCTGGGATGATGGTGTTAACTGAAATGCATTGGCATTATAAATACTGCTTACATATAGAACTCCTTCTCATCTATTATTGATGTGATTAGCATGGATTTCATGAACTTTAGCAAAATTACTAATTTCTATTGTTTACATACTGATTTACATGTATCATAAAATTATATGATCTATTAAAATTATATTCAGCCATTTGTTGTCTCAAACTAAAAGGGAACGTTTTTTTTTGAACTTTTTTTTCAGAAAAGCAGGGGCTGGAGACATCCACCAATTTGGAATTCTCCAAGTCAATAAGGTCTTGAAATGGATAGAGCAAACTTAGGGAAGGATGGCTGCATTAACTTTTGAAATGTGTCAATCCGTTAATTTCAATATAGCCACATAACTATTTTATACTTATACAACCCCCAGTGCCTAAACTATAAGGGCTATTGACAACCAACTGTCCGATCCTTTAAGTTCCAAAAGACAATTAACTTATCTCTCATCCAACTAGACTCTCCGTGCAATAATTCCCAAAATTAATACTCAAGTCTCCATGTAATGAAGACTTCTTTCCAAATTTTTTCCTGAAATTTGCATGCACAAAAAACAGAAGTAACTTGCACAAAAATATAAGAAAATCAAAATTTCAATCTGAAGTTTAAAGTCGGCAGGTCTACATTTGAGATTTGCTGGTTTTAAATACAAAGTTGACGGTGACAAGTTTCTGATAAAACTTCTTACAGGGAATGAATGAATCGCACCGTAAAATCTTGAATACAGGCCTGGGCGCCTATTTGTCCGGACCCCCTCCCCCCCCGGCGATTAATCAAGACCCGGCGTTAACGGTTATTTCCAATAACAGGGTGTCTAGCAAAACGATTTCGTAAAATTCCCTGACTTTTTCCAGTTTTCCTGGTCGCTAGTTACCCTGCAATAAATCTGGTACTTAAAATAAAGTACAATAAATGAAGTAACAAAAAACTAACCTGAATGGAGAATAATAATAATAATCTGAAAGTGAGGAAAAACACCGGAATTTATATCGATCACCCGAAAAAGACCCGGCGTTTAATCTATATTTAACACCCCATCCGGCTTTTATTCGAGACCGGCATGTATTTGAATACCAGCCTGTATTCAAAATTTTACGGTATGTACACCGCTATGTAGGATTGTTTCATGTTTATGGTGACGATTGTTAAAATGCACGAGACTCGTAAAATTTTACAGATTATTCCAATCTTCATTTTCAGGTTTGCTGCCAAAATGCCCTCAAAAACTGAATCGTTTGGGGAGGGCTATGCCACAGCCCTTACCGATAGTCGTTACTCTTATTCCAAAATAAAAGAACAGTGTAAGGGAAAAGGTTGCATTATTTCCAAGAATGGTAAAACAAAAGTTATCAAATGCAGAAGACAAATTTATCCAAACACTCAACAGTGCAGCATTGCTAAACGAAAACCACATCCCCGTTCTTTTTGTACTAAAGCAACATTTGAACAGTGAAGAGGCTACTCACAACGGAAATTCCGCCAACATAATGGGCCATTGGAAGCAAGATTGGAATCTTTGTTGCATCGGTAAACTATATTATTCATCAAGATTTGAAATTAGAATGCAGTCATAAGGCCTGAGTTCACGCTTTGTTGCCAAGACATATTGCACAGAGACGAACCAATAGCAGAAAACTGAATGAATACTATTTGGCATGCAATAAATGGAAGAACTGTGACCTTGGATGAGGCTTGGATCTATTTATCGAGAGATGATAAGACACGGGCAATTTTTTATCAACAACAGGGTGATATGACTCGATATGACTTGGTTCTCTCATTGCATAGAGAATTTTTCGAAAGAGTTGATGATGTTGCTGGATATAAGTACATTAGATGTCTGGCCATCAAAAAAATGGGATCTAAAGCAAAGATAAATGCTGCCATCTATCGGGAAAATGTCTTGGAACATGCATACAGGGTGTTTCTAAATGGAAGGACAATATGTACACAGCGTGATTCCATGCATCAATCGAAGCAAAAAGTTCTTTATCGAAAATGTCGAAAACTCAAAATTAGGGGTGTAAAAAAATAACATCGTTACATCCTTTATGAACTTACCACATCAGTAGGGGCGAATAAGTTTTAAAAAACAATGCTAGTGCTTTATTAGTAAGTACAGTAGTCCTGGACGACGTCACAATGATGCAGCGCATTTAGTCAAAACAAAAGCACATTATTGCTATAGAGCTGCGTGTTTTCAATTGTTTTAAAACAATGTCCTAATAAAAGAGCACATTCCACGTATTAAAATAATGAACTGTGGCACTTGTTGAAATTAAATGAGGTTTTCAGCAAACTTCATGCTAAACCCTTAACATTTGAGTTTTGAACATTTTGCGTAAGGAACTTAATGTTTGTCATCATGCAAAAGATCGCACTAGGTACTCACTACCATTTAGAAACACACTGTATAGTAACGATATCTCATGGTTATATGACCCTAAGGATAAAGCATCCAGACACAATGCTAAATCGACTGTCCAGTCCCATGCTCGAATGGAACAGGAAACTAGGATTATGGTCATCCCATTCTCAGATATCCATGTCAAGTATTCCTATGCCTCTCCCATGGATTTTTGTGGATTCAGTCTCCTTAAAAAGCTCTTCATGTAAAACATCAGAGAACACTTTCTGGATTATGAAAAGCCTATCAAGAGGAGTGGAACAGAATTGATCTCGCTGTTCTCTGCAGAAGCCTCTTACAGTGGAAACAAAGATGTCCAACACAGAGCACAATAGATTGTGTAGAGATGGGCTCTAGTAGACTCTGCAGTAAGTGAATTGACATCACCAAAAACATGAAACAACTCTAATCAGAGACTTTCAATAGGGAGACATGTCATTTACTTAATTTTCATGTAATTTGGACTCTTAGGTGTTTCATTGGATATGTTCAGATGGTGCTGTAACGACGACAACGACGTCATACTTTCGATTATAAGTTTCGCTAAATGTTCAAAGTTCAGCAACGATCAAATCAACGAGCGAAAACCATCATAGAATTTCTCAAATTGTTTTACTAAAGCACGTCTGGTCAGTAGTGTGCTGCAAAATTTTGTGCCCAACTTCATGGTGTAAAGCACCTTTCGTTCTTTAGATTTCCAACGGATCCTAAGAGGTACGTTTATTTACAGTAAATATCTTACTTATAAATTGCTATCTTCCATAGTGCCTAACAACAATCCAACCTTCATTTTTTCCTGTGACGTCAATAATGCCTTGCCTCGATGTTACTGCTTGCGTCATTCATGGATGGCCTGAGTGTTTCATTGCAAATGTTCAGAAGGCACCTATTAACAGCATATTACATTTTTTCTATGGGAAAATAATGAAATGACATGTCTCTCTATTAAACGTCTCTGTCCTCCATATAACCCATGAACGTGACATCAGATGATGAAAAAGCTGCTCTACCATCTTGTGTCCTAAGTTTAGAAGGTATTTTTAATTGTCTTTTGGAACAGTCCCAGACTGTTAACTGGCCATAAAACTGTGAATTCTAAGATTTATGTGGAGACTGCAGAGGTTGTGGGCATCGTCATCTTGACAGACCTCACACTTGCCCGGTGACTGCTACTCAGACTCTCAAATTCCTCTTATTTCCTCATGTGGCATACAGTCCAGATCCTGCACCTGTGATATTTATTTTGATCAAAGTTGAATGAGCACCTGGGGGTAATCACTACAGATCTGATGTAGAAATTGAGGTTGTTGTTTCCACATACAGTTCTGAATTTTCTGCTTGACATATTGCTATAGGTGGTGACCATATAGACAAGTAAATACATGATGACGAAAAGGACATTCCAGACTTTATTTTCCAGCGAATAAACGAATACTCATAAAGCATTCTATGTATACAAGGGTTGGGGTGCAAAGTCATGGCATCTATTTTTTCTCAGAGCTAAGGGATGGTGTCACAAAATGTCATATATCTTAAGAAAGTCGTGCATTCGTAGTATGTGGAAACAACAACCTCAATTTCTATATCAGCTCTGTGATTTCCTATTGATGCACAGAGAGCAATGTTCAATCAGTTATTAGTCAGGATGGATGTAACCCAAATTAAACAACGCTCCTATATCAAAATAGCCGTTCTCTACTTTGATTTCTGTTACTTATTCTGGAACATGAAACCTGTAATGTTATGTCAACTACCTTAATAAATATGAGGAGCAAAATATTGGGCTGTTGTTAAATGTCCGTACATTTCATCCATTGCTTGTCCTTTCATCTGTATATTTCACCTTTTCTACTCACGGTCGAAAAAAAAATTATGCCCCATGACTTATGCTCCAACTCTCTTTTACACACAAAAATAATCAACAGCACTTGAAATTTTATGCAGAATTTATGTCTTCTACAGAGGAAAAAACTGTGATATAAGAGATAATGTAAATTAAGGGAAAGAATTTACAAACAATGAAGAATATTATTTAAGTAATTTCAAAAATATCAGTTCAAGAACAACACTGGTCAACAAAATAAATCATCAAAATTCAAATGTGAAGAGTTCAAAATAAACTTTAGTCATATGCAAACTACATGTACATCCCAAAAAACACAAAACAAAGGTAGCCTGGTTGAAATTATAAATCTAAAGACATGAAGCAAATAATTCTTCTGATAGATAAGAATAAAAAGAAAACGTAAACACAACAAGAGCAGAAGAAAAAATGTACAGTAGGAACTAGTTTGAACATGGTTCGTTACAACCCAGTTTTTGTTTGACTCCTGGAATTCTACTTTCAGTTCTAAAAATTATCAATAGCCATCACTCCTCATTGTTTAACCATATTTATTTTTTTCATCTCAGGATATTTACGATATATGTATACATGCTATATACAGAAAAATCCAATTGGTTCCCTTGAATTTCTGTCCAATTTTCTGTTGCCAAAAGCCAAAGTGAATTTTTAAAAACAAGATACTGATGACTGATCCCAGTTAATGCCTACTTTTAAAAACTTGCTGTGATCGCAATCATTTATGACAGCTCATCCTAAGCGCTACCTCTAAAATCGAAAGTGCGCTTGTCATTCACTCAAATCTTCGTGTATTATCAAACATTCACAAACAACTGAATCAAATTTCAATTTTCCATTTGCATTAAGTTTCAAATTGCACATCTCCAATGCTTGCCAGCAACAATGCCTTCTCCAGTGCTCTGAGAGATTGCTGCAATGTTTTCTATGGATGTTTGTTTATTGCAATGAAGGCGATGACTATGACCATCCTGGACTACATATCATGATGCCGTAAAAGGCATTCAGAATGAAAATAAACAAACAACTTCATTAGTGATGCTTTCAAAACAGTCAATCATCAACAACAACAAATAATGTGACAAGAAATGAATTTTTTTTTTTATTCAAATAGGTTTTCCATATGATTGCAAATGACATTAATACAAAACATATCCTTATTCAAACCACCGTTTGCATTCAAACCAAAATGGATTCTCTAATGCTAATCCTGCAGTAAGCGATAAAGGTTTTAGCTCGTCTGTTACATTCATATAGTAGCGTGAACCTCACTGTCAACTGCAATTGGAAGTGATCAATCTGACAAGAATAAACAAACGCAGTTAGCATATTAGCATGAACTTCGTCGAAGTAAACAAACATATTCTTTTTCATGTGAACATAAAATTAAAGTTGAAAGATGAAATAAAATGTCAACAAAGCTTTTTGAGGACACAGCCTGCAATTAAAGGCATGCTTGGACATAGTAAGAAAAACAGGAGAGAAGCTGCTGAGCAACAGATCAATAGTTCTGTTAATCAAACCACATAATTTTTATTTTGATATTAATTTTTCATTACTTTTCAGTTTTTTCCCTAATGGCTTGTAATTTATTATTTTTTTATTTTTTATTTTATTTTAATTTTAAATAGCAACAATAAGCTATAAGGGCTTCTTTTCATGTTGCATATAAAAACATACAGGAATAGTTTCAATTAGTTAATATAGAATTACTCATTGTATATCCTAGAAATATGCCATAAATAAATAATAATATATACAGGATGTCTCACCTAAAGTGAACCAATAGCCAACTTCTAAAATACAAATTTGACATTGCCCTTTTCAAGTTGTCTTCCATATTCAAAAATGGCATCAGTTCTTTTTTTTTTTTTGGAAATGGAATACACATAAAAAACCCTGACATAAAAGTACAATAATTCTAAAATTGAAAGTACTCTGTCAGATTTGTATTTTAGAAGTTAGCTATTGGTTCACTTTAGGTGAGACACCCTGTATATTTTATATAATCTCCCCCCCCCCTAATGTATAATAAGATTTCATGGTTTTGAAGGGAAAAAAAAAATCTCAATTCCATTATAAATTCAATCAACAGAATTCAACATAAAAAATAGTTTCTTGAGAAAACAACTGTGACAATGGCACTACTTAAATCATTGGCAAGATTGTAAAAATAAAATGCAGCTGAAAAAATAAAAAGATCTTTTCGTCACTTGCTTTTTACAGAAATGTATTTCTAACATGATTCCATTGCATGTTTTTAATCAAAAAATCATTTGATCTATTTATAATAAATAAATTTTAAGAGCCACATCAAACAATAAAGTACAATTTCCAAATATTAAGAATAATCAGTTCAACATATCAATGACTGACATGTTCAAAACAAGAAAGTACAAGAGCTCGTCTAATAGCCCATTTCGGTAAACGAAAAATACTTTGTTGCGAAGAAACAGAGTAGTTTCCCCAAAGAGGAAGAGCATTGTTAATGAAATTCTGTAAATAATGGACCATATGCGGAACCCAAAAAACACAAAACAAAGATAATTGAAACTATAAATCTAAAAACATGAAGCAAATAATTCATCTGATAGATAAGAATAAAAAGAAAATGTAAACACAACAAGAGCAGAAGAAAAAATGTACAGTAGGAACTAGCTTGAGCGTGGTTCGTTACAACCCAGCTTTTGTTTGACTCCTGGAATTCTATTTCCAGTTCTAAAAATTATCAATAGCCATTACTCTTCATTGTTTAACACCATTTATTTTTCATCTTGGGGTATTTATGATATATGTATACATGCTATATGCATGTTTGATTGAAAGATAAAGCTGAAGTCTCGAAAGAATAAAAATTATTTTAGTTAATCATGTGGCCACATTATTTACATGATAGTCCCATTTTAAGTCATTTTGGATCGTGACTCCTAACAGTTTCGAATGTGTTGTAAAGTCAATCTTAACATTGTCGTATTGTAAATCAACTCTGTTAAGCAATCTTCTTCCACAAAAAATCATTAGTTTTTTTTTTTTTAACATTAACAATTAATTTATTTTTGTCCATTCAAGTCTTAAGGTCGTTTAAGTAAATTTGCATTTCAAAAAACACATGCTCAGGTGATTGGGAGGAAATCATTACATTAATATCGTCAACAAAGAGAGCTGAAGGCATTTGGGGGTTTATTAATGGCAGATCATTTATTATGACACAAAGAGTAAAGGACCCAATACTGAGTCTTGGGGTACTCCCACTTCATTCCACCAATACACAAGTAGCAAAATCTATGATTCAAATAACTTGTAAACCAATTTAATAGGTTCCCTCGCATGCCAAAATGCTCAAGTTTAGCCAACAATATATCAAATGCAACCACACTAAGAGCTTTGTACAAATTGAGTAATAAAAGAAGCACCGTTTTATCTTGATGATAAGCTAAGAGTATCCTACGCCAGATTTGAACCAAACATTTCTATATATTTTTATTTTTTATATATTATGTCTTTTAGTTTCGTTAATGATATCTTGATGTGCAATCTCCCTATTTATCTGACTGCATAAGGAGGGTAACTTGCTCCAACATGTCTCAAATTAGAGATGCGAAGTTAAATTTGTGGACTCTGGCAACCACATTTGATCCCTACTGTAATGGTAGTATAAAGATTGCCACGTTAGTAGATTCACTTTATGCATAGGGAAATTCATGTTGAAAATTTAATTACTAACAAATATTTTATAATCACAATGAATATCGGATGTGCTGTAAAATTTCAATTTTTACAATATCATAATTTTTTGGGAATATTTTATGTCAATTTATATTTAAACAAATCATCTCTATATAAAACTCTAGTAACATTCAAGATGTTTATCTATTACAGTAATTTTTAAAAGCATAATTACCTCACTAAATCTTCTATTCTTTGGTCTTAGTTTTACAGGAGAAGTCACTTCATCAGAGGCTCCTGAAGCTTCTTCACTTTCCCCATCTGAACCTATCCTCGGATTTTCATGAACAACTCCTAAAGAAAAAATGGAAGCTTATTTTTAAAAATCATTGTTAATGCTGGTTTTCACAGAATAATCTCTGCAAGAAAATATCCATCTTCTCCTTACTCTCAAAGGAACTAGAATTATGGGTGCAAAGCAGGTGAGAAGAGATTGCATGTAAAAAACAGAATTATGTAGAATAGTTTAAAATCTGCAATACGTTTTCTATGTTCACAATATTAACATTACAAAAAGCCAAATGATAAATTCAATTACAAAATACGTAATGGAAAAATTATAATTTTGATTCACAACATGTTTCCGTTTGCAGGCATAATTATTAGTGCTATACTGTCCAGCCAATTTATTATGTATGCGTAGAATGATTTTTTGCAATGATATAATTACCATGTGACCAAAATGTAGGGATGAATATAGCATGGCAACCTTCCTATATTAGTTAAGCATACAAACTTCAGTGAGAATAGGAAAAGAAGTGATCTAATGGATTTCCTTTCCTTTTTAACAGACTTCAAAAAAAGGTTATCACTTTGACGCATATGTATGTAATATTGTTGGAAATGCACAATATTCGCATATGTTAGTCTATGTGGGCTTCTAAACAGGTGTGCCAAATTTCATAAGTGTGTGTGTATGGGTGTATGTATGTATGTTTGTCAGAAGCTAGAAATCGAATTGCAATAATTCTTTTTTTTTATTTTTCTTTGTATAGTTGTGTCCACAGTTTTTGGCTTGATTTCTTTTTATCTTTCAACTTAGGGAATAGTCCAAGTTTCATCAAAATCGGTTCAGTAGTTTTCAAGATAGGACTGATATAGCTAGGCGATAGTGAAAGTTTCATCAGACGGGTTTTTTTATACTCTGTTTAATCTTGTTTACTTTCTTATACGTAATATAAGGAAGTATGTAATCACGAAAAATTTCGATCTCGAGATTTTCACTGATCTTCACGTTTTCAGGTACTTAGATTACGAAAAAGTGATTTTTGGAAAATGTCTGTGTCTGTCAGTCAGTCTGTGCATGTGTGTCCACGATAGCGTCCAAAAGGCTAAAGCTATCGAGACCAAACTTTAAGCTTAAGATCTTCCTCGGGAGGTCTGATTAGTTTTCCAGTGGGAATCGGTGAACCGGAAGTATCAGTTTACACCAGCGCCAAAATATAAATTTTGAAATATCTCGTTAACCATTGCATTTATGAAAATTTTGAAGGGATTGAGAAGTGTTACGTTTGCAATTTTAAACAATTTTTGTTAACAAAATTTTTCAAAATTCTAACCGGAAGTACCAGTTCTACTCTTGTCAAAATCCAGTTTTTTGCTAATATAGGCAAAATAAGACTGAATAGGAAAATTTGTTAAGTATACAAAAGTGTTTAGAAGCTAACTTGAAGTAACTTTTATTCACAAACTTTTTCAACATTTCTATCGGAAATGGCCATTTTAGACAGTTGTTTAATTTTTTTCTGTATTTGGACCGGGACATCTACGTATAAGAAAGTCGTGCAGTGACCACGCCTCGATTTATTCCTTTTCACAGTCTGCATCTCCTGATTGGCAGAGACTGACTGATTGTGATTATACTGTGAACGTTTTGTCTTATTTATTTAGTTTGTTTTTTTTTTAAACTCTTGATTAGAGGTCCATTAAGTTTTTCCATAAGACCAGTTTAAATAATAGATTAAAAGTCTGATAATAACACATTAAAATTTGGGTTTTTGTGGTTTCATTAGTAGTATGTTTTTCATTTTTGTTTCTATATATCTCGTTTCAAAAGTCCCCATTGCTGTAATTCCCTCTGACGACAATACTTTGGGCCACGGAGTAGCACGTGTTCAACTGTTTCTTCCTTTCCACAGTCACATAGATTAGCGTTCGACATTTTTATTTTAAACAGGAAGGATTTAAGAGGAAAGTGTCTGCTTCTTAATCTAAATAGCATGGATTTTTGCTATAACATTAGCTATTATGTGACAACCTCTTATAACTTTTTATATCAGGTAGTAGTTTTTTGTAGTGCTTCCCAGGCGATTCATCTCTCCAGTGCTCACTCCACAGCACTAGGCATCTTCTTGTTAATGGTGTCATCAGTTTTTTTTAGCTTTTTTTCTGAACACATTGTCATGGCAGTGCTTTATTTCCATGATGTGGATGTTGTTGTAGATGAGCCTATGTATTAGGTCAATTGTGTATCCTAGTAAATCTTTGAAGAACCATCTTCCTCTTTCTAATGCACTTTGAATAGCAGTAAGCAAACTTTTTGAGTCCAAGATGATAAGGTACTTATTATGTGCTACTGGAATTGGTATATTTGTTAGTATATGGAAATTAGTTCTAGTTGGATTTAAAGAGGCATAATAGAAGATGTCAAGTAAGCTAATAGCATATCAGAATGGCTGTCCTCTGAACTGTTCACATACCAAAGTTTCAAGCATGTATCATGAATGGTGTAACAAATATAGAACATGTATTCAGCAGCAGTCCTCTGGCTGGAGAATGCTTATTGATGAGAGAGATCAGAGGAGTATAGCAAGTCAACACAAAACCATAAATAAGCTGAATCATGGCCTGGAATAAAGAAACATATACTAGAATCAAACTGATGCATTTTGCTGCGGATGTGCTACAGCACTCAATGTGTTCTGCATGTACCATTGTTATTACAGACAAACAAGAAAGCACGCATCCTCTGGGCCCAGAAACAACAGAGCTGGATCATCGAAGACTGGTAAAATGATTGCTTGATCAGATGAATCAAAGTTCCTGCTGCATGATGTTAATAGATCCACATCTGGAGAAAACACCATGAATCATGGAACCTTCCTGCAAAATGATTGGAACTGTGTTGTGGTATTGGGATCTTTTCCTGATACATCTTGGGTTTTTTGTTACACTATATAAGCATATACAGTGCATAATCAGTTAACAAACTTAATCTGTTCTAAGACTATGTTCACTACCCGAATTGTTCGTTAACCGATCATCGGAGAAGTTCAAGGCTCTCGATACTGCATTTACAAGTGATAGCCGGCAGGACAGAATTGGATGCTGGAATCAGTGCAGCAAGCTGTGCCAAGAAGCAAATTGTGGTGATCTGTGGTAACGAAATGTGAGCTAGAAAATAAAGCCAAGTTCTCCATTATCAAATCTATTTTTGTCCCTGTTCTCACCTATGATCATGATATTAGGTAATGACCGAAAGAGTGCGATTGCTGGTATAAGCAGCTGAAATGAGATTCATAAGAGATATGGCAGATGTTACTCTACTGCATAATGAAGTTTTTTTAGGTGTTAAGCAGCTACTAGTCCACATTACATTGAGATGTCTCAGTTGTATTGAGTATGGCCACATGATACGGATGCCACAAACTGGTCTTTCTAGGCAGCTGCTACTTTCCGGATAGGGGAGGTCCTAGAACAAGTAGCTAGACTACATGAAGTATCTGGGTTCAAGCCACTTGGATATCACCATTGAAGACTTTCACCCAATGACCTGATGGCAGAAGATCAGGATACCTGGAGGTCCTAAATAGTTCTGCTTCCCCCCCCCCCCCCCCCGACCATAATAGATAGCTGAGTTTGTAAGGCAAGTAAGCAAGTACTTCTAAACATCATGTATCCTCATAAAATACATTAAGCTTATGTTTTGTTTACAAGATTTCTAGACTGAATAGGACCAGTGAGAATCATCGAGTTCTTAGAGAAAAATGATATTTCAGCGTGTTCTTTTTCAGAGAATGTAAAGAATAAAACTCATTCGATGAAAATTCATCACAAAAAGCAAGCCGAATATCGGAAAAATTTGAATTAAATTTAGAGTAGTTAAATAATTATGGTTAAACAAACAAAAGAATAAACCCAAAACAAGAAGATTAAACCTTTTTTCAAAAATCATTTAGTTTGCAGTATATTTGCATTTTCTAAATATGAAATCTAGGTATTATATATTCAGATTAATACTTAAGATCTTCCATTATAAATGAATGTTTTCTGATGTGGTTTTAATTTGTTTTATATATTTAAGCATGTCATTTTTCTGCATATACATACGTAATATTTTTGTGTTGTTATCTGTTTGAATTTAGCAATGGAGTTAAATTTAAATTTATTAAAATAACTTACTACTAAAGTTGAAAATTCTTGGCATGACACATCACTGTATTATGAGGTTATTAATTATTGTTTAAATGTGAGATTTGAATTCATTGCTTTTTTATTTTGTTTTTATTCGCTGTTGACTGTATTTTAAAGTGGGATTTAATCAATCTTTATTGTGATGAAGTGATGAATTTTGAATGATGAAGTTTCTGATAAAGTTTGCATATGTAATAATAATTAACCAACGTCAGCACCAGACATTTAATAATAATGCTGCAGTTGTGATCCCAGATGGTATCTTTGCTCATGGTCATCTTTACGTGGCTCTCTCATAAGTTAGCTCCATTGATAAACTTTACATTTTAATAACATGGAGATGCCCATAGAAATAATAAATAGTCATAACAAGTAAATCAACTGCAAAACTCTCAGGAAATATTGGGATTGGAAGGATTGTGGTTAAGTATAGGGTCATCTAGCAAATTATCATCTATTCCATAAAAGAAGTTCACTGAAATGGATCAATCCGACTGAAAGCAATAGAAATTAAGAGCAGTGAGAAGAGAAACCAGCTACATAATTTGCAGATGATCTCTATTCAAATATATCTGGAGAAAATAAGTCATCTCCTACTTATTTCTGATTGGTTCCTACTGACTATGCTTCAAGTTCAGTGGACTTCTCCTATGGGATAGACTATAAAGCTTAATTACATAAGAACTACAGGAAAATAAATGGTTACATTTCCACAAATCATCAAATAAATTTAAATAAACCATAATTAACTCTTAAAGTAAGATGAAATTTATTTATACTTTTAGCCTATCTAAACCATTGTTGGTACCATCTGATCTGGATAACAGGGTTTGTCATTTTGCCCTGTACAGTTAACAAAACTATTGTTTTTGTAGTATTGGCAAAAAGGAATTATTAAATTAGATTTCATTTAAAATAAGCATAATAAAATATTCAGGCAACAAACCATAAGCATGATGCCAACTCGTTTTCAATATATAGATTTTACAAATTTCTCAAATAATTTTACTTCCATAAGAAAAGACAAATAGATACGTTGTTTTCATGGGGTACATTAAAAACAGGACAGACCATGTGGTCAGCCTGGGTCAGTAACTGAGACCAGGGCACTATTTCTTTCATACATTCTTTTATTTTGCAAATGTAATATACACTGTTTTTCATACACTAATATTTTTCTCAAAATTATAATTACAGCATCTACTGATTCATTTTCTTCATCTGAAATTATAGCCTCACTCCTCGAGTCTCTCCTCATAATTCAGGACATTTTCACTTTCTCTTTACGGGTTGGATCCATGATCTGGCCTCTAAAAAAACCTGGCTTCAAACCGGGAAAATATAGCTATACAGAATAAATAAAATAGCCAACATATGTCTAAAAAAACAAATATTTAAATCAAAAGAACATCAGCAAAGATGTTATTATTAAAACTGTCAATCTAATTTTTTAAATCTTTTTTTAGAATGTAGTTTTCATAGTTTCTATTATTTAGAGAACTCTGATGGAATAATAAAAAAAAATATGGTATAGAAGAACAAAATTGTTATAAGAATAATAAAACGGGTAAAAGAGGCAAGCTAAAGCAAACTATTAGCTTTTTATGGAGAAACAGAAAATCTGATCTGTGAATGTAATGTGACAGTGTAAAAAAAGAAAAATGCCAGTTGATGTGAAACAAACTTTATGCATCTGATTATTCTGAGAAGATACAACTCGGGGGTCTTGTTGGATGGCTACAAAATGTGTCGTTACAAATCTTTTAAAATGATATAAGACATAGAAAGAAGGAGACGGATAATCTGAAGTTGTTTTATGCAGCTCAAAAGGAAGACCGTTCCACAGTCGAATGGTATTATAAAGGAAGTGCTGAGACATGAAGGTTGAAAAGCAATGAGGCTAGATGGTCATGATGACAAAAAGCGCCTGCAAGCTCTGTCAAGAGGCCAATCTTACAAATCTGACTCAATAGTGGTTAACTTGTGGCTGAAAAACGCAGTATTGACTCAAATTTCGTTAACTTGAAAAAAATCTGTAGTGCACGATTATAGTTGGCGAATATTGGCTTTGTTGGTACCAGCTCAAAAGGCCACATGGTAGTAAAAAAAAAAAAGGAATAACTGAGGTTTTAATAAAAATCGTCAGGTCCTGTCTAGAATCAAAAGTACATATGCATTTTAGCAGGTTAAAAAGAAAATTCCTTTAAGTAATTTTCACTTATTTAATAAATTTTTGTTTTTTTCTAATATTAATGATGTTCGATTGGTCTCTTTTTATGACGTTGTGGACATATTTGACTATATAGGAATGAGCACATGAAGAACTGTATGCATTTAACTATAAGGAGGCATGAAATGAAATGACTAGTTGTGCTCTTAAATTTCAAATTTCAGTTAAGTTAAAGTAGTAAATAAAATTAATGATTAAGCGAGGAAATGCATCGATCAGGTTAAAGTTTGGAATCATGGAAAAGCTTGCTAAGCACAGTAAAGACAATCCAAGATTCAAGACTAAAATAAAATTCTGACCAACAGATGTACAAAAATGGTAAATCAAGAAATCACCGATTCCATACTTTAAATGAGACTATAGAAATTTAATAATGGTGGTTCTGGGAAAATAGTAAAATGCAGGAAGGATAGAAAGAGATTTCATTGTATAATCTAATTATCAACAGAATTTGAATGACAGGCAAATTCAAGTAAAGAAAAGCGTATGATATTCTCTTATGTGTAAATTCATAGAAAAGCTGATAAAATAAGGAGGAGAATATTTTAGATATCAAAATAAATGCTTAGTTTTGCTGAAAAATTATTGAAACAAAATAAATAAAAAAGAATAACGCAATAATGAGTAACCTTATTGTGACTAATTATGGAATATTTTGGCTAACGTCATAATTATCAACCAACTAATTCAGAAAGGAGGGCCGAAGTATTAATACATGCACTTTGGCAATAAGGATGAAAATTCAGGAGCTTCCAAATTAAAATGCAACATATTCAACTTATGGCTCCTGATTGGCTCATCATTAATCTTCAAATGAAAAATTTAATTCAAGTTTGAAGCAAACAAAAATACTATGTAACCAATAGAATATTTGTCATGTGAAGGCTTTTACATAACAGTCGCAATTTCAAGAAAATTTCTATGCAGCTTTCTTGGTGTCCCACATAAACATTTCTCAATAATAAAATTATTCTTCCACATGCCCTCTCAACCTCTAAAGCTATTATGTCTGTAGATATTCACTGCATAAGCGTTGTTGGTGAATTGTTAATACAATTATAGCCTAACCTGATATTATATTTTTCTGATTAGTAAAATCAATTAGTGAAAGATATATTTAAAGGGCAAAATGTCTTGAGAATTTCATTGCACTCAGAATCATTAACAGGCACCCACAATCATTAATATCACTAAAATATGATAGTCCAGGCAGAGCTGGGATCTTATAATCAATTCTAAAAGCCATACACAATAAGGATATCTGATGCTCTGTGTGCGTTAAACAAAAAATGCACCTCCTCAGCAATTGTCGTGGTGTTTTCAAGTGTGAAATAAAGATGAGAACTATACTAAAATGAATTTATTTATAATTAGACAAATTACCAGCCAATACCAGAAAATGCACAATCTTAATTAATCGTTGTTATTACTTTTAACAAATGCTCTATTACACAGTGCTTTATAATAGAGTAAAATGATTTAAATCATCTTTTTTTATTAATGAAAAAGCCTTCAATGAAATTAGATATTATATAAAGTTTTTTGTGAAAATGTAATTCAGTAAAATCTTCAAGAGAAATTAATATTTTCAGTAAAGAAATCAAATCATATAATATAGTTTGAGCTAAAGGCAATTACTACATTTTTTATGTTCAAAAGTACATAAAAAATAAAAGACCACAATAAATGTCTATTACTTTGAAATATATCAAATATTTTATTAGATTAACTTTGGTGACAAAAGTGCCAGATTTAAAGGATTCTACTTGTAAAGCATGTAATTACATTACAGGATATGCTCAAAGTAGAAGCTTATTCTTTTTAAGATCACTAAAAAATTTGGAATTCAGGATACGTTAAATTTCAATTTATCGAACCAGTTTATATTTACTGACTAGTCTGCAATCTCCTATCACATATTTTTGGTAAGATAATTTTCATGCAAGAAAACTTATAATAAAAATTAACATATATAAATTACCAAGATAGAAAAAGGACATTATATTCATATAATAAATTTCATTACTTATCATGGAAAAAAAAAAGTAAAGAAATGAATTTTTAATGTAGAAATTTATAATATTCTAAAATTATTACTCGCATTTCATGTTGTAAATATGGAAAATGAAAATTTATGCTTCACTTAATATATTTTTTATTTTAAAATATTTTAAAGTTAACATTATTTTTTTAAAATGATAATGAGACAATATATGAAAAATACATAATAGGGAAAATAAAAAAAAGTGTTTTATTTGATTAATAATGTTTTTCTTACAATAGAGCATTCAATTCAATTAAAAAATTTTGTAAATTTTAACACTTAATTTAACTGATAAAAATGCACATAATATAAAAACAAACAAATTCTAAAAAAAAAGAAAATTTCAATTTCTATACTTTGGTCATTATTAACCATAAAAGTCTGAAATATTTTTATTATTTATTTTTCTTACGTACATTACTTTTTTGATATTAAAATGTCAACAAACCAATGCCAATAATAAAATTTTAATAGAAATATATATAATTAGTTTTAATACTGTAAATTCATTAACAATTTTTAACTTGAAATGGGTGGAAAATTATTTAAATAAACAATATTCTGTGCTTCTAAATGTAGCTAAAAATGATTTAAGTGTGTATATTGTTTGCGATTACCATCTTAAGTTTTATGTGCATAAACAACCAATATCAACAATAAATCTTTCTTACTCTCCAATGGTCCCACTCTGTATTTCCTGCCACCAATGATTAATAATAATGAAGACATTCTACACATAGAGATTTGCTTGTATACTTAGAGCCATAATTCCCACTCAATGAAACAGCTTATTATGCTGTTATGATGAAGAATGTATTACTAAACATGTAGTTTACATTTTAAGATATCCACAAGGGAGGTTTTTTTTTTCATTTTATTTTAATCTTCTCTCCTTTCCCTACTGGTGTTTCAATAAGATAAATTGTGTACGCATATGATTTGCTGCCTTGGGAACCTTTAAGGTTGTTTTAATATAATAGCTTGCCATACAATAGTTGCTGTGATACTAATAAATCTCACTGGATAAGAGATAAAGAACTGCTTTTATTTATTTATTTATAGTTATTAAAAGGTAATTTTACAGATATAATTGAGATGTAAATTTATAACCTCAGTTTTAGCATATTAAATAATCATTATAGAAGAATGTGTTTAATTTTCTTTCTAATAGAAAAAATAAAAAATTTTGACGAAATAAAAAATAGTTCATCAATTTATTTAAAAATTTTCAATCTTCTACCACTCAGTAATCATTAAATAACAACGATGTTTAAAGAATTAATTATTTAATAAATGACTCATACTCATTCACTGCAACTAAAATAAACTGGTTTTAACCTATTGACAATGTTTAAATGCTTATTAAATAAAATAAAATTTCGATAAAAATACAAAGATGGTTTAGCATAGAAATTTTAAACCAAAATTCCTTTGTTAACATGATGAGCTAGTAAAATGAAAAAAAATAGTATGATTTAAAATGACTTCCTAATTAGTCATTACTGGATTTGCTTTCATTCAAAAATTGTCTCACATTGCAGTTAATTTATTGAGCGTGTTACTGTCAAAAATAAATGAATGAAAGAGGAAAATTAAAAAGAAGATTAAGCAGCTTTTTTATGGAAGAAACTATAAAATATTTCATTGTTAATCTATTTAAGAGTGTATCTATATTTTGGTTTATTTTATTTATTATAACTTCGAAGAAATTTTACTCCTAGTCTTTAAAATTTCAGATATAAAGTTAACAATGGCCAAATTAATATAAACGTACATAATAATAGATAAGAAATATCCAATAGAAAAAGCAATACAGATTTTTTTTATAAATAAATTAAAATTAATATAATTTTGGGGATAAAAGACCTATTAATATCTGAATTTTATAAGGTATGAAAAAATTTATTAGAGTGTAGAATCGTAATGAAGCAAGATTTCTATTTATTGCTTTAAATACTCTTAAGTAATGTCAAATAAAATAACTGATATTGCATTTTAACATATCTATATAAAAATATAAAATAAAATAATAAAATATAGTCAAACAATCAGATAGCCACCATTTGCCTGACAATGTATAAGCCTATCAAATGAAAACATACCTAAACTCTTCGAACTCTTCAGAAAACTCTTACGTCGGCTTGTACCAAATGTAGAAAACCAGGACCCAAGTTTATGACTTCCAAATGAACTAAATGTACTACTCTTGTGAATGATTTTTAAATCCATATTCTCTGTAGAGAACTTAGTTATGTATCTACAGAATAGAAGCGGTGGCACTCTTCCCTTTCTCTCTCCCTCTCCCTCTAGACCAGCCTAAATCAAACGGAGAATACACACACTCACTACCACCACCCGTGAGGGGATTGTGTTAGCTATCTTTCTCCATTGCTGCACACATTTGAGGACCCAAACTGGAACTCCAATTTTACTCAGGTTAACAAACAGTCAATTTCAATGAAATTTAAAAGCATTAAATTTCACTATACACACAATTGCAAGGTCAAACTGCCATAGCACAGGCAGGGATGGCAAAAAGCCTGATGTTACTGCAAACTCCACATAACTGATTCAGTTTCACTCCAGACCTAACTAAGTGATGAAAAGAGACAAAATTACATCTAATGAAATGTGGGATTGCTGAATCAGATCATAAGGAGATTAGTTTAAACTGTTATTACAGCTTCTATTAAAAAGGAAAACAAATCTAAGGCTAAGAATTTTTTCTTTTCTTATTTTTTTAAGAATCCAATATCAACATTTAACCTAATAGTCCAGTCATCTGAAAATCATGCACTAGAATATCAATGTAACTGCCTATTATTTTATCAAGCTCGATGAGCAATTTTATGATCAATCGTACAAAATATTAATCTGGGAGAAACAAGTGCATAAAAATAATAAAAAATAGAAAAAAAAGGGAAGCAGAATAGTGTATTGTTAATTTTGTAAGTGAATTAAAATAATGGATCTCAAATAATTTGGAAAAAACCTATAAGTTATTCTTTTCTTTCTCAACTTCTGTGAAAATTGCAGTTTTGCTGAAATAACCATGTTCGGTTATAAGTACAGTTAAAAATTAATAAGGTTTCCAATCAATTTCTATTAAAGATTTACTTTAACATCTTGAGTTAATTTTTATTATCTACGTTTTCAAATAAACTGAATACTATATCTTTTTCTTTTCAGGTAAAGTAATTCATTTTCTGAATTTTGCTTAAATTTTATCTATACTAAAAAAACTTATGATGATTTTAATTATTTTTCCAGGATGTATGGAATTTTTTATACAGATCAGTTTAATAATATGATCTGGCTAATTACTAAATTACTCAGAAGTTCATACTGCTAAAATTAAAATTCCATTTTTAAAATCTTCCTGAACTGTCTTGTAATACTGATAATGCAGAATATATTATATATTCAATCTTGGCTGACTATCCACATTTTGCGAATGTCTCAATATTAATAAAGAATATCAGAAATGTTTAAAATTTTTCTTCATACTTATAATTAAATCAAAAATTAATAATGATAACAGGCTTCCAAATTTTCAGAAATCTATGACCAAAAAAATAGTAAATTTATTAAAAACAACAATAACAAAGTATTTATCAAAAACGGTTAATACAGCATTTATTGTAATATTTATTTCAACCAAAAACATTAAATATTTTCAATCTCAAGTCAATAGGGCCTTTTGTTTCACTTCTCTATAAACCCTTTAACTACGTTGTGATGAAATTCCATTTAAATAATCAAACCAGACAAATTTTTAAGAAAATACGTTAATATCCCAAGTTAAAATATTAATATAGTGTTAACCTGGCATGTACCAAAATTAGATATAAATTCATCTGACTGATGCTTCACTTTCTAAGATTATTCTCACTGTAACAAATCTAAATTTATCACACCTATTAGAAGGAAACCTGTTTTTTAAAACCTGGGGAATGGTGAAGATTCTGAAGAGGTTAAAAAAACATATTGGTGACAGCTGGATAGGAAAGAAGAAAAAAATACACAATGCAAACTCTGTGTGATAACCCAATAAAATCGGGTGGCTACCTATCAAGTTCTAAATATTATACATTCAATATTTTAAAAAAATGCAATTAAAAAATACCATCAAAGGGGGGAAAAAAATTCGCTTAGATGTTTGACACAATTTAGTTATTTTTACTGTGATGCATGATTTAAAAAATTAAGATAAAACATAAAAGTAAAATTAGCAACAGGAACAAAAGCTATTATTGTTTTCCTATTATACATAAAATCTTGGCATTGATTAAAAAAGCACATTACAAAAAACAAACAAACAAAAAACCCACCAAAAAAAAATATTTCATAGACAAATATTAACAATAATTTTTTTTAATCAAAAGAAAGTAAATATACTTTTCTAGATATTACAGAGCTAAAACATTTGAATTGATTAACTGAAAGAAAGTAATATTTGTATATAAAAAAACTATTAATGCATTTTCACATTTTGTTATTTTCAATGTTTATGTTTTGTTTTCAACAGAATAACCAAGTTAAACTCTACAGAAAAATTTGACTATTTTTTTTTGCATCATAAAATTAAATCTGTTGTGGATCGATTACATTTATTAGAGGTTTAAAGGAAAAGCAGGATATGGAATAATACACGATCTGTACTACTGATGTCGACACGTGTTTTCTCTTAACATTCTAGGATGAAGTGTCATTTTTGACTTGTAATGTTATCCTAGCATACATTGTATCGTGAGTATTGGCATAAATGATGCCCTCTAGTGGCAATCTCATGCAATCATCCATCACAAAACCATATAACAATTCGATATAACTTTCTATCAAGAATATGTGAGAAGGGAATATGGCTCTTAATAGAAATTCGTAGCAAGAATCTAGTGGTCATTTTTTTTTTTTCAAAGAAGCGACACCCTCGGCAGTTTTGAGCTCCAACATCTTGCACTAAACTGTGTAAATCTGTTATTCTGGTTATGTGCTGAAATTTATATCTTTCATTTCTGGCTCATATTTGGACTATTTCCAGGCCACTTTTGGGACAAAAATTTGCTTCTGCTCCAGGTAATTCTTCCTATTCAGCATTTGCCCAAAATCAAAATTTTCAGATTTTCCCAAAATGCATTGCACATTACTTTTTTCACATGGGAAATTCATGTATGGGATATTATCGGAGCCACATAGGTTAGTGATGACGGATGAATAACATGACAATACTTTTTATTTCTGTTTAGGCAAATGTCTTTACCGTTTCTTGTTCGAGTGCTTATTTCAAGGGAAAGAGCTCTGGTCTTTCTGTTTGAGTCTCCAAAATTCTCTTTGAAATTTCCAACTTTTCAAACTTCATCATAAATGGCGTCCAAGGGTAAATTATACTCTTTAGCTGTGAAAGAATCCGTAATAGAAAAATTCCAAGATTTTCATGGGAGTAAAATTGGGCTGGCCAAGCCCCATGGGATTCTAACCTGTATCCTCCAGAAGATTTTGAAGTAGAAAGAAATGGTCAAATTTAATCCTGCAAGAGCGGCACTTACAAAGTCTTTCAGTGACTAAGAGAGCTCTTCTTGTAATAAAAAATATGACTCGGACAAAATTTACCGATTTTTTTTTTTTTTAAATCTAACTGAATTTGTATGACTAGGCAACATTTTGTTGTAGTATGAATATGAACAGTATTTTAATATGTAACTAAACTGAAGCAATCATTTTTGGGTGTTTTTTTTCCACATACATGTAGTTTTTCTTTTGATTCTTTTTTTTTTAGAATCCTTCATTTAACATTTTCCCATTCATAACTTTTTTTTTCTGTTATTCCTGCAAAAAACATTAAACTGGGGTTTTACTGTATCTGGTAATCTTATTTATGTAAGGAAAACATGATTAAAGCAGATAGCTGAACGGATGAAACTACATTACTATGTATCTGATTGGATGAAAAACTGATTATTTAAATACATGGCTATGAATGTTTCACTTGTACATATTCACTAATTTCAAAAGTTTTGCTTTGTTGGCAAGCACTAATTTCAGTTATATAATCTGCATATGTTGAAGATTTGCAACTTTATTCTTTTTAATATAATTCCAGCTCATCCTAAATGTTTATGAAATTATGGTCTCTGCCCTTGCAAGTGTAATACAGGATTCCCTCTAAGGTCAAAAATCTACTAGCCAATTTGACTCCTCAGCCTGAAAACGATGAATCAAATTTTAGATTCGTTTTGACTTCCATATTTTTACATGCATCTATAATCTCTATAATCAATTAGAAATTTAAACAAGACCACATGTGACAAAATGAGGTGAGGTTAAAATGTGGTGAGAAGAATATGGTCAATAATATTTAAAATTAAACGAGTCAATTTGGACTCACTGGTCAAAAAATTCCAAAGTCAATTTTCAGCAAAAGTGCCCATTTGATGCATAAATTGTGAGTACGTGCGAATCCTGATAATACATTTCTATCCTTATATATTTTTAACCTTTCTATCTTCTTAAGGATTTATGTGGCAGAAATGAATGGCATAATAAATACAGTCACCAAAAAAAAAATTCAGACATTTAAAATCACATACAACTGAGTTGGGATTTTATTTATTTATTTTTTTAATCTACAACTTCATTTTAAGTCCATAAAAATGCTGTCATTATCCGTATAGTTTTACACCTTAACAAAATATAGATATAGACATCCTATGGTGGAAAGGATCTCCAGATAGATAAAGAAGGTTATGCATATGAATTCATATATGTGAGAAAATGAAGTATATGAAAAGTTATGGTTGAGATTCTAGAGGGATAATAGAATGCGCTTTCATACATGCAGATGCTATTGTATTCTTTCAGTGAAAATGGTCAATGTTTGCTCATGGCAAGTTCAATGAAGTGGGTGAAAAGCAAAGATGGAATCAATGCTAAGAAGACCAAGTGCTTGTGTTTGAGAGGAGATAGGATCAAACAATTCATAAAGTAGAAATTAATGAGGCTATTCTGAAGCAAACAAAATAATTTGTATTCTTAAAAAGCTTGCTTGAGGTGATCTTTATGGAAAGATAATAAAAAGTGCTAGAGAAGAATGAAAATTTATGATATTGTGCAAAAGTGGCAATATAGCAAAGAATAGGTGTCATCAAATATTAAAAAAAAAAACCCTGATGTTTCGGATAAAAGCTATCATTTGCTTTCAACTTAAACTTGTATGGTTGACTTCAAGAGAAAAACTAACTCGTGAAGACTAGGCCATCCCGCAGCATAACAGTAAGTTAGTATATTAAACAGTAAATGTTACTCCCTCCACCATCCCCTGGAACAACCGGGCAAATGACTTATTGTCTTAAATATATTATGGCCCGTGGATTAAGTTTGAATAAAATCCGATAAACCAATGGCTACAACAATGGTATTCAAAATTTACCACGCAAAACTCATTTTCATACAACAATGTGTTTTTTGCGAACAAAAAAAAAAATTTTTTTTTAGTAATAGTAACTTTATTACAATGTCAATGCACATCTACATGTGCACCCTTTGTTGTCTGCAGAACGTCTAAACAATATTCAATGTCGTGCCAAGCTTGTTGCAACATTTCTTCTTGCAAAGTCGCTTATGTAAAATTTAAGCTGCCTGCCCAGAGCTCCAATCTGAACCCCATCGAACATCTGTGGGACCTGTTGGAACGTCGATTGCGCACTTATGCGGAACGCCCGAAATCTATGACCAAACTGTCCAAGACACTTATGGCAGAATGGTGAAAATTATCTGTCGAAACGTATCAAAAATTGTGGACAATATGTCCCAGAGAGTAGAAGCTGTGATAGCAGCAAAAGGTGGACCAACAAGATACTAAAATATGTATATTTTTGAGTGTTTCTATTAAAATGATGGTGTCCCATGACTTTTGATAGGGTAGTGTATGTTAAAAGCAGTTTCATCATAATTGGTGAATGTTTTCTTATATACTAGGTCCTCTGATGATGTAAGACCTAATTGTGTGTGCATTTATGAATTAATATTTAAATACACTAAGATTGTAAATGAAATTAAAATGTAGGTTATTAAATATTTGGATAGTCTCTATCTGAAACATCATCTTTCTTTTCAGGCTCTTACCACCCTGTTTTCATTTTTTAAGAAGCATATCATGGATGGCATTTTTATAGAAGGCATGAATGGCCTGTGCAGATGGGAATTCTTCCAAATGAGAATGTATGGAGCTAAGTAATATTGACTCGGTAGTATATTCGAGAATGATTGGGCACATATATGGTATTTGCTATACCTTTTGAATATTGTCCTGAGTGCTCTAATAATTACTGCCTGAAAATATAAAGAATTCATGAAAGCCTAATCAGCTTTATTAAGCCTAAATTCATCCCTTGTTATAGCCACCACTTAAATAAATGTGATCTATTTAGATTTTATGTTCAGATATTAGGAATAGTTGTTTGGGTAACCATTTAGAACCAATGCTTTTCTTGATTTTCATGAGACATATATATAAACACTCTTATTAAGCATTTATGCTTTCATACTTTGACTGGATTTATATGAAGTATTGGAGTGAGTAATCATTCTTTCCATTTTATGGAATACTGTTTTGCCAGTGCATAGTAAAATATAAACTGTGTAATACCAAACTGCTTTTGTTGGGCATCTTATATCATGCTCATAGTAGTTTTAAGATTTGGTGTAGTGTTCAATAAAAACTGAACCAAGAATCAAACCAAAAAAAAAAAACAATAATACGATAAGAGCCAATTTCTTGAAGTGAAAAATAGACTTAAAAATAACCAAAATAACCAATAATACCTTTACTGTTGAACACACAATGCACAATGTCATCATGTTATATATAGGGCATTACGGGATTTTTTTATTTTATAAAAGTGTTACAGTAAAGTCCCGCTATAACGTACATTTCAAAATAATGCTCAAATTTAAAATCTCCAGCAGAAATCTTATTCCTTTAATGTAAAAAAGTTTCAACGTACCTCAAAATAACGTACATTTCAGATTAACATTCTAATTTATCGTTCCTATGTAAGCTATCCCCGCATTACAACGATCATAAGCAGGGATCTTTGCACTGACGGATCCAGAACTTGAACAGTCAGTGATAAAATAAGAATGGAAAAGCATGAAAATCACTTATTGGTAGCCAGTCAGTATTTAGTACAGTAAAATAGTACTTGAACTGGTCATTATTTTTGGGAAGGCAAGTTTTGCTAACAAAAACTGCAATTGCAGATTTTTTCATATAATCTACTGCGATAATGTACTGTAGTAATCAGCATTGTATGTAAAATAATGTGTTTTTATTCTATGTATATATTTTGTAATTAAATCAAAATACACATTATTTTAAATCTGTTACACATTATGATTCTATGTTTTTCTATGTACAGTCAACCAAAGGAAATAATCCACACGAGTTTAATACTTAATATTACATTTCATGCTAATGTGTTGTTTTAAGAGTTTTTTTTAATTATAATTATTTAAATTTAATAACCTTAATAATGTTAACTCTAAATGTAATATTAAATGATTAAAAATAAATTAATATTGAAACGGTAAAACTTAGAGTAAAATTCAAGTGTGGATTATTTCCCTTTGACGACTGTACATACTGTATATATAAATTATACAAGCAGTACTATTCTGTATTAGATAGCCTGCCTCGGCTCCTCCGCCCCCAAACCTCAGCCAGGGATTTGGTTGGTTGATTAGTTTATTAGAATTTTTGGCGTCGACTACTAACGTCATTTTGTGCCTTTTACGGCACAAGTTATATCTGTACGCAGCCCGGGACAAACACAAACATCCATGCCCACGGTGGGATTCGAACCCACGACCAGATGGACTAGAGAACTAGAAAGCCTATGCCTAGCCCTCTTGGCCATCCAGGGATTTGGAAGTGATACAGCAGAATCCAACGAATTTCAAGAGATGATTCATAACCATGAATGAGACCTCCTGTCCATCATTAACACAGCAGAAATAAAAAGGCAATCAAGATATTTGAATGAAATTTGTTTCGAAGAAGGCAAAGACATTCAATCTGCTGGAAAGATGTACCCATTTATTCCGAGGCCAAAGGATTTTGCTAACTGATTATCTTAAAAAAGGAAAAACCATTAGTCCCAACAATTTGGACAAGCTGAAAGTTGGATTCATGAAAAACACCTGGTAATGATCAAGAAAATAGTATTGTTCACTGCAATGCACCTGCTCATTCTTTGAAAATTGACAGAAAGTGAAAATTGATCAATGAAAAAAGTTTGAAGTCTTTCTGCATCCACCCTAATTTTTTGATCAGGCTCTCTTTACTAAACTCAAAGCAAGCCTGAAATGAGATTTGAAATGGTGACCAAGGCTATAAGCAGCTATTTTGAGGAATCAAAGAGGTCACTACTAGAGAGGAATCAAGAAGGTGGAGAAATGTTAACCAAAGGCATTGAGTTTCGAAGGGAATATGTTGAAAATAAAATATATAAAAAATAACTTGAATCAGATTTATTTTGTTTACTTTTCAATCTATTCTCGAAAATAAAATTAATTTACCAATCCACTTTCTTACAGTTTGAGACAACAGATAAAATAGCACACTTTCAAAATATGTGGTATAAACAAATTCCTAATTTTTAATAAAGGTATTCATCATAAATAGTATTAGCAATAAAGAAAAAGGGAATGATACGAGGGTAACTCAATATATAAATCACAAAATAAAATATTTTCAAATAGCTGCAATGTGAAATTGTGGTATGAATATCGGTCGTTACATGGCATCACCACCATGTAATCCAGTGGAGTTCTTCTTTTGGATGACAATGCCTGTCCATCATTCGACTTTCACCTCTTCGGCCCACTGAAGAATTTCCTGGGTGGTCACCTGTTCCAGCAGGTCTGTCGGGAGGTTACCAGCTGGCTACGACACCAACCACAAACCTTCTTCGCTGCTGGCTTTGAGGGACTCGTGAAATGCGGGATAAGTGCCTAAATGTTCATGGAGATTTTATTTATTTATTTGTTGAAAAATAAACCAAATTTAATCAGGTAACTATTTCAACTTTCATTTCTATGCCATTTTGTGACTTATATATTGACTTATCCATGTAGTTTCAATTTACATTCTATAAAAAACACAGACGGAAGGGCTTAATTTTTTAAAATCTCACCAGGATGGCAAACTATCTCATTCTATTCAATTTGTGGCTCTCTCATAAATATATTTGTGAATTAGAGAAAAAGATACAGCTTTTAATTAAAACTTTTACAGTAGAACCTCGAAAAATTGAATCTCTAGGGAAGAGCAAAATACCTCTTAGTTAAAAAAAAAAAAAAAAAAAAAAAAAAAAAAAAAGCTGTTAAAATTCAAATTATCAAACATTTGAATTAAAAAGTGTACACTTATTATTGTCTATTAGTGTGAATGCTAATACAATTAAGTGTACAGCTCAATTTTATTACGCATATTTATTTGGCCAATTGGAGTACATTTGTAAAGCCAATCAGAACCTCTTATGAAAGCTTCTAGTAAAGAAGGATAAACTGACATCAATTCAATTGCAGTCTGAAATTTTGTGGATCGTATACAGGGTACTTTTGAAAGGGATGTCTTGACATATCTAGCGAAATTCTGCACCTTATAATAAACACAAATTTCCTCATATGTGTTGTTGAAATTGCATTCCTTAAAGGAGTAAACAGCTCGCGAAGTTTGGTTAAACTCCACCCATAATGTAAACAAAAGCGCATGAAAAAAAGTAAACTCAAGCACTCAAATTTTAATACTGCATCTCTTGATCATTTATCTACTTGCACGTCTTTCCTAAATTGTGGACAAGTTCATTTCTGAGGTCTAGTAATTACGAATCTTTCAGTGGGCTGTGAGAGTGGTTGAGTTTAGGGCCAACACATTAGTGCACAGGTAGTTTGCAGAAACCTATTAATGGAACACATTGTGGTGTTCACTTCTTTTCATGTGCTTTTGTTTACGTTATGGGCAGAGTTTAACCAAACTTCATGAGCTGTTTAATCCTTTAAGGAATGCAATTTCGACAAAATGTATGAGGAAACTTGTGTTTATTTTAAAGTGCAGAACATCGCTGGGTATCTCACAACATTCATTTCAAAAGCACCCTATATAATGTAACCCACCCCCTCAAAAAAAAAAAAAAAAAAAAAAAGTTAACATTCTTCGCATTATATACGAATAAATATGGTAAAAGCCATTTTATTTTGTTCATTAATTTTAAGACCTCTTGATACAATCCTGTCTTGATGGCACGAGCTGAAATGTATTCTCGGTCATTAATAAGAAACAAGTAAACTGTTTAAACAAAAAGTTTTGTTTTTCATTTATTTCAAAGTAAGACTATGATGCAACTGCAATTATTTTTAAATGATGAACTTCAATTCAAAGGTATGTCAGAAATATTTTTAAGTCTTTACAATAAGTTAGCAATCAGAACACTATATTGCTCTAACAGTTATCTTTTATACAGTAGCCAAATGTTTAAATGGAGCTGGTAAATTCTATTATTTCAAACTAAAGAGATGAGATGTTTTTAAAAGATTTTATTGCAATTTTTCTGGATTTTAATAAAAAAATCTTAATCCAGAAAAATGCATCAGGTAAACATCCAGTAAAACTCTTCAATCAATCTAACAGCCCAAAGACTGCCAGATTATTACAAACACAATTTACTTATTAATAATGGTTTTAAAAATAAACTTACCAATATTAAAGGAGACATCGAAAATTTGAGAATGAGAAAGAGACAGCTGATGAGCTTTAGAATAGCCTCTGCAATTGTCTACAAATAAAAACGAACCTATAAAAAACAAAGAGAAAACTTTATAAAAATTAATTTTAAATGTCTTATATCCACAATATATTAAAAAAAAAACCAATAACAATAAAGCACTGCTGGAATTTAATTCAAGGAGTCTTAACTCTTCAGAACAGCATTTAGGATCTCTGATATATTTATTTAATTTTTTTTAACTTAATGTAATGTAACAACCTTAAACAATGCAAGAATTTCCCCAACAGGCTTAAATGAATATTATCTAGTTTATTAAAAAAGAAATTTACAAAATAAAATTTATTGTGTGAATGAGCAAACAATGTACCATAATTATCTGCATTTAGCCCGCACCAGTCAAATTTTCCCTTGTCAAAGAATTAAACTCCCTATAGTTCGCATAGGCGTATAGCCCTCACCGTATCTGCGTCGCTAATGTTCACTGAATCCTCAAATTGTCTCGAGGATACTTTGGAATAAATTCAAGATGAACACAGTATCAAAAGTCATTTTAAGATAAACACATTAAATCATTACATTTATTTCAGCAAATAAGAAAATACAATTAGGAATAACAATATGTAGGAAGTGCTGAGAAGACTCTCAGTTTCACTTTTACTTTAGTCATATCTACAATTTCCAAAAAGGCTTAATGAAAATTAACAATTATAAAAAAAGAGAATGGCAGGCAGTGATGGCTACAGAAACAAAGGGCAGCATGGCGCACTCGAAGGCAATGGGGCACTGAATGCAGCTAAATTCTTACTTTAAAGTTAATAAAAGTACGTGCATTTCAGTGACCTACATTTATATTTTTAAGGCATAATGCTAACTTCGGAATCTGTATACGATTAGGGCACATTAAGGCTTTCTAATTTCTTCTAGGCTAATCTCTTCCTTACTTTGTGATGCCACAAAAAGACGTCATCTGGTGGTACAGTCCTCAATAGTTTTTAAAGTATATTTTTCAACAATTTATGCACTATTTTTGCAGGATAAAATTGCGAATAATGATTGCATTAAGATTTTTAAACTTTATACCTTATACAGTTGATCTGTATTATCCCTCAAACATTTTATTAATGCTAATTTAAACGTGAAAGCTTATTGAGGAATACTTCTTCTTGTGGACAAAACGGTTTGTTTTGATAGCAAAGCAACCACAGGAAACCACCGCACACGAATACAAAAGGCTCGACTTGTCAGCGCGGAGGATAAAAAAAAAAGCACAAGGAGTAACGCGATGAACAGCTTGTCACGGCTACCAACTAAACTGATGCAGTTAGTTAATATTTTAAATGAATGTACTTAGTAGTTTAATTAAAATGTATAGGCTTGAAATCACTCACGCCACAATGATAAGCTCCAATGAATACAGACTTAAGCCGCACATTGTTGGCATTTCTTGGATTCAGTTTCTTGCGTTTGTGCAGCGCCTAGCGGCATCACTGGCAGGTAGCCTGGAACAACAGATAAGCCACACCCCTATTTTTTTTTTTAACGTTTCTTTTTTCCAGATGATAGCCCATAGGCTAAGCACAGTAAATTAAGGTATTACTTTCTGTCCATATTTAAGAAAGCAACAGAAAATAAAATTTTCACCAAATGATTAATGTTTCTGGAATACACAGAATCTTTACAAATGATAGCTGTGGTTTGAGCAGAAGGGTGTTCATGGACTTGGTGGTGAAGATGAAATGTCCACTGCTAATTTACAGCTGGGGTGTGAGCCAAGTTTCAAACATGTACCTTGTCTCAGTTTCATCCACAAAGAAAGACTATTCATAAATTTTGAATTTCAGATGGTGGGCAATTAAAACTTAGTAGAGATACTCTTGTTATACAATGCTAATAGAATGGCTGTAAGAAATTCATGAAACCAGTGCAATCCTTTCTGTGGTTTTGTGCAAAAATCCTATAACTTACATCAAAACAATTCAGAGATAATCCATCTTAAAGCTGAACAGCGTAAGATAAAGCAATGGGCACACAGACTATGCAGCTATCTGTTAGCCATCAACATAAGATTTTACAAACCTCATAATTTGATGGTCACACGTGATTGGGCACTGTCATTACACCCAGCATGCAATCTGCTGTAAATATTTGCAGGCCTGTTGCCTTCCTTCAACAGGAACCATGCAGTCCACTTCTGCCTCTGATAATCATCTACCATGATCTTTCACTGACGACAGACAGGTTGCCTGTCCGATGACGTGCTCGTCACACTACTTCTGACTTCTACTGGCCTCCAGCATCATTATTCACTCTTCAAGGTCGACTCTTGTTCAGACCACTGAAATGTCACTGGCTTTGCCAATACCAGACCAAGTCTAAATTGTTTGTAAACAACCTTCTTACACACATGATGCCACAGATGGAATTATCTGCATTTCACAACAAATATGGATTACAGGTTTTTCTATACTGTTAGCCAAAAGTTTGTAAACATACTGTACAAATGTCTACACTTTTCAGACTAGGGTTGTGCCAAATTATCGAAAATTGCTGGATTACTGGAAAATTAGTGAAAGAAACTCCTAAATAACTTGGTATTTTCTGGACTATAAGTTGCACCTTTATATAAGTTATACTAGTGAAAATTCAAGAAAAATTGTGAAAAAGCAATATATAAGCCACATTCAGTGTATATGTCACTATAAGGCATGATAAATAAAAATTTCCTAGAACATTCTACAATTAATTTACAAAAAATAATCCTTTAATTTCCATAAGGATTTCCTTTTATTAAATGTGATTAATAATGAATGATAAACTCTACCATATTGATAAGTTGTGATATTGGCCAGCTCGGTAGTTTGGAGACCACTTTTTCCATGTGAATCCAGTAAAGCAAACTACTTACTCATTAACTAGAGCTGACACAGTAATAAATGAAGAACATAACACAATGAGGCTTAATGAAATCAGCCAAGGAATTTATGATACTATTCTGCACTTTCACCAGTGTTGGCTACTAACCGACCCTTTTAAAATATCAATACAAAACTTTTGAATTTTCACATAACTTTTTCATATAAAGTCGCATTCGCTAAAGGACCCTGAAGCAGCCAAAATTTTGAAAAAAAGTGTGATTTATAGTCTGGAAAATACGGTAAACTATGTAGTATATGTGCATTACAAAATGACAAATAAGAGCAATATCATGGAACTTCAAATATGAACATAGAATAATGTATGACTTCTAAACTTCAGCGTGATTCAAAAGTTACTGTGCAGTGATTGGTTGGAGGTGGCATCCACTCACAATAGATGTTGGAAATGCCTGCCACCGGCCTCATGACATCGGTTACCAAGCAGTTGCATGTTGTGAAACACTCTGCTCAATAAGTGCAACACCTCCTCTGTGTATTTGCCAGCGTTTTAAAACACATTCTCCACTGGGAACACACGCTGTACACGTTTCCAGGCACTACTGCACATTAACTTTTGAATCACCTTGTACTTCTACTTCATACACTATTATACATTTCAAAACTTTACTAAAATAAAATTGCACAGTGTGTTTGTACATTTTGTAAAGATTAAAAAAAACAAAAACAAAAACTGAGGCAGTTCAGTAAGGATATGACCTCAATAAGCAGTTTTTTCAAGGACACTTAAAAAAGGGTTAATGAATATGTTTAAACAAGTTTATTTATTTTTTTTCAATTCAATGTAGTATATTTATATATAGCTTAATCTAAATGCAGTTTATGACGGAAAGATTCTGATCCAAAATTAATAAAAAGTTTTACTATTCAATCTGCCAATTTCAATTTTCAACAAAGATCAAAATAATCACACCTAATATTCATATAGATTCGGTTTAATCGGTTAACAGACTTAACAGTCAGCGTAACACAGGGTCAACTGCCAAAAATTCAGTAACATGGAATACCAATTGTTTTATTTATTCATTATCAGATTTAACTGCATTGCAGTGAAAAATAGATAACCGTTGTAGCAATTTTTTTAAAAATATTTTTAGCTATATTAAGATTATAGCAATATATTGATATTACATGTGAACTGTTATACATGTAATAAATTTCTAATACATCCCAGTCATAATGAATTCTTCAATAATTTATGACAGAAAAAAATAGTTGCTCCATACATATTGTGCATGCATGAATTGTTTCTTTGAATCACAATTTCTTTGAATTTTTGTCTTAACCATTTCTTTTATTCTGTGTCCTCTATTCTTGCAGTAATCAAATTGTTTTCTTCTTGAATAAACAAAATTCACAATCAGAATTGCAACACAACGAATTAAAATTTATTTTTGTATTATGAAATTTAAAATTAAAAAATTTAAGTTTCCATATTAATTATTTAATTTAACTATCAATTTTAATATAAATAAAATGTAAATATGACTTTAAGTAGAGAATTAAGCTTAATAAAAAAGGGTGAAGGAATCTATATTTTGTAGCAGTTATGGGTCTAAACACTTCATTATTAATATAAATTCATAAAAAAAAACTATCATTAAACTTTTTTTAAATTTGTGTTTAAAGACTTGAATTGAAAAGTGATAAGGATATCTTATTCCATTTCCGCCATATCTCATTCTCATTTGAAATGTCAAATAGGCAATGAGGATAAGGTATAATTTTTTCTAAAAGCTTATTCTCATATGTAATTACACTTACGTTATATAGGTTCACAATGTAATCCCAATCCAATAAGTTGCTACAGACAATTTAGTAGAACAAGTAAACTTTACTTAAATCCAAAAGCATTTTGTATATGAATAAATTTAATTTAACTTAAATAGATAAACAACAGAATCATCAATAGCCATATATTCAATGTAAGGTAATGTGGCCGATTAATGACCCCCCCCCTCCCCCTCCAGTGAATGAACATCCATTGAATAACCATTACTGCTCATTCACTAGAACATTCTTCCATATTTGTTATTTTTTCCTCTCTCTTTGTTACATAACATATAACTTTGAAAAAATTGTAAGGTTTGTCAATAGACTAATGAACATGGAGAGGGGGAAAAAAAAAAAAAAAAAAAAAAAAAATCACATTTCAACCAGAACTATTTAAAAAAAAAAAAAATGTCAAAGTTCGTAATGGTCATTCATTGGTACAATCACCCTATGTTTAAACAAGAAGCAGATCTATGGAAAATATCAATTCAAATTATGCAACGTAATATAAACAAGTCCATTGCTAATTTGAGCATAAATATGAGCAGAATAGCAGATCTTTACCATATAAGTAACTTTTCTTGTTACAAATCCCTAAGGCATAACTTATTAAACTGCAGGAAAAGTATATTTAAAGCTGCCTGTAAAAGCTCAAAAATTTTCACCCAAACTTTGTAGATCCCCTGAGAGGGCATAAGTCCCCTGGGATTCTATTGACATGGATTAAAAACCACTGCCTTTGACCATCCGTTACAGAATATATGAAATTGCTCATCTGTATATTTCCAAAAGTTAAAAAATTTGATACCAGCTTTAGTCAAATTCAACGAACATATCAAAATTGACAGTCAGACATTATGTGCAACGTTTAAACGATTATTCATTAATGCTGAAAAGACAAATAAATCATTCTTTGAAGAAACTTGTTTTAAGCTTGTTTTCATTTATTTTTGGCACTGACAATTAATTTTTAGTTGTGTACACCAACTTTTTGAAGTATCATCATGAATTAAACACAACGTTTATGATCCGCTTTTTCAGAAGGACATGACAGCTTTTCAGAAACCATTATCAGCTATTTACATTAATCCGCTGTGGAATTTATCTGAAGCCTGTTAGTTGTAGCATGAAAATATTACATGTAATGCACCCGTTTTTACAACAGTGGCATGATGTTATGCATTTAACATTTTGTCACCTGTGGAGGTTTTCATAGTTTATACCTTTTCTATCCATGGATTTTTATGTAAGGGGATATCTAAAATATTTTTTTTTTTCATTCCACTTCTGTTCATGATATCGGGATCTTCAACTGGGTGGGGAAGATGGATGCCAACAAATTAAGGGCACTTAAGAAGTTTTGAGCATGTGAAGGAGCTCTGGATTCAAAGAGCTCAGCACCACATTGCCACTCTTGGAGGTTATTTTAAACATTTGCTATGATTGTACTCATCGATTCCTCGCGTTTTCATTGTTACTCATTTAACTCAACTGAAAATAATGATTGATAATCTAGAAAACTAGGAAAACACTAACAGGGAACCATCCAAACCTATACATGGAACTCTTTGTTTGTGCACAAACAGACCGTGGTGGTGGTAGTGGAAGTTAAAAGAAAAAAAAACATGGCAGTATAGGGGAAGCAAAATCTTTACCGGTGGTCACCAAAGAATTGCAGTTACAACAGTGTTATTAAGCATAAAACCTTAATTTTGCTGTACAATTAATGTCTCAAAATAATTTAAAAGATGAGGTAAGCATCCATGAATATTTAGTTTATTTAAAATATTAAAGCACCGTGATACCTACTCCCTCACCAACGCTTATTCGTGTTCTTGACTGCCCCATTAGATCGACAACCGCGAATACATGACGCCAGCCCCGGAAAATTTACAAAGATTACTGAATTAATTAATAAAATAAAATAATAAATGAATAAAATTGTTATTAATTACTATACAGTTTTTTTTTTTTACTGGATGACAATTAGGTAATTTTAGTAATCTATTTTTTAAAAATAAGTTTGTTTAGAAAGTTCAGAATCCATTTGCTGCTCCTTCATAAGAAGTAGTTTCATTGTTTTCATATGAAGTAGATTCTTGCGTATTATTGAATGGTGGAGGAAAGAAGTTCAGTCAAGCGCACTAATACACACACTGCTTTAACTATGGCGTAACAAAGGTGGTTATATGTGTTCAAATTTTTTCGTTTTTGTGGTTTGTTTCGAAAGAAACAAAAATGCTGTAGTGAAGTTTCTTATTATGGAAGCATCAATAGAGCTATAAGTGAGTAAAATATTTCAATTTTGTGTAAAACTGCGAGATACAGGTTCAGATGGTTCCCTTGTAAGTAGACACCTATAACTCAGAAATTAACTTTAGGTCGTATCTTTATATAAACTTTTCCCCTTATTTTTAGTTGTAGAATCTGACTACATATAGGCAGCTGACTCTATCGGTTACTTGCTGCATGTGGTTTGACATTATCTGTGGATTTCACTCATCTGCAGGAAATGTATCCTCCGAGGATACGGGAAATCTATTTTATTTTAAACAATTACCAACTATATTTATTAAAAGTAGTGATATCAGCAAATCGCTCATTACATTATAATTACTTATTCAATTATACACTTAATATTACTCTAATGCATATTATTAATATTTTACCATTTTCTTTGAAGATTGCATTTTCGTTGATGGGTTCTGCTAACTCAGACAAGCTGCCATCTAGGCTCAGCCTAGAATTCCGAAACATGTGAGAAAATCTTCTTCTTATTTTCTTCATGTCTGCTATTTAACTATGTACTTGCTAAACAAGCAAATGTCAAAACAGGATGAGTAACATTGGACCACTCTGATCAAGTTACTTTGTCATCATCTGATTCCCTATTAAGAAAAAAAAAAGAAGAAACGTAAGAAAAATATACTTTAATGAAAAACAAGGCATTCATTCCATTAAACAGATTAAAGAAATTTTTTAATTCATAATGTACAATTTTCAAGTTAATAAAATGGACAAAAATAACTTATCAGCCATGAATGATAACCAGGTAACTATGATGAGATAAATTTTAACCCCCACACAATTACTCAGTTTAACAAAATGCCATGCAACTGTTAAAACATTTCATTTAAGCGCTATTCAAAATTAGACAATTAAAGTAATAACATGTTAACGTAATAAAATATAAAACGGAAATTAAAAAAAATAAAAATAAAAAACAATTCCAGGTACCTTTCATTCAAAACAAACTACTGCTTCAAGTGATCTAATAGACTCAACAAAAACAAAAAAATAACCGAAATTTTGGAGAGGAGATATATGCAAATCGAAATGCAGAGTTAAGACAATGCTATCAGAATTTACAAGTACTTCCTTGATATGGTCAAGTGTCATGGTTTGATTAGCAGGCGTAAGATAGCGACCGATTATAGGAGGGTGGAGAAAAAAATCGAAAGTTGACAAAAAGTTTTAGGTTGCGGCCATTTTTAATGCATCAAGTGGCTGAAGTCGATCGCGAGGATGCAAACAAGTGTCCTTCTAGTGGGGGCCTTGACTCAAACTTTATAGCCTTTGATCATCGCTGATTCAATTGCGTATATATAAAAGAACTCACCGTTTTCTTAGTTTACGAATCCAGCGTCGCATATATGAATGTAATTAATAAATCGTTAGTAAACACGACAGAAGCTACCGCAAATATTTGGCACAGTTCCATAGTCCCAGGTTATACTTTTGATCGGGCTCCACTGCACTACAGGCATGGGGGCTGCCATCCCACAATGCTCTACGCTCGGAAAATGTGACATTCGCAAACAAGTTTTGTTTGCCACTTAACGGGAATGAACCCTCTTGATTTCGGAATAATTTTTATCTCATCAGAACTATTTCTGAAGTGGAAATAGGAAATAATAATGATTTTATTTAAATAGCTCCAAAAGTTGCTCTATTTTACTGATTACATTGCTCTATTCAAAATTAAATGTCCGTTTAAGATAGTGCAGGTGAGTGCGAAGAGAAGTAGGAATTCAAAGCTTTAAATATCTAATATTGAATAAAACTTTAAAAAATCTACAAAGCCTCTCCTTCTCCAAATAAAAGATTTTATGACACCTGCGTCTGTAGAAATATTTGAAATGCGTTATCTTCTCTAGCTTGATGATTTAATTCTTTGTTGAAAGCGAATCGAAGTATTCCACAGGTGCTTCTAAGGTGTCTCACACATATTCCCTCTCGTTAACATTTACATCATAGAAAGTAATTATCGTAGAGTAGTTGGTTGCCTGGTAATATAACAAGAATATAATTCGTAAAACGATTTTCAAATATGCTGAAAAGAAGAATATAAAAATTTGTTGTTTAATATTACAGTAATATTTTTATATACAGCAATGGCAAAATCTGCATGTAAATTTACGTATTCATTTGCAGCACTCACACGAATCTTTCCAAACACGCGCGAAATGAGAAATGAAATCCTCGCACGTCTAAATGTTTTAAACTACTGTACTATGTTCTTTCCACTGCTAGATCCAAATTACCATAAATGTCAGGGGAGAAAAATCATTGTTTCATAGCATTGTCGAGAAAAACCTTTTAAGCATTCCAAGGAGCTTTAGCTAGCTGTGACAAAGATGTAATTTTAAATTTGAATATTTCACTTTTACTTGCACTTGGTTTAAATAAACAGTGGAAATACCTTTGATTCTATCCGCATTCACATCATTTTTAAATATAAGCCTAACTTTAATTAGCTATTTTTAACAATAGGCCTAACATTATTTAGCTATTTTTAACAATAGGTCTAACATAAATTAGCCTAATTTTTCACAATAGGCCTAATATTATTTAGTCATTTTAACTATAGGCCTAACATTAATTAGCTATTTTTAACAAGAGGCCTAACATTATTTAGTCATTTTAACTGTAGGCCTAACATTAAGTAGCCATTTTTAACAATAGGCCTAACAGTAATTAGCCATTATTAACAATAGGCCTAACAATTAGCCATTTTTAGCTATAGGCCTAACATTAATTAGCCATTTTTAACAATAGGCCTAACATTAATTAGCCATTATTAACAATAGGCCTAACATTAATTAGCCATTCTTAACTATAGGCCTAATAATTATTACCCATTTTTAACTATAGGCCTAACAGCACTGAATTTTAAAACGAAATGAGCACGTGCATCAACAAAGTTTCATAACGGGCACGTGCACCAAGCTGCCATCAACAATGCTTAAATGAAAAACAAAAAGTAACACTGTATTCACTTATGACTCGTCATTAGGAATCGATTGACATATTACATGCCCTAAATTCATATTCTTAATAGTAGTGCACGTGCTTGAAGGGGCACTTTTGATATATCGCAGTTAAGTTCTTCCATTTTCACGATTTAGTGCAAACGATGGCTGGCCGGGCACATAAAGGTACTGATTAAGCTTGTATTCTTATTATAGCTTTAGCTAAAGCTCGTAATAAAGGGTCATTGAAGTACTTTTTTGGGGTCAGTTTCTCGGACATACCACTTCGAAAATTGAAAAGAATGTCATATTCGTCTTGTGCTCCTCATTCCCGTTCGAATGACATATTACATGCCTTATATCGCCAATAAAAAAAAATAATGTGGGCGTTAGGATCTCAATAGTCACGTGACTGTTAGGCCGATTTCATTCGCAAACTAATCAGGTGAGCTCAGGAAGTGTCTCTATCGAAGAGCGAAAGCAGAATTCGAAAAAGTTAAAGCGTTCTCGAGTAATCGTCGGACATACGGACAGACAGGCAAACGGACAGGCAGACAGACGGACAGACAGACACACAAACAGAGCGAAACCAATATATGCTTTTCAGCATATAATAACTTATGATACTTTTAGTACTTTATTGAACGACTAATAAACAATTCTTCAATTCTTAATGTAAATAATAAATTTATAATATACAGAGTGCATGGCCGTACGCAGGAGGGCGGGGGGGGGGGGGGGGACTGCA
>JAHWFO010042181.1:2299370-2417566 GCA_023313115.1 Rhysida immarginata | reverse complement strand
GCCCCCTCTCAAACCCCCCTCCCCCTTGAAATAAAACCCTGAAAGTAAAAGAGGAAGCGATGCTGGAGATGACCAAAGTAAAGGAGGAAGCTATGCAGGGATATATCAAAAGTAAAGAAGAAGTGATGCTGGAAATGACAAAAGTAAAGGAGGAAGAAATGCTGTACGGCCCTGACGGGGTATTTCAATAATATACAGGATGTCTAATAAATAATGTGAACCAATACCAACTTTTAAATACAAATCTGAGAGAACTTTCAATGGAAGAATTATTGTTCTTTGTTTTCTTTTGAGTATACCAAAAAAAAAATAAAATAAAATAACCGACGCCATTTTCGAATATTGAATCAACTTTGAAATGTGCAATGGAAACTTCTGTTTTAATGGTATTTTCAGATTGTACACAACATTTGAGAAATGTTTTATTCTTGGTGTTTTTTCAATTGATCCAACCGTTTAGGAGATAGAGGCAGTGGAAGTGTGGTGTGTTTTGATTTAAAGAAAAGGCAAAAAACAGAAATTGTTCACCAATTTGAACGAAAACAAAGGTTGACAGTGCGTCGTCTATAAAAAAAAAAGAAGTAAACGTATGGTTGGTTTGATAGTTTGAGTATTTCACTTCCGTGTGACTAGTATTCGTGGAAATGGTGCTGTGGTTTTCCGTGCAACAGTTTCCAAACATAGCTTACAGATGTGCATAATCCAAGAAAGACGTGTGTTTGAACCTTTATTATAACAACATCTATTGTACAACGATTGTTTTGCATTTCTGTAAAAATGTTATGTTCAAATAAGAACATTGCTATCCATTTTAGAATCCATTGTGTTTAGGAATAATTTCTGTTTTTGCCTTTTCTTTAAATCCAAACGCACCACACTTTCACTACCTCTATCTCCGAAACGGTTGGATCAATTGAAAAAACGGTTGGATCAAAAATAAGACATTTCTCAAATATTGCGTACAATCTGAAAATACCATTAAAATAGGGGTTTCCATTCCACCTTTCAAACTTGATTCCATATTCGAAAATGGCGTCGGGTTTTTTGGAAATGGAATACACATTAAAACCCCTCACATAATCCTTCCATTGAAAGTACTCTTGTATTTGTAGTTTAGAAGTTGGCTATTGGTTCACTTTAGCTGAGACACTATGTATAATAAATTTATCTCCTTGAACATGCATAGTTGATTCAGTTTCATCTTAACATACAATTATCAAAAAATGATTTAATAGTGAGGAAAATTCGTTGATTATAGATTAAATTCTCTTTAGAGAAGCCTATACATCAACATAGAAATTTAATAGGAACACCTTAATCTAATGTATAACTCCTTCATTTATATCCGATACAGCGTGAACGCGTCGTGGCATCGACTCCATTAGATGTCGGAAATATTCTGGTGAAAGTAGATGCCAAGACAAACGTATCAAGTAATACGCCGATTCGACGGTGGTGAAGGCATGTAAGTACTCCTTCTAAACTCATCCCATAAATGTTTTATAGAGTTAAGATCTGGTGATTTGTGCAGTTAACTCACTATTCTGTGATTTTTGCGACGCATTATCCTGTTTAGAGATGTTATTTCCTAAGGATCTGGTCAGTAAGAAAACTGAGATATGCTGTGAGAGGCCATTAGACAGTTATGGTATTACCTAAATGGTGCCATGGAAACATTCTAACGTTCCTCACATCATACAAAACACTGCCACGCCAATCTGTACAGCCGTCAATATGGCACGATCGGTCCATAACTTCATGATGTTGCCAAATCTTAATCCTCCGATCTGGACAGTATGCAGAAAACTTGAGAACAGTTGGTACTTTATTTTTCGCAGAGAACAGCTGGTACTTGAGATTGCCGTCTGCTGCTACAGTCAGGTCGAAGGAGACATCATTGTTTTGTTTGTTCTGAGATGTTTCTGCCTGCACTCCTATTGTTATTTACTTCACTGTGGTCCTTCGCTTGGATGTTACGATTCTAAAAAAGCCTTTTGTAACCCTCGAGCCTTTTTCGTGCACTATGTGCTTTTAAGTTGCACGTTTTTTTCTATTTTATACCATCCACGGCGTTGTTGTGCTTGGATATGTAGAAGGGTGGCTGTTTTGGAAATGCTTAATCCAATGCTTCTGAGCAACTACGATTATTACTTGCTGGAAGTCATTTCAATTATATGATGTTTTCACCGCACAAGCTTAAACGTAGGATGCTATCCACTACTTCATTTTGGTACCTACGTGCCTATAACATCTGCAAGAAACGATCCGCTATTTCGAAAAGGTGATTAAGTTGATAAGTCCAGTGTATACATTTTCTGGAATAAATTTTATGGAAAGGAATATTTACCCGTGTACACGTAGGACAGTCATTTCTGAACTTTGGCATGGAAATGAAAACAACGACATCGATGGATTTTTAAGGCTTTTGGGTTAAAACTTTTCAAATAGTATGATATTCTAAATATAATATTTCCTGAGAAAGAATGTCACTTTTTTAATTTATGATTCTAATTAAAAATTATATGAAGTGGCTGATAAGAAGCGGTAATGCTTGTCACGAAATTCGAGAGCTATATATGACTCTCAAAAAATCCTCAGCCTGAACCAATTTTGAATGATCGATTTCCTTAACAACCACGCTTTCTTCTGAATCACTGAAGTCACATTTTTTTTCAGTGAGCTCTATAAATAGTAGCATAGTTATTTATAGAGCTCAGTGGATTTTTTAAAATAGGGTTCGACGCCTTCATAAACAAAAATTAAAAAAAAATTAACGTGAAAAAATATTTTGAGTTTATAAACAACGTTATAAAAATACAAGAAGAAGCTGTAGTGTGGATTCATCTGTAAAGGAAGGAAAATAAAAACCCTCTAGTCACAAAAAACATCCGAGACATGAAATGCCGGATACTTATTTCGAAGGCTATGCCTTCATTCTCAACGGCAAGATTGAGCCTTTTTAATGAATTAATCTTAAAATAATAAATTAAAATTGGACCGAGAAGCCTTAAGTAATATAAAACTTTAAGAAGAAATATCCTTCGAAATACGTATCGACTTTTTTTATCTAGGATTTTTTTTATGTGGTTAAGAAGTTTTTCCTTCCTTTTCAAATAATGTTTTGAAAAATTTCTAGCAAAGCGCGAAAATTACTATAATTTTCCTTCCTACCTTCATCCATTCCTGACTATAAGCATTCTTTGCAATTCTTTAAGCTATATGACCTTTACTTTTATTCAGTTCTATTAAGTCTTCATAATTTGAATAAATACAATTTATGAAACCCAAATATGATATAAAACAAGAAGTTAATCCTCCCGAGGAAGGTATAGGAAAGTAGCGGAAGCCCTGATATCATCTATTTTTACCCTTTTATCTCACTTTTAACCCTCCCTCCCCAATTTTTTAAATCGAAAAATTGATTTTCTCGAACGTAGTATTTAGAAAGTGTAAAATAGCTCTGTATTCTTCCGTTTCTCATCATTTCCGATCGAATGATATATGACATGCCATATGTTGCCATAAGTTCTAAAGATCAGGTAACTGCCAACCCCATTGGGACAATTTGGCCCAAACTTTATAGTAATATTGATTTTGCTTAGAGGAATCTGCATACCGAATTTCACTCCTTTATATGCATAAACACGCGTAGACCTTTTGGTCCCCTCTAATTTCGCCCTACAAAACTCCGACCCCAGTGGGCCAATCAAAACCAAACTAAATAGTGAAGATGCACATACTCAAAGTAAGCTACATTCCGAATTTCAACCTTCTAGCTCAAAAAATGCGGAAATCATGAAGGGAATGGACGGACAGACGCTCCATTCTTCCGCTACTTAATAACGCATTGTAATAAACAAAAATGAGTCTAATGCAAAATTAATTTTTTAAATCCTTTAACTTCCAGAGTACTCTTTTCGATATTACATGATCTTGTAATCCTATACAAAGTTTGTCCTGTGATGCAGAAGCATAATGTAATGCCCAAGTTGTATACATGCCCTACCTCTAACAACCTTGGTACATGCAGTCACGCATCTGTCTGGCTTCTGGATTACAAAACGGACAACTCATTCAACTGATGTCAATGAAACCTGACAATACAAGAATTTGAAACTATAATATAATGATTTCAAGTTAAGTTTCCTCATAACGGAGAACCGTAAAACATATTTTTGTAGAGAACCATCTTTTTTTCTCATAAAATTATATAAAAATTAAAGAGAGGCACATATTTTTAATTTGAAACCTACAGGAGAAAATTGCGTAAAAGAAATATTCTTTTAAAATAAACCTCTAGAAGAAAGGGTATAACGGGCACAACTTCAATGAAATTGTTGTTCTTTGGATTTCGTGAGGTCTTGTTGAGTTTGTATTAGCTTTTTTTGAGCTATAATATTTTTCAACTCATACCATAGCTCAGTTTACGCTAATGTTGAAGAAACATCTTCAATTAATAACTTTTCAGTTTTAACGCAGCAAATTTTACGTTTTAAGAATCCATAGGATTTTTATTAGTTCGCCAAAATAAGTTGAAATTTGAAATATAACAAGGAATATTGAAAATTAAAACTTTACGTAACTGTAAATTATTCAAAAACTGATTAAGTATAATTAAGAAAAATAAAAAAATATTCATTCGGCCGAACAAGTATGCTTTATGGTTAACATATAGAATTTGTACAATGCGAATTTTACTTCCTCATAGTTTGAAAAAAAAATCAACTAGTTTCCTTGATCATTAGTAGGAAAATTTGTAGGAACTTTTGAAACATAATCATATGCTTGAAAAAGCTGAATAATCCGATAACCTTCCTCTCTTTGATATGTATGGCTCGATAATATAATATATAATATTAGAAATGAAAAAATAAATACAATACTAATTAAAAATTAACAAAATAATTAATAAAAACGATTACAATCAAAGTAAGACTAGAAATATAAAAACAAAATAAAAAAACAAAATAAAAAGCTGACGTTTCGGATAGAGACTATCCTTTATCAAAGCAAAAAAAGGATAAAAAGGATAATTCTCTAAAAGCAATTAGAATATTAGAGATTTATCCTGAAGTTATGAAATGTGTACTAACGGACGGGTTTATATATGGTGTGCATAGGGATTAGTAATACGGTATTGGCTGAAAAGAACAAATGAGATTAATTACAAGACGTATTGGGATAGGACAGGACGAAGGACAAATAGGAAAAAAAGAGATGGCGGCGAGAAAAATGCAATAGGATAACACATAGGAAATTGAAAATGTAAAAAATTATTATAAAAAATTAATTATCCTTAGTTGCTTTTAGAGAATTATCCTTTTTATCCTTTTTTTGCTTTGATAAAGGATAGTCTCTATCCGAAACGTCAGCTTTTTATTTTGTTTTTTTATTTTGTTTTTATATTTCTAGTCTTACTTTGATTGTAATCGTTTTTATTAATTATTTTGTTAATTTTTAATTAGTATTGTATTTATTTTTTCATTTCTAATATTATATATTATATTATCTATTGTATTCCAGGGTTTCTGTGTCTCGTTCTTTTCTCTTATAAATATTATCCATATGTATGGCTCCAAATGTTGATGTTGATCTATATTTCTTTCTGAATGCGGCCTTTGAGGTTCTTTATCGTACGCTCGCATACTCACGTCTTTGTTTCCAAATAAAAATTTTTGCCTATTCAGATCTGTACACCATATGGTCCGATTTGACCCCCCATAATTCCGGATTTAGGCATTCCAGCTCAAAATCCGTGGAAATGTAGGTTTTGTCTAAAGGAACTGACATACCAAATGTTACCTTGTTGAGAGTTAAACATTGAAGGAAATATGAAGGGTACACACGGATATGATAGAATCAACAGGCGCCATGCTTTTACTACCTGATATGATCTCAGAAATTTTTAAAAATCATCCATATATATATTTAAATCGATATTAACTGGAGTTACTTTTACAATTGTTTATTTACTATTTATAAAAATGACGGTGAAACTGAAAAGAATAGTAATTCAATATGGAAATACTAAAGGAAACGATTATATTGCTTAAAACAGCTATAGTGCTATATTGCATTGGTACCCGAGATGGTCTTCTAATTGTCCGTTCTAATATAGTTTTCTGGCTACTGAGTTGTAATGAGCAGTAATTTGTGCGATTGTTGCCTTTCTGTTTTGGCGCACAAGTCTTGACATTCTCCTTTGGCCTCTTTCATCAACAAGGGTTTTCCATCCACAGGAGTCACGAGGACTAGATGTTTTTTGTTCCTTGATCCACTCTCGATAATCCCTTGATTTGGTTTAGTTTGGTTGCTATTAACGTCCCTTTCAACTACTATGGTCCTATCGGGACCACAAATTTTGCCTCGCAAGGGTTCTTTAACGTGCAGCCGGCAAACGACAATACGGGGCCAACGGCTTTACTTCCCTTCCGAAGGAAGTGCGTGATCTCAGGATTTCCCCCTGACAAATCCTCGTTCTCCTTGGCCGGGATCGAACACGTACTCGGGCATCAGAGGCGATTATGCAACCACTGAGCCACCGAGGACGATATAATCCCTTGAAACTCCGCTAAGTGAAAAGTTCAGAAGAGTCGCCGTTTCTGAAAGCTCATTCCAGCCCGTCTTGCACCTACCAACATGCCACGCTCGAAATCAGTTAGATTACTAGTTTTCCCCATTTTTGCTATGGTTTCATGCTTAACTAACAGTAGCAAAGTTGCTTCAGATTATACCTAGATTGGTGATCATGTGACATGCAATCAGGCAGTCATTCAATTTGCATATTTTCAAAAATATAATAATTCATTTTGCATATTCTCAGGTGAGGTGTACTTAATAAAGTGGCAGCTTAGTGTAGAGGTATCATGTTAATTTGGGAATTTTGTTGGATAGATAACGTGTTTTTGTACAGGGTGTTGCAGATAACTACAGGGCAGTATAAAGGGAACCTACCCGCTAGATTGCAGGGGCTGGCTCGGTCGATTGGCAGAATGGAGGGAGATGAAGGTGGCCTGCAGCAGCCAGCAGTTTCCACAGTCGGGGAGGGGGGGGTGAACGTCAAAACTGTCATGTTTTTGATAAAATTACCCAAATACGATTTGATAACGAGCCGGCCCCTGCAATCGAGCGGGTAGGCTTCCCGTTATACTATCCTGTAGTTATCTGCAACACCCTGTACAGTTAAGTAAGGAACAACACGCCCAGATTTGTAGGGTAATCAATTCCACAAATAAGTGATTACAAATTACATAGGTGACTGCGAGATAGCAAGAATCCATGTTAAAAAGTGGGATGGACTCCACTTCTACTTGAAATAATTTTTAACAGCGTTTTCGGGCTCGGCTCGACTGCCGAGAGCGCTGAGGCACATGTCTTATTGGTCTCGAGACCAGCGGGTCGCGGGTTCGAACACCGCTGATGCTTGGTTGTTTGTGTTTGTCCTTTATTAACAGTTCGGATTACTGAGCTAAGCCCCAGAATGGCTGATTTCCTAACTGATTTCGAAAGAGGGAGTACGTTCTATAAGCCTGTAGCGCCAAATAATTTAATCTGTGATATAAATGTTGGGCTCTACGTGGAGGATCGTTTACTAAAGACAAAATAGGAAGAAAGTGTTCTTGGAAATGTTTTAATAGACGGCATAAGTTTCGAGAAAAATGACTTTGAAATGTGATACAGAAGATTACGTATAGAATGTTCCAGATTGTCATGTGACTGATACTTTCCCTCAATGCAATTCTTATACTGTCTCCAGTATGTTCTTCGATGTGCTGCAGCACAGTTTCTTCAAAGACATTTTTTTCGTATTTTGTCCTTACGAAATGATTTTCCAAGTAGTGCCCAACATATAATTTACACCTTGTCTAAATACAAACACTCTTCTGAAATTTGTCCATATGCAATCACGTTCCTTTGGGCTGGTCTTTGTCTAATTATATCGCCGAATACTAAATGCTGCTCATTTCATTAACAAATAACCGAACGGAATCATTAATTAAATTTCATTTATTAACAACTCTTCCTTATTTAAATATACAAAGCCACAGTTTACTAAATAATTACCATCCAATTCATTTTGAGTTCTTTCTTTATACAAAATGATCCAAAAGTCAGAATATGCAAGAAATTGTAAAATATAATATGCAGTATGTTTTGTAAAATGCAAAAACAAAAATATTTCAAAAATTTGCTATGCAAATAATGGATTGGGAAAACGTGACGCAACTTAATGCAAATTAGCTACGAATATAAAAGGCGTGTACTTTCGACGGTCGCGAATATTTGGATTAATTTGTATGCAGTTGTGGTTAATTCTATATTATTCTGGTACAAGTTATTACCTTCATGCAGAAAATAGCAAAAGATACAGCAAGGGTTAGATTTACAGAATCTCATGGTATTTCCTCGCGCGCATTCTTCGCTGTAAAATAGTTTTGAATTAAAAATTGAACCTAAAGTTAGCATTGCATTTTCTGTTTATTCTTTCATTCCGGAGATATATTTTTTCACATTATTCAGACGAATTTTTTCCTGATTGTTTTTTTTTTGGGGGGGGGGGCATACGGTATTTCAGTCCTACTTGCAGACGATTGATAACGTGAGATGGCTGGTGCACCCATGTCATGATGGCAGTACCATCAGCATAGAAATATAAATTACACTTTTCGGGTTTTGGGAAATCGTGCACAAAATAATTAAACAGAACGGGCCCGAGGACAGAACCTTGTGAAACGGGGCGTGGATAGATTTTCGTCAACTTGATAGAACCTGTTGGTAATATGGGATTTCACCATCGAGATCAAAGCAGGAAGAAACCCGCCTCTAATCATCTTGTAGACTAGACCCTCGTGCCACACTTGCTCGAAAGCTTTACTGATATCGAGAAATACCACGCCACAGTACCTTGAAAGGTTCAGGGGGGTGCTGAGGTCTTCAACGAGCCTCCATATCTGCATCTGTCAAGAGTGGGCGGCACGAAAGCCAGACTGTTCTTTCCGAACTAGATCATTGGTGAGCCAATGGTCCTTGAACTTGGTGAGGATTAAATAATAAAAAAAGACAAATGTGGATAATTGTAATGGTAAACTAAGAAATAAAAAACTCTTTCACCACAACTCTATCGTTGTGGTGAAAGAGTTTTTTATTTCTTAGTTTACCATTGGTGAGGATTGTTTTCTCCAAAACTTTAAACATCGACGGGAGCAAGCTGATAGGACGGTAGCTCGCGGGAATTGGTAGATTTTGCCCCTGTTTGGGAATACTTAACACGATAGACTGTTTCCAAGGAGCCGGGAAGTAGGAAAACCTCCAGCAACCGCTTATGATATTCGTGATGTCGTCAATAATGTTCTTCGGGAGATTCTTTAGAGCGCTATTATTCACCTTGTCTTTTCCTGGAGCCTTCCTCTTTTTCAGATTCCTTATTTCTTTCAGTTCTCTCCAGCCTTTATACTGATAGTCGTTAAATGTTGCGGAACTTCATCAAACTTGATAAGACCATCTCGGGATTATTGTTAATAGGAGTAACATACAGCATCTCTAACGAATCTGCAATGATTTTGGCTTTGTCCTGATCAGTTTGCACGAAATTACCTTGAGGGGTGCGAAGTGGAGGAAGAGTATCAGTCTTCTTCCTCTGTAAAGCTCCTTCTGAAAACAAAGCAAAACTGGTCACAGTCGTTTAAATAACAGGAACAGCCAATTACATAATTACAAAAATAAAATAACAGCCAATCAAAAATACAAATGGGAGTTGAATTTAGAAACAGACCAGCCAATCAAAAAGCTAAGGATATTAGATGGAGTTAGTGGGACATTCACGAGAGGGGAGAGGGGGAGCGGGCTGCTGTTGTGCAAGTGCGGGATTTTGCTCCTCTTAATATTTATAGATGATTATGTACTATCTTCTTACTGAATTTACACTAAAAAAAGTTTTCTTCGTCAGATCTGCCAACCTCGCGCTTTGGACCCCTCCAAATATTTCATCCCGTGTGTGCCAATGGATAAAAAATACAAGACAAACAAATAAAATAGGAGAGTCTGGATAGAAGGCAGATTTCAAATAGTGTTTTAATTTCTGCTGCTTCCATTGGAAAATGTCATTCAGATTTTGGTTGTTCACGTTGATATCAGGAAATAATGCAGTGTGGTAAGTTAACCACTGGTAACTAGCATTTCTGGCAGTATTTTCGGCATCTCGTTCCAAATAGTGTCATCCTACACTCTTCTGCAGTTCCATATGAAAAAGAATAACACAAGAGCATATGTCATCAACTCTTAGTAAATGATGGAGATAATTGTGTATTGGCTGGTGAAGTTTTTTTCATGTTCCTTACATATACACTTAAGGTTCAAGAAGGTTTATTAAAAGTTTTTAATCAAAAGTTTAATTTCATTTCAGTGACAGTTTTTTAAAGGCCTGATGGATTAAATCGTTTCTTTTCGGTATGTTTTCATCGGATTCGAAGATGACATTTGGGAATAATGGATTCCTACGATTCCGAATCCTATCGACACATATATCATTTTCTTATAAGAATTTCTCTCTTAGCGGAAGGACCAACAAGCACATTTAAGGAAATATAAATCTTAAATCGCGGAGGCACAGCCAATGAAATTTTCCACAAACAAAGCTTATTTATCCCCATAAAAAGTCACCCTCCCCCCTCTCAAAAAGCAAAAAGTTCAGCTCTGCTCAACTTGAACAAGGCTGTCTGCTTTCCCCAAGATAAAATCCTCTGGGCGCACTTGTAATATTTAATATTTCTTAAAATTTAATTTTCATCATTATTTATTATTTTCAAATAACAGGAAAAATATATACTTTACTTAAAATTGTATGTGAAACCCGAAGTTTATAAGATTTTAGAAACAAACTGATGACTGGTGACTAGTTACTTTATACAGCTTTAAATGTGTTTTTTAAACTGGTAAAAAACTAATTACATTTGAAGTTATAAATTAATAATTAATAGGCTGCAATGTTGATTTACTAATTCCTCAAATAACTGCCAGTCATTTCAGAACGGTAGAGAAGGATAGGGGGATAATAAATTTCGCATGAAAAGTGTAGACTGTTGACTTTCAAAGTTCAGTTTATGCTCTTTTAGAAACCACATTAGTGAAGTAATTTTTCAGTTTTAACTCTCTTCAAACAAATTGTGTTTTAAGAATCCATAAAATTTATATTATTTCACAATCAAAATAAGTTATAATTTAACAGTGGATATTGAAAATTAAATTTTTATTTTCATTATATATAATACATAAAGGACTGATAATTTATATCAAACTTGTAAGTTATTTAAGAGCGACAGACTGATACATGTCGTAGGAGTTATTATATACGGTCACCAACGATAATTACGAAGCAGTTATCAAAGATAATGCGTTCATTAATGGAGTATTTATTACTGGACATCAAAATCAATGTACGCCGTGTGATTTAGCCACCATCTATAGATCTCCATACTTACCTATCAATGAGTGTGTACCAACTTAACATTGAATATCTGAATATAATTTCAACTACTCTAATACTGATTTAAATTGCTTCATTAGCATTTGTACAGTCTTAGCAGTAACTGTCCTCCACTATAATTAACCAGCCAACTGAGTGCACTATAAGCTTAATGATTGCAAATATCTTAAACATATAACGGCAGCAATTTATATTTAATGAACCTCTCTAAAGGTGATCATTATTGTATTACTGTTGACTTTATTTCCATCAACTGCAACTTTAATGTAAATTCCCGCTAAATTTAATTCTCTAACAGCACCAGAAAAAGCTGTAAAATGCCGATGACCCTTATCTTGTTAGTTCTCTTATGAATTTGAAGATACCCTAACAAATTCCGCTCGAGGAGAGTTAAAAAAAAATCCCAACAAACTATACTTACTAAAATACAAACCATTAACAAAATAGAATATGAAATTCTTAAAAACAAAATAAAAGGGTTAAACCAGAGGTATATGAAGAAAGCTGTTAACCTCAGTGTGTTTCTTCTTCTCGACCTGATACATTAATTTTTATTACTTGTATTATAAATGATTCCGAAGTGAAGTAAAAAATTCATAGTATTTTCAGTCAAGCAACAATGATCACTAAAATACATGTAGAATTCAGTACAATACGGCTTTTTTTACTCTCTCGTACTTTGAAGAAAAACATCCATCGTAGGCTAATTCCTTGATCATTTGTAGGGAAAATTTGCAGGAACGTTTGAAACATATTCATATAGTTGAAAAACCGATTGATTTTATGTCTCCAACAAATAACTTTAATCAATTCTGTATGCTTCTTTACTTTCATTTGAGTAATTGCAAGAAAAAACGTCTGAAAGAAGTTATAAGGCTCGTATATTTTATGTAAGGCTAATCCTTAGGCTTGAAACAGCAAAAATTGATAATTCCGTTTGGTTGCGGTTCTTTATCGTAGGTTGGCCTGCCTATCCAATTAAGTAAAAAATATCACCAGGAATTTATGAACGTGATAAAACATCCCCTTATATCGCCTATTTAATCGGTCATATACCATACAATCCGATTGACCCATAACTCCAATTCCCATTCCCCAATCGATCCAAACTTCATAGTAATGCAGATCTTGCCTAGAAAAATACGAATGCGAAATTTACCTTTTCTAGATCAAAGGGTGTCGGGGATATGAAGGCTACAAGTAAAGATAATGCTTCTGGTACTTAATAAAAAGAGTTAGACTGGTTAAATTTTTAAGCGGCTGAAAATGCAGCAAAATAGAATTACAATATTCTTAAATAAATAATGAAATATAAAAATATCCAGTAGTATTATTTACTTTAACTGAAAGCATTTTCAATAATTAATAAAATTAATGGATTTAGCTATTATGCTTATCAATTTTTTAGAAGGAAAAACAACATTTCTTTACCTTGAATGAAATTAATTCTATAAACTTTACATGTCTTCAAGTCTGTGCAATTTATCTTTAAAATTGTCGTCGTTTGATATTATCATTTTATGAATAGACGTACAATTTCCAGATCTATTATTATCTTACATTATGATGAAGGTATCCGGTTACCCCCGAGAAGTTGTGACTTCTGCAAAGGATGTCACAGTGTGATCTCATACAGATAAGTCTTTGACAAGGAAATCGACGCATCCCGAAGAAATGACTGTATCCCGTTCACACTATCGTTTGATCAGTTTGGTAGTCCTCCATGGCACTTTCACAGGACAATGGTACATTGAGGACATTCTACGACGTGTTGTGCTGCCGTTTTTATTTGGCTGCACCTGGGGCTTACTTTTCATCAGCCAAAAGACAGCACGCCTCTCTTTAGATTGCTTTCGTGCTGGCCAACCGATTGCCAGATCTCTTTTATTGAACACAGTTCGGTTGTGATAGGATGTCGCCTGCGATCAATACAAAATGTTGACGAATTAGCACGCCGTGATATCACTGGCAAGATATTCTTCAGAACACCATCCAGCACTTTAAATAATCCATTCCATCTCGAGTAACAGCTTGTATCTAGAGCAGCTTGTATTAATTCATCCCATGCTGACCTGTTCATTTTTGTGTAACGCCGTTTTGCCTATAATCATCTGATTGTTCTGAAAGTCTAACCATTACTGCTTCTATACTTGTATATGCCAGGTACCAACTTTCCTTCCTTATCGGCGCGTCGATTTTTCTTTCAAATAGAGTATAAAGAATGCAGGCGAGCCCACAGAAGTTATTGCAAAGCTAAAACGGTAAATGGGAAGTAAAGCGCGAGCTGAATGACTCATTGGGTGGGTGTTACCGTTGTGGAAATCTATCCTGCGATATTACACATTCCCAATTGCATCATAAATGATGTCATTATGAAGCGGAAATCTACTGACTGACAAACAGGAATGTGGAAGAGGGATAAACAATCGCATGGATTCGGCGGAAAGCATTCATAACAAAATTCAAGGTCAGCACAATGACAATCTGTTGTGAGCTCTGAACTTTGAGGTTTCATGGATGAGCGGCCGTATATAAATCGAAAATTAACGCAACTAATGTCAAGCGTCGCTTACAATCGCGCGAAAAATGCCCTTGAGCAATAGCGACATGTCTAATAGAGCGAAGAATCACGCTATCTGACAGTCCGATGGACGGATGTAGATATGGAGAATGCTGAGTGAACGATACATACCCGATTGTATTGTGGCATAAGGAAAGTTTAATGGTAGAAGCGTAATGATTGTGGCTCTTTCGTGGATCGAGCTCGTCTTCTTATTTCCCGTGAATGGGACCATGAATAAGGAAGCTTATTTCCGCATTTTAACAATTCCATGTTGCCCTATTGTGCCAATAGTTTGGTGAGTGCACATTCTTGTTTCAACACGCTCTTGTGCCCATCCATAAAGCGCAGATTGTGGAAAGCATGTTTGATGGCATGACTGTTGAAGGGCCAGCACAGAACTTATGGGATAAATTAGAACGTCAGCTGCGAGATAGGCCACCCCAAATCTTTGATAGAACTGATCACGGCTCTTTTGGAAGAAAGGCATCTACTTCCAGTACATCATTTCAAAAATTGGTGGAGATCTTTCCTGACAGAGTAGCAGCCATTATCACAACAAATATGAACCCGGTCATATTATTTTTTTACTTCATTACAGGAGAAGCTGTGTAAAGATGTAGATTATTTTGAATCAGTTTATGATTAATATGCAAGATCTATTTCAAATTAATATAGACAGAGTTTTCAAAGCTTCAATTTTATGTTTTTGTAACAACATAATTTGAATGTTATCTTTATTCAAATGCTAACAGAATTCCTTCAATAAACAGATTTGATAGGCAAAACAAAAGAAATAACAGGCAAAATTCAAAATCCACAATAATACGGACAGGGCAGTGCAGTCCAATCACACAGCACAGTAAATGACCTATGAAGTTTCCATTGAGGCGAATAACATCTACGCTCTTTCTGGTATTTAAAAAAAAGTCAAGTTTTGAAAATAAGCAGGATCCAGATTCTACCACGCATCCTGAATAGCTGTTTGCAAGTCAAACACTGACTGGAATTGATATCCATCACGATAAACTTCTCTTGATATTACACTTCATAGATTGTCAGTGAATGTTAAGTCTGGAATGCGAGCAGACCATTTCATAACAATGACAGAATTGCGATTAAACCATTCTTTGAGACTGTTTCAGACTGCTTGTATGTTTCAGATACGGACTGGTGCACTATCCTGTAGGTAAATCCAGTACGGGCCGAAAATTCTAGGATCGTCCTCCAAAAGATGATCGCCCAATGGTTCTTGGTAGGTTTTTGGAATCCATTCTGCAATTTACAAAAGCCAATGTAATAGCACCGTTAAATCCAAACGCTTCCCAGACGATTGTTGAACCTCCTCCCAATTTAGAGAACACTCGATTTTCTTTGCGGAGGTCGTACCAATAGTAGGCCCGTCTATCTTGGGCGACCTAGATTAAGCTTCTTATCTAAAAAGAACACTTCGATCCATTTGTCACTCCATTCCCAGGAATGCATCAATTTTCTTCTCTTCAGGAATGCATGAATATGTTGAACAGGTTTTCCTTCAGCAACTAAGACAACGTTTTGGTCCTTTTCGAAGTCGTTTAATGTCTTTCCTATAGGCATTTTTATTATTCAGCAAAAAATTTGCTCAACCGAATTGACAAATAAGGTAGCTCTCTCGCAGAAATTCTCAGAGATAATCAGCTGAGATAATTTGTAAAATTCTCAGAAAATGGAACTGTCCGCATTAACGTGAAACATGCGGTTTTTGAATTTTGCATATTATTTGTTTTGTTTTGTTTTCATTTCTGTTTATTTAAGCTATTCTGCCAGCATTTGAATAAAGACAGCATTCAAATTATGTTACAAAAACAGACAAAGTTAAAAGTTTGAAAACTTAGGATTTAAAATGTCCGCATTAATTTGAAACAGACCTTATTTGTAGATAGTCCAACGATTTTTAAATGAACAAAATACTTGCTTCCCCGTCAAGCTCTTAACGAGAGTTTTAGCGGACAGACGTTTTTAACTCGGTGTTGTTTACGATGAAATTTCCTGAGAAATTAATAATTTAATACGGGAACGGAGAAGCTCCAAAAAAATCAGTTATTTTTGTTTATCATCATTAGCCCAGCAGTTATCCATTGTTTAAAACCACTGCAACTTATTACCTTTAAACTTAAAGAACCAAAAACAATTTTTTCTTTTTTTTTAAATTTACTTATTTAGAGCTTTAATTGTTTTTAAAAATAAATCAAATGCACTAAAGGCGACTGAAATACTTTAATGTTCAATAACATGTTTCCATGAAGGAAGGCAATAGCAAAACTTTATTACTGTGAACTTTGATATTATAATTCCGAAGAATGATGCATTCAAGGGAACATAACAGAGAGGGGCAAAATTTAAAGCGGCTGAACACCTTACAATGCATCTCTAATTTCGTTTTAAAATATGTCATCCCTTTAATGAAAAATTCAGAAAAATGCATTTTAGGTTAATTTTTACTAGAGCCATTGAATTATTCGTGTTAATATATATCTTTGGCTCAGTTATTCCTCTCTAAAAGTTTTAAAGAAATAATATAAGGACATATTTTATTATAAATTATTAACGGATTCACTTTAAAATAAACCAAATATATAAAGCACCTGAAAATAGTGGCCTAACGGGATTGATATTAATCTATTAATTATGCATTTATATAGATGTGATCCACTCTGGCACTAACACAGGTATAAATCATTTACGCCTACAATCAAAATGTTACAAAGCAGTGAGATAGTAACAATTGTTAATGGTGGACAAAAATAGCTTTGAGTTCTCTGAATTCTTGTGACAGTTGGAGGATAGCAATATCATAGCCTAATGATGAATTGCCATAGCCTTTCGTTATGAGGCTATGGCAATATCTCTCCCTGAGGATAGTCCGCTCTAGTCCTACTGGATCGAGATTTTATTTTTTTTATACAGAATGTATTTAGGAGAGGTTCCCAAATTGTATATCTAGAAAACTTAAGAAAAAAATGGAAAATTAAAAAAAAAAAGAAAACGCAGATGGCACCAAAACAGCATTTAAAGCATCATCATGTCTCCTTCAATAAGTGGATATCTTCATTAGATAGCACACGTGTGTGGTTTCACGCTGTAACGGCGTGCGTTATTTCACATAAAGGAGCAAATACTGAGGCGGGTATACCTTCCAAAAAAAGATAGCTTTGCTATATACAAAGTATTTTTGAACTTGGTGCACAAACTTTACAGGGTGATAGGTTATAACATACAGAATATTTTTTACCAAAGAATGGATGGTCCAAAGTTCACCATTAAATCGCTACAGGAAAAAAAAAGTTACCAACAATTTTATTAACAACTGATTACAGTAATTGTTCAAAGGAGGAGCTACCACGAACAGTAACAAATGCCTGAGATCGTCGAGACATTGATTGGCGAACAATTTCAAAAATGCCTGGCAACTAACAAGGGAATCCCACATAGCCTATCCGCTTTAACAATGGAGTCTTTGTATGGTTATGTATGCTCAATTTTTTTTCGTTTTCGCGGTTTATTTTGAAAGAAACAAAATGTTGCACTTTCTTATTTTGCAAGCATCTACAGTAGTTTCAGATGAGTAACATATTTCAACATGGTGGAAATCTGTGGCATACATGTTCGAGGGATTCCCTTGTAAGTCCTCATCTGAGTTAACAGGAGTCTCATAAACTTGACTCTTCATGTGTCCCCGGAAAAAGTAATCCAGAGATGACAAATCAGGAGACCTAGGCGGCCAAACAACAGGTCCACCTCTGCCAACCATTGGGTCCCAAAAGTTGTATTGAGGTAATTCCGCACACCAATGCTAAAATGTGCAGGGGCCCCCTCCATATTGAAACCACATCTGATTGCGAATGGTAATTGGTACATGTTCCAACAGTTCCTCTAAAAAGGTTTGGTAGTTCCTTTTTTAAATTTGCATAATGCAACTGGTAATGGGTTGAGTATTTCCAACATGTTCTTCTGTAATAATTTAATGGTGAACTTTGGACCATCCATTCTTTGATAAAAAATGTTCAGTAAGTTTTCACCTATCACCCTGTGAAGTTTGTGCACGGAGTTCAAAAACACCTAAGTAAATGAACATTATTGTTTTCCCGATAAATGGTTGCATTGGTTGATTATGTAACATTGATAGCACTTCATTATTAATCATAACCTCAAGGCCTCTTTGTGTGTTCAGAGTGGTGGTTTAGCTCTGTCTAGTCGTGATTCATGCAATATGACTGCTGAACTGTCATGATTGCACCAAAGACAATGATGGATTGAGTTTTGGTTCATTATTCTCTTAGAGATAAATCGGTAAATAATGACTGCTACTAGATCTTAAATCGAACATAAAATACAAGAGACGAAGGAAAATTTCAACAGTAGTGATTTTGCATCAGGGCAATGAAAGTTCTTATACGGCAGAAAACTATTCAGTGCATTCAAAATCTTCTTCCATATCAACTGTTGTTGATGAATTTAAATTAGATTTCTTTACTAGAGCAACACTATATAGGTGTTATACAGGGTATCCAAAAAGTCTGGTAACATGGCAGATATCTCAAAGCTGCCAGGTATCCGAGATCTGATGAGTGTGGTTTATAGGTAATAGGGGGGGTGGGGAATTCATTGCCGCACTCAAATTTGACTTCGACCCCCAAATTTAAGGTCATCCATTTGCTAAATCGAAAACTATTAAAGATAGAGAAAAAATTCCAATTGCTACCCTGTAGAGCAACAACACATTAGTCTAACACAATTTTTAATCACACCCTTGGGCCGCCCCCCCCCGCATTACCACAGTCATCAGATCTCGCCTACCTGGCAGCATTGAGATATCTGCCATGTTACTAGACTTCTTGGACACCCTGTATAATGTTAATTACTATGCGTTTTGGTACTTTAGACAATCTTCTGGCATTTCAAAGTTAAATTTAAAATTCCAACAATTGCAGTAATTGTTAATTAGATTGAGAACGATTTCTGTTTCTTGACTAATTTGATTATTCATGAGTTGTTTTTTATTTGCTTTATTTACTTTGTAGATTTCATTATTTTTTTAATAATGGGGATTAATTTTGTTAAGCTAATGCTAAAGATTATCTCCTAGTCTAGATAGCGAAACGCGTAGCGATTATATTATGCAACACCTACTTATTTTTGGTCTAGTGAAAAAATCTAATTATTTAAAAACTTCGTTTTGAGCTGTTGGGAGCAGACATAACATACAGATCTGACGAAGCTCCTCAGCCCCCCCTCCCCCTCTGGGTACTGCTCTGCTCTCCTCGTTGAAAGAACTGTATGGCAAAGTCGTTGAAGCAGTGCAAGAGTAACTGTATACGAGACAAAAAATGTTTCTTCCCGGAAGGAATTCAAAAGATTGTCAAGAAGTGGACTAAACGCATAGAAGTAGTGGGGGGGGGGGGGGTATGTAGAAAACAATAGAAATTTTAATCTTGTTTGTACAATAAAAGGTTTAATTTTTAAAATTTGTTTTTATTTAATGACTTTTATTTAATAAAGAAAATGTTATATAAGGGTAGGAGTTGAATTCTGTATAATTAATTTAAAAAAATGATAACTCCATTTTAATTCAAAAAAAATAGAAATAAAATAAATATTAAAAACAGTTATATTTCTTCACAAGACCTTCTTTTCATGTGTTTCGTCTTCTTCAATATTTGTATTTCTCCACATCGGGTGACTTTTTTAACTGTTTTTAATATTTATTTTATTTCTATTTTTTTGAATTAAAATGGAGTTATCATTTTTTTAAATTAATTATAAAGAAAATGTTTAACAACCACTCAAAAAGATGACTTAATTTTATAATTCTATAGTATTTTTTATTGAATTTGCACTAAAAATATTTTTATTCGTAACCCCCACCCCCCCGAAATTTCACCCTGCGTGCGCTGCTGATAGAATTATACAAATTGAAACAGCTATCCAAGAAAATCAGCCCACTTTCACAAAACTCTATTGTTATATTAACCAGGTTTTTAATTTTTTGCCCAGTCAATAGAGTGATTGTTTAAGTTGCACGTCAAATGCAGCCTCCACCAACTACAGCAAGGATACCGATCAGGAATGGGCAATGAAATGCTGCTCAGCTCCAGCGAGAGCTACTCAGTCATCAAATTGAGCTATCTACAATTGCCTTCACTTAGGTGCCCTTTATACGTACATGCCTCCTCCTCATGATGAAACTGGGCTAAAGAACACTGTCACTGGAATCATTGAAATATAATCTGCAATCTGAAAATTAACAAATGCTTATCTGTGATGGAACAGAATGAAATAATCTAGCTTTTCAGAACAAGAAGAATGACAAACTCCCATCACTGTGTATCCTTACAGGTGATTATGTGCATGGTGATCTGGACAAAGCACATCTTATTGCAGATTTTCATGTAGGGCAGTTTGTGATGCCCGGGATCAGCTGCCTCGAAAATCTATAAGAAACATCATATTACGGCAGAGGTGGATTGGTTGCAGGTAAATCCATTTTTTCCCAGGCTGAACAGGCTTAAGTATAGGTGAACATACAGACCTGAATGCTATCTAAAGCAGCAGTCTGATGGCTTTTTGAGATACTGAGATAAGCTTCTCGACATCAAAGAGCACAGGTGGCAGACATGTTTCAAGAGGAGAAAATGAGCTAAAGAAATGACCAGCATGCTCTCCTAACGAAAGTCCAACTGAACATAAATTTGGGGTGATGCATTTCATGGATACTTTGTCATCTGGAGACTATCCTCATTGTGAAATGGTGACGACGCCTTCAAGATATTCCAAAAAAATCCGATCATATCCAGGTCACACAGTTATGAAGCAATCATAGTAAATTTGAGGGAAATAATCGATATGCACTACTAGATTATTTTATACAGGGTGGATACAAAAGTCTGAACCCCCCTTTTATTTTTTGAACCGAAGCAGATATGTCAATTTTGATGAATCTAATGAATAGGAAGTTGTGGGTGGTCTATCCCATGGTGCACTTTTCATCATCCCAAATATGCAAATTAGGACACTTTCAAAATTTATCTCAAAAACCGTAAGGGATAGAGAAAAAAACCCAACTGCAAACTCGTTCAGCATAAAAAAACAAACAAAACAAAAAAAATCATCCAAATCGGACCAACCAATCACCCACAATCACGTGGTGAACTGTTTGTAGCTTATAAACAGTCACACTGCATAAGGAAAACTGAATGTTGATATTTTCACCATGTAAAGCATGTAAATCAAAAAAATTAACATTTAAATTACCATACTCACATTCATTTTCATGCGGAAAAGCAAATAAAAGGCATGTTTCAGCACACAGAAGACAGAACAATTCCAGGATGGCAAGCTACACTGTTCCGGAAATGGTCAACATGATCTTCTGCTTCGGAGAGGCAAGGAGAAACCTACATGCTGCAGTTAGGTTGTATCGAGACTTACCTGCCTGGATGACAATCCAAACTTCACTCATGAGGTGTTGTGGACAGATGAAGCCCAGTTCACCAGGGATGGAGTTATCAACAGGCACAACCATCACCATTGGGCAGACGAAAACCCACGATGTCTGCGAGAAGCAACTCATAAGTGAATTGGAGAATCAATATGTTGTGTGGATTGTACAATGACCCTGTGGTTGGACCGTATTTTTACGATGGAAACTGACTGCAGAACGCTACCGGACTGAAATTCTCAACGTGGTAGTCACAGACTTCATTGACAATTTGCCATTGGCCTCGTATCAGCGCACGTGTTTTCAGCATGATGGAGCTCCTCCACATTACGGGTTGGTCGTTCGCGAGCGTCTAAGTGAGATGTTTGGACAACAATGGATTGGCCGAGGAGGACCAGTTTGTTGGCCACCCCGCTCCCCTGATTTTACACCACTTGACTTTTTCTTGTGGGGATACCTGAAGGACAAGGTTTATGCTACGCAGCCCCCCTCAACGAATCCAGGAAGCGTGCCGAGGAGTGACACCAACCACGCTTGCCGATGTTTTGGTGTCAGTTAGGTTCCATGCCCAATTGTGTTATGGTACCCACAGTCGTCACATCGAGCATTTTGTTGATTAACTTTTTTTTTTTAAGTGTTTGAAGTAACTTGTTTGTGCAGTGTGACTGTTTGTAAGCTACAAACAGTTCACCACGTGATTGTGGGTGATTGGTTGGTCCGATTTGGATGGTTTTTTATTTTTGTTTTGTTTGTTTTTTTATGCTGAACAAGTTTGCAATTGGGTTTTTTTCTCTATCCCTTACGGTTTTTGAGATAAATTTTGAATGTGTCCTAATTTGCATATTTGGGATGATGAAAAGTGTACCATGGGATAGGCCACCCACAACTTCCTATTCATTGGATTCATCAAAATTGACATATCTGCTTCGGTTGAAAAAATAAAAGGGGGGTTCAGACTTTTGTATTCACCCTGTATACTGCATTTCCTACACCCAAAGACCGTTTTTCCTTCTTGTACAAACAGATTTTGTTGTATAGTGAAAGGGCATTTTAAATAATAATAATAATAATAATAATTAATAATAATAATAATAATAAAAATTAATAATAATGTAGCAACAACAGGGATACACTCGACCGGAGAAACCGGAAGATGAGGCCCTATGTTGTCCCCCAACAGGCCGAAGCCCAAAGCGGGGTTAATGATACGTATAAAACATATAAAATAATGATACCGAACACCAGCCAAGTCAGACAAAACACAAAAAAATAGTAAAAAGAAAATAAATTTAAGAGAATAAGTAAATATGAAGATCATTAGAGTCAAATAAGTTAACGACCTTAAAATTCTCGTAGTAATTTTTAATTAATTTATTAATAGGATTGATCCGAGCAATGTGCGAATTCCAACGAATAGCAGGTTTAATAATATAACCTCTACGAGTCGCCTTTAATGAGAGAAAATTAAAATCGGAGCGTAAAGAAGATACCGCAATTCTGTGATGGAAGACACTTAATAAAATATTAAAAAGATTGTTACTTATAATGCGGTTTAAGTTAAAATCTTTATATTGGTAAGATAGAGAATTGAAATTTTTCAAACGAGTTGCCACAAAGTTATTAAAACTGACATAATAATAATAATAATAATAATAATAATAATAATAATAATAATAATGTAACAACAACTGAGGGGAACCAGCATAGACAACTACACTGATGAGCCTCATGTTGTCCCCCAACAGGCCAAAGGCCCAAACCGGGGTTGATGAAAAACACATAAAAGTAAGGAAAGCAAAACAAAAAAAAAAACAATCAAGAAAATAAGTGAAAATGAAGGTCGTTAGAAGCCAAAAGGCTAATGTCATTAAAGTGATTAAGATAATTGGTTACAATTTGATTAGTAAAAGAGCAGTTGTCGGACAAGACTACTCCCAAATCCCTCAAACTATTGGTTCGAATCAAGACATTATTTTTAATATAATAATTAAATATAAAAGGAGCGGTAGAGCGACTAAAAGACATCACAAAGGATTTTGATGCATTTAGTTCTAATCCATTGTTACTTGACCACTGATAAACTCGAGAAAGCACCTCCTGAAGCTCAAGGCAAGAATTCCAATCTTTAATAGCATAATAAAGTTTTACATCATCAGTGTAAATAATCGCTCTAGAGTGAAAGTGCAATAAAATATGCTGAAGATCAGCAAGAAAAATATTAAAAAGTAAGGGGCCCAATGGGGACCCTTGCGGGACGCCACTCTTTATAGGAAGGGGTGGGCAGGATTGATCCTGAAACCTCAGATTAAAAGTTCGGCCAATAAGCATGTTTTTAAGCCAATCAATTGCAGAAGTTGCCAAACCAATATGTCTCAATTTAACCAAAAGCAGAGGAATGTTGACTTTAACAAATGCCTTAGTAAAATCAAGGTATAATGAGTCAACTTGAGTCCTATTGTCAAGACTACACGTAAGATAATGCATGTATATAGCAAGGTTGGTTTGAGTACTTCTCCCCGGATGAAACCCATGCTGGATATCAGAAAGATATGGGTCGACATGCTGGGAAAGTTGATCAGCAACCAGCGTCTGTAATAGCTTAGCAGGGAATAAAATTATAGTAATCGGTCGATAAGATAATTTGACCGAAGGCTCCGCCTTCTTAGGAATAGGCTGAATCACAGCGCGTTTCCAGGCAGTCGGGTAATGTCCAAGACTCAATGATACATTGAACAAATGAGTAAGAGGAATTATTAACGCCGGCAAGCACCCCTTAAAAATAAAATCCGGTATATCAGGTGATGTACAAATTTTCGAGGCAGATAATTTATAAGAACGATCCAGAATTTGTTGGGCCGAAAGTGACTGAAATGCGAAATTCTTATTAACAGATTTCCAACAGTCAGCAAGGATATCTTTATCCGCTCTAATTTCCATGTCATTACTCATATTTAAGGCAAAGGATCGAGCAAGCTCATAACGCAACCCTATCCAACGGCTCTTTATTAATTTTATTACGCTTTAAGCATTTTCTAGCAATATCCCAAATTATTAATAATAATAATAATAATAATAATAATAATAATAATAATAATGCATACATAGTTGCTAATGTTATCCATATTACAGAATACTCTATTGAATCTTACTTAAAAATATTATTTTGCACTTAACAGTTGCAAGTGTTTCCTCTTATAAATATCCCCTGATCTACTGATTATATACAACTACTATATAAGGAGAATATTATTTCAATATTTCTAGATCCCAATAGCATACTCCTGACAGCAGCTCACTTGGTACAACCATGAGTGTTGAACAAGGACATATACACACATTTATATCCTATCTTCCAATCTTCAGTGCTGAATAACATCCATAAAAAACTGGCACTATTGCTGCTCAACATGAAGTGTAGAATGGCCCTCTTGCTGCTATTTGACTAAACACATATGATGATTGAATGGTCAGTTCCAAAGAATCAAGCCTTGACCATTCAGTTATCTTCTGTTTCTGGAAGTAATGTCTTGACTCTTTAATTAATTGCTGAAGAGGAGTGAATATGCCACCTAGAGTATCATTCATGCCCTTTCTTGTGCATAAGAGACAAGAGAAACATAAAAAAAAAACCCAGAAATTTTGTGTGGTGACCAGAAACTTTGAAGACGATAAATTTTGAATGTTCGAGGAATGGATCTCCCCCTCAAAACATTTTTAGGAAAACTGCAAGCCATTTATTTTTATTTTTTCGAAAGGACTTATTGTGAAGACAATTTATAACCAATAAATCTGTAAAAAAAATTATATTTAAACAGTTCTATAAGGTCTACTGACCAAAACATGGACTTTTCCTTCTTTTTCTCACCCATTCAACAAAATGCTATTTTACTAAGCAACGAATTGGGTTGCACTCCATTGTGCCCGAGTGACGATGCTTATCAAAGCAAATTGAAGATATTTCTACTAAATAAATTTTCTTGGTGAAACAAAAGAGTACCATAGTATTTTATATCTGATCTGCATTCTCTATAGCAAGCTGTACAAAGACTGATTATCCATCAATTGCAAATTAAATTTATACAATTTTTATGCTCTATTAGATTCGCTGCAAATTGAACTTATATAATTTTTATGCTAAATAATGGATATTAATAAAATAAAATAAATCAAAAATAAATATGTTTATTTTATTCTTAAAATAAATATCTATATTTATTTTTTAATATCCATTATTTATTGTATTCCAGGGTTCTTGTGTCTCGTCTCTCTCTCCTACATCCGTAATAGATTCATGGCTGGAAGGAACAGTGCCTATTTACAACTTGATGTAAATTTTTTAGAATGTGTGCTTGTTGAACATTTATACTATAACCCATGTTCTGTCTAGGCCCTTTTGAAGGAATGTGCTGCCTGGTTGGTTTTGGTGACATCTGGTTTAATAAACAATAAACTTCCTATTATGCATAATGTAAATTTTTTTTATTTGTTTTTAATTTTTGTCTGTCCCAGGTAATTCTTCCAGAACACTGACTATAACCCAACAGATATGCCATCTGCAATCTGTCCATCACTGAACAGAATGTGTGTATCCAGCACATGTTGGCTTGCACAATACCAATGATTAGGGTCAATACCGGTGAAAGACAGAAGAAGATGGCACCAAAGAATCTTGTGTTATCTTCACATGTGTCATTTTAACTGAATATGAATCAAAATTCTTGCTTCATCAATTAATATCATTCAGTCCAAGACATCTGTGCATTGATAATTTTGCAATAAAGTAAGCTTATGATACAACTACTTAATATCCAAATGTCTTTTGTGAAGTCTCTACTCTCAAAAAATTAGTTGATGGGCTCTAAAGCTACATCTTTTAGACAACATTTATGCCATTAAGTTCATGCCAGTCATCCCTAGCCATCGTTACCTTCAGATGTACTCTGCTAGAATGTAGGATACATTTCTTTTTTCCCAAAAGCTGTTCCAAACTCTTATGACATCATTGTGACTATCTTACTTTCCAAGCAAGCATGATCAAAAGAGGGAAAGTGAAATCTGATACTGATCTACTAACAGAAAAATCTTTACCTTACATATCCATCTTTATGAATTAAATTTTTTCTTTTTTCCAATGAATTCTGCAGCCAAGACTGAATTTTTTTCTTTATATGTATTGAGTCATCCTTCTTTTGTAGTTCTTCTATGTATATTTCAGTTTTCCGTTACATGTATTTACATTTTTTTTAAACGTTTTATTTAGTGTACCATTTTTGCCAAAATTTCTCTGGTAGGTGTTTATTTAAACTGATGAGGATCTCTGATTGAAATATTCATGGAAGATATTGAAATTATTTAAACATGGGTGATGGTTAATGTTACAAATGAAGAAATCTGCTGTTTAATTTAAATATCCAATACTTTCCAAAAGCTCCATTCTCCAATATACAATAAGCAATTTACCTTAATTGAAGTCTCTTGAAAATGACATATTGGTAGCTCTAACATTGCAAATTCAATTGATAGCTGCAGGCAATGAGAAAGCCAAATACGAGGTAGCTTCAAAAAAGTCCAGGAATAAGTTTATTTTATAAAAGAAATTGAAAGTCCATTTGTTACCGATTGCTCTCTTGCACTCTTTCTGCATGGATGTGCAAATGTTTTAATTTGTAACATTATTGTATATTCCAATCCCCTATTATTCTGTTTGTACATTTCGTGACATCAAATTATAACTGATATTCAAAATGAAAATGGAACTGATGCTTCTTCCTATGATAAAATTAACATTTTAAAAATTTTGTAGTATCCAAAATGCACATAATCATGATTAAGCTCATCTTCTAGACTTTCCAGCTGATAAAAAGTGCTGGTATCTTAGTATTTGATAAACAGTAAAGAAAACATTACAATTTTTTTTTTTGATAATTAATTTTTGACTCCTCCCCCAAAGGATAAACAAGGCCAATTACTTCAGATGTGTTAATGAAGAGGCTGTGTGCACCTATACAAAAAAGAAATGGGCAAATAAAATAAACGTTTTATGAATAAATTTAATCCTTTGATGTTATCTACAGGCATGCCATTTTTATCAACTACTGAATAACTAATAATATTTTTACAGATGAAAAGTTGAATAATAAAAAAAAAGGGGCATTGTTTTCTTTTATGTACAAGGGGCTTTAGATTTCAAACCTTCTTAAGTATAAACCTAAATTTATAATTTTTTAGCATGAGCTACTTCAATTATTTTGGAAATAGCTAGAGATTTTTCAAAAAAAGTATTTACAAAATTTTACAATCTTTCATTTCTTTTTTCCTTTTGATGGAACCCAAGATTCAACTTTTGGTCTGGTTGTGCTATATGGTTGATAAGCCTCCTTTGTTCCAGATAAATTTTCTGTATGTGCTACCATCCATGGATGTTTTTTAGGGGGAATTTTTGATGGAGGGTCATCTGTTATGTAATGCAGCCAACGATGCCTGAATTAAAGAAACAAAATAGATAATTATCTATATTTATTCATAAATAAGATAAACATAAAGAGAGTTTTGTAGAGTAGACACCAATAAATTTGTATCTTTTAAATATAAAACTTACGTATTTAAAATGTCTTACTCATCATATGTTTACATATACTAACTCCATGTACAAACTTTGAACGGAGATAGAGAATATCGTGCTGAACTACATTCATATAGGAAAGCATCACCGGAAATGCCATCCGCAGGACATAGACTAGACACAAAGACACAGCAAGAACACCACACAAGGAGCGTTTGTTTTGCTAGGTTTTTTGGGTGTGTCGACAACTAGGACATTTTGAACCCTTTCAAGTGGCTATATCTGTACACAATCTGAGAATTCAACATGATTATTTTCTTTTACCATTCCAGGGACAAACACAAACATCCAAGCCTACAGCAGGATTTGAACTACAAATGATAAATTTGAGAACTGGAAAGCCTACACACCAGCCTGCAAGAAGTAGTGTAAAGTGCTTTTAGGAATGGATGAAGGTAGGTGCTTCATCCATTCCTGGCACTTTATTACACAAAACTTACAGTACAACAAATGGTAGACCCAGAATATGGTTTCATAAGAGGTGTTCACGACAATATAAAATGAAACTATAAATTCATTTTTGTTATATAATTAAACTTATTTTATTATATTTAATTAAACTTTAATTAAACTTATTTTATTATATTTAATATTTTTAATTTATTCTAAGAGCAAGAGAAAGACAAAAAAAAAAGTATTCCCATTGATGCAAGCCTGACATTAACGCCGATTCTGATGCAAATACACAAGCATTTGGTGATGCGGTACACATCTGGTTGGGTACCAGTTTTAAATTTATTGAACCACTGGCAACAAGCAACAAAGAAAACATAGCAAATGGCACTCTATGTTTTGTATAAGCTCTACTAAAATAAAAAAAAAAAAAGAAGCTAAGTCATACGGACAGGGTGATTCATAAAGTCTCTCTGGGTCTCGTAAGTTGATAGAACAGTAACCATGACGATTATAGTGGAAACTCTCATATCGGCGAAGAGAGAACTTCTCAAAGTTTGCATTCGTAATAGGCACCGTGACATACTTGTAGATTTAATCAGTGGAAGGCAGTCATAACGAAAACACAAAGTCTGCATGCCGGTCACAGGGGTGAACATAAAGCTTTCAGCTTCCGTGGCCTCCCAGGTCACCTAATCTAACCCATGTGATTTTTTTTTCTTATAGAGTTCAAAGATCATGTGTCTGTGCTGCTTTTGGCATGTGATTTAGCTCAGCTATGACAGAATATCACTCATGCACTCGCTGGCATTGATTGTCAGATGTTGGGACGTGTGACCTACAGAACATCTGTATAGTACATATAACACTTGAGTGATTCGCTCTCTATTGAGCGTTTATGCTGTGTCTATCATGATTACTATTCCATTGACTTTTAAAATCCCAGAGAGACTTATGAATCACCCTGTATATCACTTCATTATAAAAGTATATAATATTATTATACAATTTTTTTTGTTCTGAATAAGGCTTTATGCTTATATGCTTGTTAAACAGTTATAATAATTTTACATCCTTTACAATTAATTTACTGTTTTTGCTTAAATCTTTGTATTTTAAACGTTTCAGCAAAACCTTACAGAGACAAAAGGATGTCTAAATAATTTAATTGAATACAAAGTAAAAATTTTTTACAACTCATTAGTGATTTTTAATTTTAATTCCAAGCCCAAAAATATAAATTATAAACCCAAAATTCCATAGATACAATAAAAAATTGTATAAAACTAAAACAGATCTCCCCAAATTCTGCCTAAAATTACTTAACTAGATTTTAAAAGACATATTCCACCAGTTCTTGTTGTTGGAGAAGCTCTAATCACTAATGAATTGTAAAAGTTGTTTCTCTCAACTGTGTTAAATCTAATTTTTTTTTTCCACTCTGAATTTAATAAATGAAACCTGATTACCATTCAGCTGGAACTTGGCTACCATCATAATCCATATTTATATGATCGGCATATTCTACCCATCTATTGCGTCCTGAAAAAAATAATTCATTGTAGTAAGACACTTTTATAAATAAACATGCGAAAGTGCTATCAAAATTTATTATTATGATTATTTCAAAATTTACCGTAAAAATACATTTTATTTTCGTAATATTTATTTCCATAGGGATCACTCCCAACCAGCGTCCCAATTTTTACATCGTCCATACTACAAATATTATCAAAGATAGCTCGGTCTTTTCCTTTTGATAATATTATGAAAAAATGAATATTACTATAGAAAATATTACACACAATACCTAATTATATACTCACCGATACAGCTTAAATAGAGATGCTCTAATGCCTCCATTGAAACTTATAATATCAAAAAATCGTTTTACTTTGTCAAGTCCTAATAATTTTGCCATGATGAAATGTTTTGAAATTGGGACTGAGAGAAAATAAAAAATTATATATATAGTTCTCAAAACTGTTTATAACTGTGTAAAAACTAACAATTTTATTACATTAAAAAATGAAGTGCATTAATGGGTGATGAACCCAGCTGGGTACGGAACCTCAAAATCGACTTCAATTTCAATGTTAAAATAATCTGAAAAATCGATGGGCGATGTGTGCAAATTTTGTATGGATTTCTCTATATCATTGGAAGTTATACATAATAACTTACCTACAATAAAGGTAAGTAAGCGTTGTTTTAGCTATTGTGAATTTTATTATTACAGATTCACTCTCGCCAGATGGCAAATACGTCCATGATGCTTTTCTCTAATGGCATGGCAAATGCAATCGATAAACACGCACGACGCTGGCGAATAAGGACATCATTGTAACTATTTTATAAACGAGTTGATAATTATATAATATTTTAAAATATGGTTTATATTAAATTTAGATTTTAAAATTATGATCCTTTTGGATTCTCGAAGTTTCTGAACACAAGTTTACATTTTTGGAAGTTTATAAAGTTTATCGCTTGGATGTAACTTCGTCGATCTGGCAATAAGATTCTTGCTGTTTTAAACTAAGTCTGTTTTAAAAGATTATTGTGGCATATTACGTGTTGTTCTGTACACGTAATATGAGCATTTTAGAGGAATTTATCCTTGATTTTTAAATTTTTTTTCCTTCCAAAAATTTACTTAATTTCCAAACGATTTATTTAAAATCTTTCACATTCCAATTACGTCAGTCGAAATTTAATTGCCAACCTTATCCGTTTATTTACGACTGAAATATTTATTTCCTTCAAACTTATTTTAATAATTTGATAACAGAAGAATTCAAATCGTAAATAACATAAGACGACTTTAAATTATGTTAGTTATAATTAATGTTTCATGAAATAATATGCGAAGGCTTTTAAAAATTAAAAGATTTAAAAATGACGTAAGTAGTTAATAAATATTATAGCCAACGGACTGGCTATCTTGATCATAATCACAGTCTTCATAATAGCAATTTTATATCGCTTTTAATGATTCTGACCACAATTAATAAGTGAAAATATTATCATTTATTAACATAATTGATTTTACAATTGCCTTTTTTTTTGTTATTGTTTTCAGTCAAACAGTAGATAAATGTTAAAATTATCAAAACTGTTTCAAGGAAATGGATATTTTGATCCTTTTTAGAGATTTGGAAAAAATTCAAAAAAATTTAACCTTTTCAATTTAGATACTTGTCATTGTTTCATTTTGAAACTCATTTATATTTAAATTAAATAGTTAATAATTCCCACTTATTTTCTTTTGTCTAAGGTTCAACAAATTAAACAAAAGACTTTTTTTTCTATGTAGCCTTTTCATCTTCATTTTGAAAGAATTTATTTTTATAAAGGAAAATAATATTCTCTTGATGTTAAGTATGATGTTAAATTTTAGCCACTATAGTTACAATTTGCATCGTTTTCAAGTCTGAATTTTAGTGCTGTAAGTGTATCTAAAGGTCCAGAATATGTAACTATTTGCATAATGTCTTCGCCAAACATTTCGTAATTTACTTTGCTCACCATAAATGCCGATTTGAAGAAATAAAACTATTCGGATTACTCATTGTCATTTCACTTGTTCCGTGCTAACTTAAAACGAATGATCGCATCAATAACAACGAAAATGGCACACTTTCATTTAAATTATTGACTGGCGATTGGAAACTGCAGCGGAGCTCAAATTTACCAAAATTAAATTGGGATTTTTTTTTTTATCATCTTTTTATTGTTTTCTAGCTGTGTGCACTATGGCATTATTCCAAAGCTTGATTAGCTCTTTTGGGACTACCTCGTTTGAGTAATATTCATTTTATACTAGGGTTGTAATTAATGTCTGTTTGCCTGTTTTCCCGAAACTATTGTGATGTGATGTTTTCTGCTGAACTAAAAATTTCTGTATTTATAGGTTAGGTGAGTATGAAATAGTAATAAAGAGTCCAAGAAATACTATACAGTGCTGTCACGTCTAGTGTGCTGGCAAATGTTTAACAACCGGCTCCGCGACTACTCGATTGGAACCGGAAGTTGTAACTGAAATATTTCAGCCCGGAACCGGAAGTTGTTACCGGATATCAGAATTAAGACTTTAAATCTGCAATAATTTTTGAGATTTTTTACAGATTTGTAAGATTTCTGGGTCGGTGTACGAGATTTTTCTGTGTGACGGACCCTTTGGTTGTCTCTCATTTGCAGTGTTACATTATGCGATGGAATTTTTTGACTAAAATCTCTGATGTTTTTTCTCCTAACAATATACAGGGTGTATCCGAACGGTCTGTACAAACTTAGAGGGGAGGTAGTATGGGTTATTCTAAGCAAAAAAGTTCATATGAACATGGGTCCAAATTTGAACGCTAACTGAGATATGAACAAAAATAAAAACGCCGCCACCAAGATCAACAAGTTAATAACTCAAGTTCCGTAAAATCTAGTATGATGAATTTTGGTAAAACAACAGGGTACATAAAATTGTGTGTACCGTTAAAAATTAATCAAATTCCAACCAGTAGTTTCAGAGTTACGCGTTCAACATCGTAACCCGTGCTCACATGCGAGTACTAACCAGCACGTGTTACGATTATGACTGCGTAACTCGGAAACTATTCTTTGACAATTCGATCAAATATTAACAGTCCACAGTGTTTTATGTACCCTGTTGTTTTACCAAAATTCATTATTCTAGATGTTGCAGAACTTGAGTTATTAACTTGTTGATCTTGGTGGCGGCATTTTTATTTCTGTTCATATCTCAGTTTTTGTTCAAATTCGGACCCACGTTCATATGAACTTTTTTTGCTTAGAATCACCCATACTACCTCCCCTCCAAGTTTGTACAGACCGTTAAGATACACCCTGTATACATGAATTAATGTATAAAAAATATTATTTCTAATTTTTCATGTCTTTGTTGAAATTCAACAGACGGCTCGGAAAATATTACGAAATTCAACAACCGGCTCGCAAAATCTTAAGGAGTTCAACAACCGGCTCGCGCGAGCCGGTGCGAGCCGGCTCCAGCACACCGCTGACTGTATCTATCATTTTGTATGTATTTTTTGATAGCACATCGTATGTTTTGATAAAGAAAGTATAGCCTGACAGGTATTATTTCGGTCAGTTCACACTTCGTATTGCGCGAATAAAGAGCGATATCATATGTGCTACTGATTATGATAGTGATCTAGTCACACATTTTTCGTTTTGCGGTATTCATACTTTGCGCAAGGGTGTATTTAAAAATATTTTAACTTTGTGTAGCAAAATATTTTGCACCAAAATTGCTCTCATAAATCTTTTCCGTGCTTATAGAATGTTTGAGTAACTTGTAAATAAAAATTTGTTGTATGAAATCTCAAATGACTTAGACCATTGTCATAATTACTGTTTTTAAAAACGACTTACAGCAACAAAAAGTCAGGAAATAACTTACTCAAAAATAAGTTAGAAATAAAACATTTTGCCTGTATGCCTTTCTTATCGCTATGCCTTATTACAAAGCATGGATATCAAGTATAAAACAAAAATAATAAGAATCGACGGTTATTCATCGTTGATATTTTGATAATGTGATTTTATCATGTAATAAAATTATAAATAAAGAATTATTGCTTTTATATCATGGAAAGCAGAAACTTAAAATAAACCAGATAACAGAACGCTTATTATTTTTAAATCAGTCAAATCACTGTCAAGATAAACATGAATGGAATTGTATATTTAATAAAATAATATTTGATAACGAAAGGCAAGGGCGAGATTATTTCACTGAAACTAAGATCGTCAACAAATACTCACCCCCTAAATCAGATATCAAATACTTGATTGATCCTCATCCCCCAAATATTTTTATTTGGTTTGACTACTTGATTGGTTGGAAAAAATATAAATAGTTGATTTTTGGTAGAAATAAGATGTTCTGGACGGAATTTGGAGTATTGTTATTAGTTATATTCTACTGAGACAGAGCTAGCATTAGGTGCACTTTTCCATATAATTTTCTCACTTATGTATTTGACTTGCCCCCCCCCCCAACATAAATCCTAGCCCTGACTACACCCATGCATATGAATTATCAAAATACTGGAAGGTCCAAAAGTCAGGATATGCAAAATGAATTGCGATCAAATTTTAATTTAGGAGCTATCCATAAAATACGTCACGCTAAGTTTAGCTTTTTTGACTCCTCCCCTCTCCTTGTCACGATCTTGTCCAACGAAATGAAATTGGACGGCTGCTTGGAAGTGACAGCAACCTCTCACCAATTTGCAGCGATTGGGGGCGTCGTCAGGCAAGGGAAGGTATTCCTGTACAACAGTTGCAAACACTAATTGAATCCATGTCCTATCGCATAGGATTTGCCACAGCGGCTAGAAAAATTTTAATTACTTATTAAAAAGGTGTCGGTAATAATTGACCACTCTACCTAGAATAGTGTGTTGATTAACAATTTACCACTCTTCCTAGAAGGAAGTATGTGATTAATATTTCGCGTATTTTTCTGAATGTCTCAAGGGCAATGAACTTTCGAAAGTGAAATCTCTGCAGTGTCTGATCACCCATTTAAAATTAAAAACATCACAAATAAGGCCCAATATTCTTTTGGAAGATTGGATTGATATCTTTACATGCTAAGTGTACAAAAAGAAGCAGTTGTTTTCTTGTTTCCACTAATTGTTACAATACTGTTTTCAAAGTGTAATTTACTCATCCTCGTCTAAATTTTTAGTTATTAGCAACTGAAATTCTCCTTGCAAGTAAAATCTACCCTAATCTCCATTCGGAGATAGCCAACCTTTAGTCTTGAGCTTCTTTTGATATCAGATGATAGGAAATCCGAACAATTCTGGAAAAAGGAGACTTTACAGTGACTGAATTATAAAAATTTTCGTTCATCTCTAAATTAAAAGCGGATCTCTTAGCATCAAATGAGGACGAAAGGCTTTATCTTCATTGCTCCTTTGAAACACTTCAAACCTTCCTTGAGTGCAACAAAATTAAAAAAATCTGGGGTCATATTACCAACTTGTTCAGCGAAGATTTTATTTGTAACCAAACTCTTTGTACTGCAATATCCCTTCTTTCTCATTCACTATATCGATCGCCTTCCCCACACAATAAGAATCCGGCCTCGTGCTTTCTAGTCAAGAAAAGCCATAATTACTGAAGTGTATTAATCTAATAAAAAGAATAATAATTAAACCAATGATACAGAAGAACTGAGAAAAGATTTTTTTTTTCAGAAAAATATTTTTAAAACTAGTTTTTAATTTAACTAGTACTAGAATTAGCAAAGTACAAAGTATAATGATGAAAATTTGTAATTAGTTGAATTAAACCAGGTAATTTCCCCGTAAAAACTTAATTTACACAAACTATCTAGGCCTAATTTATGTTACATAAAGTTGGCTGATATTGACAATAAAATAACGCAGTGGAAGACTGTTATACAGTGAACAGTAAGACGGTCCGTTCGAAGTCCGTCAATAATTTCTTGAGGCAAAATTTGGGTGCCAGCTTCTCCGCTGAAAGCATAGATAACTCCTTTATATTTAATAGGAAATACGTAAAATGGAAAACGTAAGACAGTCACGTAACATTTTAGAAAGCTCACTACAGTTCCATAAAGAGCACGGGAATTGATTTAAAGTTTAATCCAGATAAAGAAATTCCAAAAGTCTTAATTCGATAAATGCCTTCAACGGTCAAAGCAACATGCAATAATGATTGCGTCCGTGAAAAATTATTTCAAATTGTAACTTTAGTTAAGGATAAATAACTATGAGCTAAGATGTACTCTTAGAGGTTCAAATTCGTCCTTCTGGTTGACGAAATTCTCGTAAATAAGTTGGCCGATTAATTATATCAAATGTCTCAACCGTAAACGCTAAAATTGTCGACTTCGTTATAATGAGGCTTCCCACATCGCAAAAGCCAATGTGCGGAGCTTTCACAATCAAAAGGCATAGAGGTATCCTTTTCTTGCACAGAAAAAGCCGCTTAAACTTTAGGGAAATATGCCTTTCATTGCACATAAAATAAGACTTCATTCTTACTGAATTTGCTGTCCTGTGTCTCCCTCCAAAACTCTATCTGAAGACGTGTTAGGCAATTTCCTTACGTGGCCGACAAATTACTGTAGTGTCCGGATAGCTGATTAACTATAAAGCCTCTGCATTTCTTCAACGTAACGTGAGTATTTTTAGTCGCTTATAGAAATTCAGTTGGCGTGAAAGACTCATCACAAGTCCGTCGTTTACACGTTCACCCTCTCCAGGGCTCCCTTTGCCTAGTTCACCTCGAGCCATTTGTCTGTCTTTACAACTTCGTTGCGCACTGTCTTCTACCTTTCCTTTTATGTTTTTCTCTGCGCCCTCTTGTCTCAACCTCATCACTTCCTTTGTTACTCACATTTACGTCACTGGAGAATTCTCTTGCGTAAATTATGCGCGTTCTCCAGCGACGTTTGGAATTAGGATGTAACACAGAAGACTAATGATGGTGGAATAAGGTGTACCAACAAACATGATTCACTTTCTCCGAATTTTCTCTTCATTCTCTTTTTGTTATAAACTTAAGTCCACGAAAATCTTCTAAGAAAAAGTTGTTAAACTATTGAATTTTTAATTAAATGTAAAATTTAATACTAAAGAAATTTGTACACTTTTACTTATGTCAATTTTATAATCTATTTTTTAACATCAATTATTAAATTACAGAAAATCTTAAAGGATTTCTCTTATTATTTACACTAACAAAATATTATTTGATAAAATATAGTTGAATCATGCCAATAGTTGAACAATTAAATTTTAAGTTATATAACAATGATGAACTTCTGATTTATTCGAGCACTCTCCAATTCTTAATTCCTAATATTTTTTTTTTAGCTTTAATAAATACATACATATAATTATTTGTTCGTACGGTAAGAAGTCCACATAAACACATCAAATGTTACAATTATTTCTACAAAATTATTGCCGTTTTCTTAATGAAACTTCTTTGCTTAATGATTGGTTTAATTAAACAAGTCCCCCCCTCTGCATAATGTTATGCTTTATAGGAAAAAAAGTCCAATAAATAATGCGGTTTCGAAGAAAAGGACTAAATTGCACACAATAGATAGTCTTTTGTTAAAAATTAAAATCGTTCCCTAAAATAATTAAGGGTTGACATAGTTTTCTCTTTCCTCTACAGTTTTGTGCGAAGATATGTTAAGAATCCTGTTCACTTCTTATTCCTCCCACTGGTTGAATGTCTGTAATGTCTCTTTTTTTTGGAAGAAATAATAAAATGAAAAAGATTTAGGAATAAGAACTAAGATCGCTTCTTCACATGGAAGCAAAGTTTATTCTTGTTTCACCAAATAATCTCAGTCAAACAAAATCGCATAAATCATTCGACGATCCCTGCTTTAAAATATTGATACCACAAATGAACATAATATCTGGGGCGTAATAAACGAAAGGAAAAATTCCGCGACCTGGAACCGAACCAGGGACCAGGAGATATTGGAGTATTCCAGAAACACCAAACATTTAATTTACTATAACGTATAAGAAATTATTTGATTTCAGTTTTAATGTTGAGGTTCTTATATTGTCCGATGTCAAAAAATATCTCCGGAACATTTTTAACCGACGCTACTTTCGTCTACGCTGGGTGATGTGGCCAGATCGCCGTTGATCTGCGAAGGCCGGGGAACAGTGCAGTGGGCCTCGCCGCTGGAACCCTTACTGAGGGCAAACCGCGACCTGTACGCTGCTCCTGAGCTGTGGCTCCCTCCTTGGCGAACGTTCTTGTAAGGCTGGAATAGAACGATGTACACTTTTGGAATGAAGAGACATGCAACGGCCACGGTGGCGCTTATATTGATGCACATGCCGATGCTTGCGATTTGAATCTGAAAGAGAAATGACGAGATGGTTAAGAAAATGAGAAAATCTTTAGCTCTATTTTAAAAACTATGAAAAATTTTATTTTTAGGGAGGGAAGGATATGAGTAAAATTTCAATGCTTCGAGGCGGAAGACAGAAAAAGCTTTCTCTCTTCCCTCGAGAGAGCACACAACTCGGCAATGCCATAGCGTGGCGCCGCTAAGTGACATAACTCTAATTTCAATATTATCTTGCGAAAGCGTGACATGCGAACGACACTCAATTTGACTTAATTTTATGACTTCATAAACATAATCGGGAAATGAATTAACAGTAGTAACGCGTGTCATCGAACGCATTATAATTTTTGTATCAGAAACGCAATAAGGGAGCTTCAATAAATAATGTCACAGTTTTTGGGAAGGGGAGAGCGGGAGAAAATTGATTGATCTGTGGCATACTGCGACAAAAGGCAGATGCCTATAAATTATTTCTGGATACATTCATTCTTAAAATTCTAAATTAATTCCTAAGATTGTTCATGTTACAATATTTATTAATCAAATTCGAATACTTTTTCTCTTTCAGTTTTTTTAATACAGGTTTGATACATTTCAATTAATTTTGAGATAAATTAAAATCAGAAAATATTTTGATCACCAGAACTGTAAAATTTTCCTCTAATGGAAATTAAAATCGTACTTCCAGTTCACAGTACCAGAGTTTCTGGTCCTGGACAAAATTATAAGGCCATCCACAGTGTTAAATACTACCCTGTTTGAACAAAAATTTTGAATATAATACGATTAGTAACATCAATCTGATATCGTTTGAAAAGGGATAATCATTGCAAACAAGTTGAAGATACGGAATGGTTGTTTTTCGGAACAGTTCAGTTGAAATAGGTGGACGAAATTATAAGACTACTGAAACAAAACGAATTACGCTTCGTTATCAACTAAAACATTTGAATCGAAGTAGCTAATATCTACTGTAGTTTGTTTTTTATTTAGAAGGATCATTGAGACGACTGATCATTGACTTAGCTAGGTTTTAATTGCACTTTTCATGATATAATATGATTGCGCTGTCTGATATTGCTATTGCGACATAAATATTTAATAATAGACATTAAAATAAATTATTATAAATATTATCAAATGAAATTTTTTATTTTATGCATGGAGTGAAAAAAATTTAAAATAAATTCCCTACGGTGGTATCTGCTTTCCGTTTGAGTATATGTTTCGCACCACATCAGTCCAAAGATTCTCAATCTGATTGAGACCCAGACGACATGCAGGCCAGTCCAGACCTGGGAGTCTGTTGAGTTGACAAGGCACGGTGAATGGGGCATTATTATGCTGAAGAACAATACTAGGTTCGTTGAATTCGCCTTTTAATAGCAATAGGTAATCCATAAAATGCCCCGATAGTAATCTGCTCTTGATTTTGCGCAACAAATGCAACACTCGATTTTCCCTGTGCACCAAATCATAACGGATCCATCTCCTTGTACACGTCTTGAAAAATACCTCTGTCAGTCTCAAATCATTCCAATAGGATGATTAAACTTTTTTTCGTCATTAAAGAAGACATGATCTCACATATCGGAATTCTCAACGTATTGCTTTGCAAATGTCAACCTAGTCTCTTCATGGTTAAGGTTGGCTTTGACTTCATTTTCAGGGGGTTTGACGTTGATACCATATCAAGATGTAAAATAGTATCGCTGATATATTGCATCTTGGAAATAGTATCACCATTATATTACGGAGGAAACACTCCCATTTCTTGAATAAACAGCCCCGACGCAGAGCTCTAAAAAGTTCCGATCGATTGTAAGCATGATTCTTGGAAGCATGAAGTATATGCGACATTTTGTTCTAGTTGACAATGAAGGTTGCGGGATGACATGATGGTGGAAGATGTTGCTCCAGTGGTGGGATGCCATTTGGAGGATGACACATTTGTCTCTTGCAAGAAATCAGGGAGGATGCTTGACATAACCATCAGGATCACTCAGGAAATTATCGACATCGATTTTGGACTTGGCAGTTAACGCAGCAATCTCGCTTTCACTTTTTCCGCAGTGTTTATAAGCTGTAATTTGTGATTGTTATTCACTGGTTAATTTCGTATCGCATCCCATGCTGAACTTGTACATTACTTGTAATAGATTATGTTCTGCAGCAAGCTAATGATGATATCGACTTTTAAAGATGAAACATGCAAATTTTAGGGGGCATTCCAATATTCTGAAGGTAGTCTTATAATTTCGTCCATCTATTTCTATTGAACTGGTCCAAAAAACAACCATTCCGTATCTTTAACTTGTTTGCAATGATTATTTATTTTTTGAAAACATCTGACCTATATTTACTAATCTTATTATATTCAAAATGTTTGTTCAAAACAGGATAGTATTTAACATTGTGGCTGCTCCTATAATTTTGTCCAGGACTGTAATCTATTACTAATAAAAATAATATTTAATAATGCTCGGCAATATTGGATTTAATCTCATTAAAGATTCTAACAAGGGAAGATAGGATGCCTTGAGTAAAATTGACGAACGAAATCATTATGCATCTTCGCTTGCCGAAAATAAAAGTGGATTCACACTCACACTTCGCCTGCCAAAGATTATACGGTATCTAAAATATCACCCACTAGTTATTTTCGGGCATGTTACCTTCCATTGTAAATACATGAGATATACTCGTAAATATCTATATCGTAATTAGTTAAGATACAACGTCTACTGATTTCATCATCATCATCATCATCATTTACAACTTTCATCTATCTTCAAAGTTTGTTTTCCACGCACAAAGCATGGTTAACTTGAAGGGAAAATGTCCAAAAAGCCTCCACGCTGGCTAATTGCGGAAGAAGGGTATTAGTTCAGAAAGAACAAACTCAAACATCCATATCATTACGGGATTCGATGATCTCCAGATCTAGAGGATCTGTACCCCTAACACATTAGGCCACAAAGGTGGGCGCCTACTGCTCTATATGATTTAAATGCTGATACTATTGCATATATTTCATACGTTTGGAATACTTTTCTCTCGTATAGATTTTATGTAAATGTATGACATATATAAAATTAAAAATCTTTATTACAGGATGGGACAAAAATAAAAATCTCCTAAAGATGCAAAACTTGCAACATCATATAACGATGTTGATAACTCCCACCCCCAAATCGCACATTGTCAACCACCATTTTGCATTTAACAATGAATATACAGTAACAATGAATATTGCATTTTGCATATATAGTTAACAATGAATATTTGAATTGTATAGAATTGTACAGAGCCATTGTAAATGTGCTACTCTAAAAGCAATTTATCCTATAATATACAGTAATATTGTACTCAATGGTTAATTTCTACATATAAAGAAAATTGACGAAAAACTGTTTATGGATACAATATGATACTAAGGAAGAATTAAACTGCGATTCCTTATTCATTACCTTATAATCACTATTTGTTCCAAAATATATGGGAACGAAGGCTAGCCACACGATGCAAGTGGAATACATAGTAAATCCGATGTATTTAGCTTCGTTAAAATTCTCAGGTATTTTGCGAGTTTTAAACGCATAAATGGTGCAGAGGACGATGAGAATCATGTTGTAGCTGAGCGATATCATGAGCGAGTGACTCTTTATCCCACACTGAAGAACGACCACGAACCGGGTCGGATAGTCTTCCCTCGTGCTGGGCAATTCCATAACCAGCCATGCAAAGATGCCCACAACTTGTACCCCCAATAGGCACAAACAAATAATTATTTGGGAGCGGGGACTTGTGTAGCTCGGACGCTTTATTGACTTGACGCCCCTGTTGAAGATCCTTGAAATGCGGTTCGTTTTCGTCAAGATCGCCGAGTAGCAAGTACACAGACAGAGGCTGACACATATACGGAGCAGAGTGCACGTGAGCGTGCTCGGTTTGGTCACCACAATAAAGCTCGTGGCATAACAGAAGAAGATGCCGCCTAGCAGAACGTAGCAGAGTTCGCGTCCGGATGCCATAATGACGGGGGTGCTGCTGTAGCGGACAAACACCGCCAAAATGAAGAGGGTGAAGAGAATACCCAACGAGGAGAACGCGATGAGGACAAGTGCCCAGGGACTGTCCCATTTCATATGATCCACAGGAAGTTTGTAGCATCCAGTTTTATTTTCCAGAGGTGCTTCCCCCCGTGGACAAGGGACGCACGTATTGTTGAAGATGTAATATTCGTCTCGACAGGCGACGCATTCCCAGCAGCAAATATTTTTCTGCAATAAAAAAACAAAACAATAATACCATTATTGCAAATCTGATTTCAAATTTATTACCCTATTATTAAACATAATTATCAAACATAATTTTCAGTAGCCTTATTCATATTAAATAAGAGCATACATAAATTAAAACCTTTTTTGTATTTTTCTTTAATTTAACAATCCTATCAAATGTAGAACATTTCTTACTCTAAATTATATTCTTATATAATATCTTTACAAAAAATATGCACAAGGGTCAATTACGCGATATATGATTTTCAACTAGGCAAATCAAAGAGTCACTGAGCGGCTTAGTGGGCTTTATTATAATTTAGACTTATATGTCCTAATTATGTGTTTTTGTTACAAATAATAGTGGCAATCAATTTGTTTGCATTTAATTGTCGTCATTCTATTCATTTCATTTGGTTAAATCTTGATCCGAATTACAATGACTTTGCCGTAATCCTGAAGTACAAGAACTGTGAAGTCAATCCATCTCGTACTGTTGTAATTAACTAATCATACTCATCACAGCAAATCAATCTGAAGATTCATTACATACACACTGTCCTGCTAAAAGTGTTCTGACACTCCTATTTTATGGTGATGCAACTCCTTCATTTTTGATATAAAAGAAATGTACAGCATTGACTCCGTCAGCCAGCATGCCGAAAAGTGAGCTGTCCGACTTTCAGACAAGAGTTAACATAGGGTGCTTATTAGAAAGTAAGTTCGCAAAATAAGTGTTTCGACCCATTCTGCATGTTCTTGTGCAAAAGTATAAACAGAACGACAGCAAAATGTTCCGGGGATCTAAAATCATGTCGAAGAGAGACCAACTTGCTTTTTCGCAAAAACACACTTCACAAGGTATATCACTGTTCATCATCCGTAGCTTATGGCTCATCAGTTCGCACACGGGAATGTGTTCTTCATGAGAAGGGCCGGAAAGAGGAAGACTATTGCCCTGAATAATGAATGCTCTTCGTCGTCTGCGATGATGTAAGGAGCGTCACGATTAGTCTAGATTAGGCAAAAGTTATGTGGAGTGATGAAAGCCGTTTCACTCTGCAGCTATCTGACTGTCGTAACTGGGCCTGAAAGCGATTATCTTTTGGAAATCCGCAGTGAATGATTCTAGTGATGGTATGGACCATGTTCTGTGTAGCAGGCGTGGGCCTCTAAACTAGTGTTGACATGCAAATTAATCCCTCAAGGTAACAAAAAAATATTGAAAAATCACCTTTCTGGAGCGACGGTTGATTATTCTGGCAATGTACCAAACTGCTTCTTCCATGCTCCATGCCATACTGCTCGATCGAGAGAGGCGTGGCTCACTCATGCTGAAATCACACTGCTGCCAGAGTCCGAATTTAAAAGCGAAGATCCTTAGTCCTTTTATATCCGTAGAGCAATCTTCAAATGCATAGCATCAGATGAGCATCACTGCTAATCTGGCATACCCTACAAGTGCATCGTTTTTATTGATGAACAAATCTCCTTGCAGCAGAATAACGATCCACGCCATAAAGCTCGAATTACCGCAGATTGGTTGAGGATGACAGTGACTTCAAAGTGGCCCTCATAATTACTAGATATTTTTTACTGGTGAGATGAGCTTGAAAGAGCTGTTCGAAACAACTATCTGGTCGAAAATACATTGTACCTATAGATCACTATTCAGAATCTCGTTTCTTCCATACCACATCGAACTGAGGCAGTTTGAAGAATAAGGATAGCTCAAGCTTTATTAGGCAGGCGTTCCTAATAACTTGCCGTATCCGTGTACATTCGTTTTACTCTGTCTGGCTTCTACATTTATGTCCTTTGAATTTTTGAAAACATTTAAACGATTTTAGATTCTGTTTTCGCTTATCGGTAGAGAATCCTTTTGAGCTTAACAAATGTTAAGGGACACAGCTAAAAATTTTTAAATGGCAGCTTATGGTACGTGATATGTCATTCGATATGACTCTTTTCGATTTTTGAAATACCACGTTCGAGAAAAGCGATTTTTTCGAGCTTTTTCTCAAAAACTTCATTAGCTCGTAAGCGAAGACAGCTATTTGCATGCAGCCTTCGCCAGTCGCCATGCTCTTAAAGCTAAATTCTTTTTTTTTAGTCAGCATATTTGTAAATCGTTGCATGACTTGTTTCAAATAAATTTACTGAAAAATTGAAGTGGTGCGCAGATAATAATATAATACATCTAAGTAATACATCTAAGTTACACGGTTTATTTTCGAAAAGCAGCTCTCTGAAAATTTCTTAAACAAAATTGAGAATGAAAGCCATCATAGCATATTATTAATCGCAATAAGAAAAACTAATGAATAAAAAACTTTTTATATAAATCGATGTCTTGTCACTTTTTCCTTTGTAGCCTATTCCCTCCGATGATGGTTGGTTGGTTTGGTTTGTTTGGTATTAACGTCCTTTTCAACTGCCATGGTCATTTCAGGACGGCGTTATAAGGGGCCGCAAATTTTGCCTCGCAAGGGTTCTTTAGCGTGCAGCCGGCAAACGACTACACGGGACCAACGGCTTTACTTCCCTTCCGAAGGAAGTGCGTGATCTCAGGATTTTCCCCCTGAAAAAATCCTCGTCGTCCTCGGCTGGGATCGAACCCGCGTCCTCGGGCATCAGAGTCTCCGATGATGGCGTAATGCCGAAACGCGTCAGGCTAATACCGGTAAATTAGTTTTACCGTTCATTTTTGTATATTATTTCATTATGATACATCTTTATCAAATATGCAAGCGCTGAGATCCTCTGTTGTGATAAATTTTTTGGAATTCTTTGATAATCCCCGTCTCATATGAGTTTGATGCCATTATCCACTCACTGTTCAATTTTTTGATATTTTCATACGCTGTCGAAAATCTTAACTATTTTTTACCTGATAGTTCCGGATGAAGCCCGTCTGACAGGAATCGCTGCAGACTGACCTGGGCCATGATCCATTCCACCATCGCATCTTAGACAAGTCTAATTTCAGTCTAAAAATAAAATTTATCAGGAAAAAAATTATCAGAGAACAGCAAGAAAACTCAAACACAATTATATTCCAGGGGAAAAAAAAACCCAAACCACTTTTGAATTTGTATGATGCATTAAAAATTTAACATCATAAAATTTAATTTGGCAAAATTGAATTTTCCAAGAATTACTTTTTACTTTCTTTACTTTAAAAAAAGAAGCCATTCTAGGAAAAATAGCTCGTAAACAATCCTGAATTGACTTTTTTTCTACTTTGCTTCAAGTTTGAATTAACGAGCATGACACATTATTTATCATTAATAAAGAAAGTTCTTTGAAGAAAACTCAGTATACAAGTGAGAATTAAATTTTAAAGAAGCGTTTTAAAAATTTTCTAGAATACCTTTGAGTTGTATTCCACATAGCGTTCCATTCGCCAATGTGAACGTAGTCGTATCCCTTTCTTCCTTTTTTTTGATACTGGTAAATGTCATATAATCCATAAGCGTCGCCGTCTTTGTTGAATTTCACTGTGCTGCTTTGCATCCCTTTAAGAAAAAAGAAAGAAGCCTCAGTATCAAAGGAAGCATCTGTATTCTTTTTACTTTAAACAGTTGCAAATAGAGATAATGATCCTTGATGTGTATGTAAAAATAAAACCAATGGGAAGGAATTCAGTTAGATGATGGCGATAATAATAATAAATTCCAATATCTCATATTAATAGCATGGCCAGTGTGTATATTGAAGATCACACACACGGACCCACTATTTATTAGTTTTCAAGTCGAATCCAGTGTAAAAACTCTTGCGGAACTATTACTTTCAACTTGATGCTTCAATAGATAGAAAGCAAGAATACTATATTTCAACCCACAGCTCTTAAAAAACATTTTTGCTGTATACACTCAATGGCAAATTTAACAAGAATCCTGTTAATGCGGTGTTGCTCTCTCGTGTCTGCATAATAACTCCTTGGATTCTTCTAGGGATTGATTCTACAATGCCTGAAACGTTCCACAGGAATACTATTTCACGCAATCTATTTGGCAGTCTAAAGTTGAACAGACTGAGGTTGTGCAAAATCACCGCCCGTTGCAAAAACTGCCATGTTCTTATGTCATGGGTCCTGCTGAAAGATCCCATCACCCTGCGGGAACATAGTGGCCAATTAGGGAGGCATCTGGGCAGCGATGATGTTACCAGATAAGTATGGATCTACTCTGAATAAGGAACCCAGAATTACCAACCTGCTCAGATCATACCAGACAGAAGGTCAATAGAATTACACTACCCTATCAAAAGTCATGTGACAACCCTGATTTGTATGAAAATGAGACATTCCTTTGCAATTTCACTGTTGGCATTCTTCCCAGCACTACATAACAGAGAGTATGCTATTATGAGATGATGCTTGCGTGAATGCTGTAAGAATGTCTCAAAGAAAAGAGCTTTCAGACTTCCAAAGAGGTACAATTGTTGGGTGCCATCTCGCAGGCAAAATTGTTAGAGAGACGTCAACCCTCTTAAACATCCCGAAATCGACCGTTCACAACGTCATCCGGGCATGGAAACAGAAAGGCACTACAAGTGTTCCGCCTAGGACTGGAAGACCCAAGATCATGTCGGCCAGAGACCAAAGGGCTCTTCGTAAAGTGGTCACTGCAAACCGTCACACATCGCTTGATGGACTGACAAGATCGTTCATAGAGTCGACGGGAACAACTGTGAGCACCCTAACTGTTCGCAAGGAACTGCATGCAATGGGTTTTGATGGCAGAGCAGCAGCCCACAAACCTCACATCAGCACTAGCAACGCAGCGAGGAGATTGCAATGGTATAAAGAGCGACAACATTGGACTCTGGATCAATGGCGAATGGTTGAATGGTGTGATAAGTCCCGCTACACCATCTGGCAATCGGAAGAACGGGTTTGGGTATGGCGAACATTATCTGGCAAGCTATGTTGTGCCCACGGTGAAGTTCGGCGGAGGGTCGATGATGGTATGGAGGTGCTTTTCATAGTATGGGTTGGGTGCATCTTTTCTATGGACAGACATCTAAACGCAGAGCGTTACCAAGACATTCTGGACAATGCAGCACTCCCATCTCTCTGACAGCACTTTGGCAATGGCCCTTTTCTGTTTCAGCACGATAACGCACCTTGCCATAAAGCAAGGGCTGTAGGCACATGGTTTGATGAAAAGGGGGTTCGAGAACTTGACTGACCTGCCCATAGCCCCGATCTGAACTCCATCGAACATCTGTGGGACGTGTTGGAACGTCGATTGCGCGCTTGTGCGGAACGCCCGAAATCCGTGACCGCACTGTCCAAGACACTTATGGCAGAATGGCGAAAAATGACCTGTCGAAACGTATCAAAGACTTGTGGACAGTATGCCCCAGAGAGTAGAAGCTGTGATAGCAGCAAAAGGTGGACCAACAAGATACTAAAATATGTATATTTTTGAGTGCTTCTATTAAAGTGATGGTGTCCCATGACTTTTGATAGGGTAGTGTATCTTCAAGAGAATCAACAGTCAATAACTTATCACTCTCCTAGAATCAACGGCAACACCAGACTTTTTTGTGCATCAACATCTCAATCAACAAAAGAGTGTCAACCAAAATCTACGACCTATCAAGGAACAATATCGAACTTTTCCATCAAAAACGCTAAGTATGCATGAACATTGACATTAAAATTCTATCATCCAATTTATATATTTAATTTTTTTCAGTAATTACAATTTCCCTAAGTGGAAACTAAATAAATACTAAATATCTAAATTTATGTACCCGTGAAAGAAACATTTCGAATATAAGCGAGGAGTTCCCGGCCGTTTGGTTTGGGTTTCATGGCGTCGCACAATCGTCCAATTTGGCCGCACTTGTCTTTGATCATTTTGTGCAGGGCGTGACCCATAACGTAGACGGCGTCCACGACGAATGGAACGAGACCCTCTTGCTTAGGCTGAAATTCATAATCGTCTAAAAAGTTTGGAGGAAAGAAAACAACAGAATAATTATGTATAAAAATCAACCAAAAGAAATCGGCTTAATGGCCAAGTTTTGGTATATGTTTCGGTGTAAAAGGCATTTTAAATTTTTGAAGCGAGTCGAAATGTCAAAAGTCATTGGGAACAGAACAAATTTAATAAAATTTGCATGTTTTTGAGTTCTATAAATAATTCAAACTCAATTTCAATCGCTGTCTGCTTCGGGATTTGATCGAGTGCGCATTAGGTCTTTCAGGTTATGTTTTGGTGAGGTTTTCTTGTTTTGGCTGGAATAAATCGTATTTCGTAAAAATATAAAGCTGCCATTATATAGTTCAAATGAGGCTGACCTCTTTAATTAATCGCATTTCATTGCAAATACGCAAATACAGTTAACTAAATAGCCCGTGCGAATACTTTCGCACCGCTTGTGGACAGTGACATAAATAAATAAATAAATAAATAAATAAATAAATAAATAAAATAAATAAATAAATAAATATGTAAATGAGTGGAAATAAACAAATGTAAATCTTTTTCAATTCCAAATTTTTTATAACAAAAATAGTCATAAAATCTGTTTGCTTGTAAATGTTTTTCACATAATATACAGTAGAATTTAGACACGTTTCTTATTTTTTTAAATTTAATTTCACAAAACTTCTTTAAAAACAATGTTGGAGGTTATGACGTGATCATCGTTCACTTTTTGCCCGTATGAATCTTCAACACATACAAAGATATCTTTAAACATACGGACTCGTGAAAAAGCTACGTATAGTTGTCCATGTGAAAAAACAGGTTCTGGTAAATACAATCCTGCCCTTTGAAGCGTCTGACCTTGTGCTTTGTTAATGGTCATAGCAAAAGCAACTTTTATGGGGAATTGTTTTCTTACCATTATGAAAACAAAAATCACAAATTCGTTTACAAATAGATAATTGCAAAAACATAGCGACAATAAAATTTAAACAGATCGCTACCAGATGGCAACATTTGGTTTTTATAAAAGTTTTTTTTTTAAATGAAATTTTTAAAATGTAATTTTTTAATGAAAACATTAATTTTATGTATTATCTTTGTTTTCGTCATTAGAGAGAAAAATAATTTTCAAACTGGCAAAAACATAGCGAAAATAAAATTTAATTTTTTAGTTAAAATCGCCACCAGATGGCGACATCTGTTTTTTTTAATGATTTTTTTTTTTTAAATATAATTTTTTAATGAAAATATTAATTTTAAGTATATTAACTAACTTTTCGTCATTAGAGAGAAAAAAAAAATTCAAAATGGCATATCAAACATTAATTTTGATACAGTATTAAGGGAGATATTTTATACCCACAAAAAAACACCTTTGAGAAATAATATATAGAGATTCACCGTTGATGATATTTAATTAACATGGAATATCATCTATGAGAGATATCCGGTTTTATCTAGTTCGTATTTCTAGATTTCAGTGATCTTAAAAGGAAACATGGCAGAAATGGAGGCAGAATTGCATGAACACACGCAAAAGCTTAAAGCAGATATAATCTATGAGTGTATCGTACTGACTGAAAGCTTGCGTGCTCAGTTTTAGGAAAATTACCATATTGTTTGGCTACATAGGATGATGGTACATGTGTGCATTTGAAATTGGAGAATCTACAAAAAAAATTTACAGAAATAAACTTCGCGGGAAACAAATAAAGCTTCAATCACTCCCAGCAAATTCCCTTTCCTTGTATTAAGTTTCCTGTTCATTCCGCAGTCTTTTTTACAGGAGTAAAAATAATCTTAATTAAAAGTTTAGTAATTTTAAAACGATATTCGTCTAAGTTTTTTAATATGCAGATTCTTCATACTGTATGTATTTAAAAAAAATCTGGCAATCAGAATTAAAGTTTTAACAATAATTAATATTTACTAAATCTCATACAACCCTTATAATTAAAGATTTTTAAAATATTATTTTTTAACTTCAACAGGTTTTAATATAAACAAAAAAATAAGAAAAGATTATAAAACTGACTACATCTGCTATCGTACAAAACTGTTTAAATATAGGAAAATTTGAGACTCAAATAGTTGAGCCATTATCAATAATTCTAAAAACCTTCCATCCCCCGAATGTAAAAATCCTATATCCAATATTTACATTTAAAATGAAAACCATCCCATTATCTAAAAACCCTTGAGCAGCACTTTAAAATATATACAAAATATATGTTTAAAATATATACAGAAATATACATTTAAAATCAAACCATAAATTAATATGAGCTGCACTGTCTAAAATCCTGATAATTTTAGCACTTGACTAAAAATTCGGAACTTGACTTGAGAAATTTCCTTTACATGACTTGAAGAACTGTTACACCTTGCAAGTGGCGAAAAATCCGTTTTATACGATAGAAAAATGTCCTAAGTCCAAGATTATATTCCAACAAATGTTATCTTTGAAGTCAGTTGAAGAATCATAAATAATAACATAAAAGTTCCATCATTTTCATCATGATTAACGTTTTCGAGGTCATCAATACCTCATCATCAGATCGAATACACATAAATCCCACTCTCCCTCCCAAACAATGAAATAAAAAAAGAAATTAAAAATTACACAACTGAAAAAACTATAAAATCAACCAATCGGGGGATGGAAGGTTTATATAATTATTGATAATGGCTCAACTATTTGAGTCTCAAAGTTTCCTACATTTAAACAGTTTTGTACAATAGCAGATGTAGTCAGTTTTATAATCTTTTCTTATTTTTTTGTTTATATTAAAACCTGTTGAAGTTAAAAAATATTATTTTAAAAATCTTTATATATAATCATATTCTTCAACGTTAAATATACCTAACCCTTATAATTATTAAAGATATGACATTACCGAATACAAATGGACATAATTTATTATGAAAATGAGCTTACACCCACAAGACCTTAATTTCAGTCACCTTTACATTTCGGTTTTCGATCGCCATTCTTGAAAGAGCAATTGAAATGCTGCTGCCAAAACTCTCTGAACCACACATTCCTTTCGTTGGTGTTCGGTCGTAGATTTGCAAAATAATCGTTAAATCCTAAGGACAGAACAAACATAAAATAATTAAAATAAGCTCGTTTCGCAATTTCCTTATTACTAAAAAAAATTAGATTACATTCTTGATTCGCTAAAATACACTCTTGATTTTTAGGAAGAAATTGGAAAACGGTTTTGTTTTACTAACGCGTTTTGAAACCGGCTACTAAATATTTTAAAAGATGATTTCTCACGTGTTAATCAAGTAGAAATATTCCTATAGACTGAACGATCACTTGAATCCAGATGTCAACAAAATTAAGCAAAAGAGTAAAAATCAAAAATTTTTATCTAGTGTATTTTTTTATTATCAACTAGTCAAATCTCAACAAAGTTTAACTTAAACATCTTCTTTAAGGCAATAAAAATAATTTTGAGTTTAAAAGAAGTGCTTTGAAAAAGACATTTAAAATTTAAACGATTGCTTTTAAGCATTAAACTTTTCATTTAGGAAAATTTAATCTTCAACGAATGACAAACACTGTCAATTCCTTTGGTTATGCGTTATTGTAAATCGTTTTCTTTCCGCTATTTGTAGCAACTGTCTCCGATACAAAAGATAATTATGATTTTTGGTTAATATGAAGTAGCAAACTGTCACGGAAATCAAATGACAACTCGATTTCCGATGACACTCGTACTGGATTTCGTCCTCGGGTTTTCTACAACACCAGGAGGAGGGAGGAGCTCCGGCCGGGTCGTCATCCGCATCAACACGCCTGCTCCAATAGGAGAGCAGATCGGCGACAGCGTGGTGAATTCAAAAATCGGAAGGAAAAAACGTGGAGACATGAGTTGGACATCGAACGTGGTGGTAAACGAGAGAAGGACGGCGTGGATTCGAACCATGAACTGTGTTCCATTGTGAGGACGTCGGGCACGGATAATCTGAGCGGGGAGTGCATGGAACCCCGGGCGGCGGATTCGACCAGGAAGACGGCAACGAGCGAGCCATGCTGTAAAGCGTCCGAGGCGGAGGTTTCATTAGCAACACGCAATGGGAGTTACGAAAACGGCCCGAGCGACTTCGGAGCGCAATTGACCATGGAACGAGTGATAAAGGTGAAACCAGCCAAATCCGTGAGTACTGTATTTTCTATAGGCGGAAACTCCTGTCTTCTTCGAAATTTCTTCGGCAGTTTCTTTCAACGGGAGCTTCGCTCTAATTGCATTGTTGGAGACGTATGGCCAGTTAATTCATCTGCTGACATGCAGCATGGTTTGGGAATGTGTGGTCTTAATCAATTATAGAAAAGAAGCCCGGCATGATAATGTGCAAATTCCCTTTCCTTTTTATGTCACAAAAAGGTTTTATATAAAGAAAATTTGTGTAAACTCTTAATCCGAGTTCTTATGTTTTTCTTCCAGTTGGAGAGCGTGTTGGGAAAACATTTACCCTCGAAATTGTGAGCTTTAGCGTTAATTGTAATTGCGTTGTTAAGACTTTACCCGGACAGTGATTTTACCGCATGAATTTTTCCCGCTCTCAATTTGTGACTTTACCAAGCTGTAAACTTTCATTTTATAAGTCGGACTTTTGTTATTTAGTGTAAGACCGTGACGTTATCATGTGTCATTGGTCAATGAACTTTACACAGTGGACATTTAATTATTGCTGTGAATGTTTGAGTTGATTTATATGACAATTGTTAAGTCGTCGCGCAAGGTCGCAGACTTTATATTCGTAAATTAAGTTCAACTTTTTGATATTGTGAGATTAGATATTTTGCTCTTCAGGACATAGCTTACATACATAATGTGGATTTGATATCTGAATAGCTTTGATATTTGTTAGAAGTATGTATTTATATGCTTGTTTATGTAGTGTTTAGTTCCGTTAGATTGAATTGTTGCTATTTCAATTTTGGTATTCAATACGCCATTTATTGTACTAAACTGTTTACGTAGGCTCAAGTGTCTTATAGTGTTTTGCTAAGTGAGCCGTATTCATACCGATTGTATTATTGTTATCCTCGAAGCTTAATTCATTTGTTTTCATTCCATGGCTTGGGGGATCGAGTATTGTGAATATATGATGTATGTCTACTTATTTTTTTTGGATTAGGCACATAGCCCTCTATTTTTTACATGTGGCATATATTAAGTTAGCTAGAAGTTTAGCTAAGTTAAGTATTGATCATTTGTTTGAATTATTGTTTTTAATTTGTTGCCATTTGCTTTATTCATTAAAAATTTATTCAACTTTATTTTTCCTCCACTGTCACGTGCTTTATCTTTCCACTGCGCTATTCTGCAAACGTACAGAATTTACACGTGATACAAACAAAATTAAAGTGATTGTAAAGATATGGACGTTTAATTTAAATGTAAATTGTGTATAAATATATAAGGGACCTGCCAGATTGATTATAAAGTTCAAATAAAAATATAAAACATATTTTCACCAATTGGCTATTCTATTAATATTCAAGATTAATGCACATAAATGTTCTAAAGATGATGTTCTTGTTTTTTAAAGAAATATAAAAGACAAGAGCATCATTTTTAAAACGTTTCTGTGCCTCAAAGTTGAATGTGAAGAGAACTCCAGTGGGTGAAGATATGTTTTATATTTGAAATTTATAAGGAATTCGTGAAGTTAAAATTAGAATACTTATATATAAAATATAAATAGAATTAATTTACATTCTATATATTATTCATTTCCAACTGAACAATTTTAAAAATGTATTTTTTGAACTCATTCTGAGATTTCTTTAATCTAGGTAAATTACATTCTGGAGACATTTTATAATTCCATTTTCTGGAAAACCGCTTTTTTTATGGTACAAATATCGTAAGACGATACGATGCGAATAAACCAGCATGATATTCAGCAAAGAAAGATGTATGGTCCTGATCTTCGATAATGCTATGGAGAAAATGTTAAAATTACCATTTATTATTATTATTATTATTATTATTATTATTATTATTATTTTTTACAAAGGACAAACAGTACCGTCTATATGCAGCAGGAGACCCATTCTCCTGATAGCTTTGATTTTGTTAGCAAATATACTTATCGTTAATATATTGCAAGCGATTTCATATAGCTAATGCTTTCTGCAGTGCCTCTATTTGGCAAGTTTCTTTGAATCTGCTTTTTAAGCCATTAATATTTTTTAATTATTTTTTTAAATTAGTTTTAAAATCTTATTTCGTTTGGAGCAAATCTTATTGCGCCACTGTTAATAGTGAAATTGTGTTACATCAAAAACATAAACGACAGCTCAATTTTTAAGTAATGCACCGTTAAGAACTGTATTCACGAACAGCAGAAGTAAGTTATTTATTCGCTGGAATACTTTCCCCCTAGTGACCCTTTTCTTTGCTTGGATGCAGACTCTAACCTGCATTCAAATTGCGTAATGTGCTTAGTGTTACTATTTGAATAAAAAGGTGAACTTTTATAAAAATCCAAGCACTTGCACGTTGAAAGCATTAACGTAGATTGCCTTAGCATTCGGATACCCCATTCCAAATTGTGGTATTTAAACGACTCGTTGGAGTGGCCACACAGATCACCAGATCTCACTCTCATGGATTTTTGCCTTTGGGGGGACACCTAAAATCGGTTGTGTACCAGAAGAAAATCCGTACGTTGAACCATCCTAAAAGGGAAATCACATTAGCTTGCGGGAGAACCATTGTCACGTGTTAGGTTAAGTTTGGAGCGCCTCTCACTTTGTTTGGACATGGAAGAGAAACACGTGGAACATATCCTGTAACTGTAGCATAATCCCCATTTGTATGGAGACTTTTGACTCATCCTGTACATAAAAGCAAGCTGATAATATGCAACGAAGATTGAATACTGCCATAGAAATCAAAGTTTTCAGCAACAAAACATTAAATGATACGATAAAATTATTTTTGTTGTTTTAATCTAAATAGGTGTAATTGTCAGCTTTGTTTAAACCTCTCATACTGATCGCAATCAATTAATACGTTTGAAGTTGTAAACCAGGGCCGTTCCGAGTGAACAACTAAATGGAGCCCATTTTGTATAGGGACACGTAGAGATACTACAAAGGGTTGTTAGGGATCTATAGTAACAAGTTACAGAAGGCCAGAAAAGGTGGAAAACCCTTTCGCCACCATCGTAAAACTTTTCCAAATTGCCGTTGTAACTGTAACCCGTCACGATCGTGTAACCTTTTGAAAATGTTTTCTTGCATTCACGGAATCATTTTCTGAAGTCCTTAGAAACTCTTGGGTGGTAAAAAAAAAAAAAGGCTCTGTTCTTGTTGCAGTCGCTTAAAAAACAGACGCTTCATCTAGTGTGATTAGATATTTCGACTTTTCATCCGCCAGATATCGTTCATACAGTTTCCGGTAGTTGGTCCGTCGCTCTGGGGCCATCCATAAATTACGTCACACGTTAAGGGGAGGGAGGGGGTCAACAATGTGTGACGGGGGGGGGGGACGAGTCACACTTCGTGACGTCACATGTATAAATCTAAAGTATTAAAACTCTAAACTTCAACTCTAACGAAAAACTTTAAAATATTACCAACTTTATCAATATAATAATACGGGGGTGAACCAGAAAGTAATTTACACTCTGAAACAGTAAAAACAGATGGGAGAAAAAGGGAGAATCGCCAGAAACTGTGGGCCAACAACGATCAAATAAAACCGGAGAAACCACGATTCCACAACAAGACTTTATTTGCACGGATGCGCATTTCGACGGCCAGGCCGTCTTAGTCAGCATTGTACAAGATGATCAGAAGCCTGCTCTGATGTAGTAACTAGTTAACACAGGGTTTATATAGCAAGGGATTATACCAATTAACCAATCTAAGTAAAACAGTTATATAATGACTACTCAGGAGAGAAAAGTTTTGAGAGAAAAAAAAATAACGGTCGTTTATTGTACCTACAAGTCGTTAATAGTCACAATTACGTTTATAATACTCAAGTTTCCTTTATAGTGCTTAGAATTTTGAGAGAATCTAACATATAAGTGTCGTTTATTGTAGCCGTTGCTTGAGATTCTTTCTTCCTTGTTAAATATTTTTTGAGGTATCCAGTCTGAAACGTTTAGAGGACCATTATCTGTGTTTAGTAACTTCTCTCTTTCTTCACTGGCTATTTGGAAGGCCTTCACTTTCCAGAAAGTTCAGTATTCTTGGGTACTTGTGCTGTGTAAGATTTGGAAGTCCTTCTTGTCGAAAGTGGGTTTCTGATCCAGTATATGGTCAGCGAATCTGGATATAGCGTGTCTTCCATTTCTGACACTAGCCAAATGTTCTCCAACTCGCGTTTTGATGTCTCTTTGTGTCTGTCCGTAATAGACTTGTGATAAAGTCTATTACGGGTAGACGCAAAGGGACATCGAAACGCGAGTTGGAGAACATTTGGCTAGTGTCAGAAATGGAAGATACGCTATTTCCAGATTCACTGACGCCATACTGGATGAGAAACACACTTTCGAGAAGAAAGACTTCCAAATCTTACGCAGCACAAGTAACCCAAGAATACTGAACTTTTCACATAATCACCCAACAATTGTAAACACTTGTCTGAACGTGAAATTAACTTTTCCATGCCGCTGCGGTAAAAATCCGCTCCAGCGTTTCTCAACCATGTCAGCACACTCCCATAAGAAACACTAAGCGTTCTGGCGATTTCATTAACTCTGATTCGTCGATTGTCCAGAATCATCTCATTAACGCGGGCAATGTGCTCGAGGGTATTGGACGTGGATGGTTTTCCTGCGCGGTATTCTTCCGTCAAATCTGAGCGCCCATTTTTGAACTGCTGGCACCACTTTCCAATTGCAGGACGAGAAATCACATTATCCCTTAGACCCTGAAAATTTCCTTATGGATTTCAGTGCAAACGGATTGTTCCGCGAATCTCCAACTTGGAGTGTACAACCAGTTGCTGTGTCATGACAACAATACTCTTATGTACGCAGCAAACACGTGAACACGTTGCAATTATAGACATACAGGCAACATCCTTTCAAAACGGCGAATGATGTCGGCACTCTTCGACCACAGATGGTGCTGAATGTAACTTACTTTTTGATTCACCCTCGTATTATAAGGTTTATCCAAGAGCTCATAAAGTTTAACCCTTATGAGCTCTTGGTTTAACTTTGTTTGTATCACTTTTTAGCATATGGCGGTCGCGCGAGTTCACGCTGGCTTTACTTTTAGGTCAGCACATCGGTCGCATTTGGGACGTGCCAGGGAAGAATTTGTTTGATAAACGATGACGATGCTATGTTTGGATGAAGATGTTGACACATAGAATGTTCTAACATTATCCAAATCGAGAACGAAGAAACTGCTATTCTAGTCATAAATAATATAAAGGAATGGGTTCAAAGTCCATGGACACAAGATGATTAAATTTTGATCGCTCATTTGATTGGTTATGTTTTGTAAATTTTATAAACTGTTTGATTTATTGTTGATTTTATGAAAAAAGATTTTAAATAGAAATATATAAATAATTTTGGAAGTGCTGTTTTAATTTAATAATTCCTAAACTTAAAATTGCAAAATATGTGACGTCTCACCAGGGGAGGGGGGTCACACAAATGTGACCATTTGTGACAAGGACGGGGGAGGGGTCCAAAAATCATGAAATTCGTGTGACGTAATTTATGGATGACCCCTCTTGAACAACTTATGAACGTGGCTCTTTTGACATTTTTCCAGTTGTATATCACGGTTGATAATTGTGTTTAACGTGTAAACAGATGTCCTTAGCTTCTGTGCAATGTCCCGTTGTGTTAATGGGTTACGGGAGCCCGAACTTTCCGAACGACGTCAGGATTACGGCTAGTGGATGGTCTCGGATTGGCCTGCTTTTTGCCCTCAGGAATGGCACCGCTTCTGGATTTGCCAATGTTATTAAGTATACCATACTTGATATCCCTTTCTTGGAAACTACGAAGTCTCGCTTCTTGCATGCTTTCATAAATTCGGAATAGCTGAATTTGACATCGGAAAGGGCTGTTATGTATCCCTCCCAATACCTGTCAATTTTCGGTGGCTTAACTCAATGTTTTTAGTTCGTTGTTCTAATACTAACTATTTTAATACATGCCTTAACAATACTCGACGTGATAGTTCACGTGAAATGAACGCGCGCGCCACATTTCAATATGCTAATTTTTACCACAGTTCCGTAAAAAACCTCCTTTTAAGGAAGCACATTATCTGTTTGCCTCAGTATTATTGTGGGGCTTAGGTACATAACTACATAAGCTTTATCTACAGTATAACATGTGAATCTGAAACGTTTATGAAGCAATTACAATCTCAAAGAATATTTCAATGCTAGTTCTCGTTGGAATCTATTCTCTTAAAGTGACCTTGAAAATTTAAAACATTTCCCCTTACTAAAGTCGCAAAGCTTTTTTTTTTAATTAAGGAACTGAAAAAGATGCACGAATAGAGTATCTATGATCTCCGGAGGAAAACTTAGCGTCCGGTAGTAAATGTTCAAGTACAGCGCAACGAACCAGCACCAGGCAAGCGACCGGCACCTTCGAGGATTGTCCGCTTGGGCAGGATGGTGATGGCTCCCTCGGCTGCTTCGCCCTGGTTCTTCACAGGATGGATTTTGGCTCCCCAGCTATCGCTCCCGATCCATAAGAAGTGACCCGCCAGGTGAAGGTCTAAAGCTGCACGGAGGAGTTTCCTGGGGGAAAGAATATCATAAATTAGAAAAAAAAATGTTATTTACAATCAAACCTTTTTAAATAAAGTTATTGAACAATGAGCGTTTAGTAAAAACTTGGGAGATTCTGTAAGAAATCCGTTTTGGAAACCATGGTAAAGGAAAGCGCTTAAAAGGAGTAGAAGGATTTGCAAGGTTATTAAAGAAGGAAGACAACAGTGCTTATCTGAATGATTTATGGCTTTAAAAATTTTGGAAATTTTCCAATTTTTCTTTTTATTTTCTTCCATTCTTTCTTTGTCTCGAGAGCATTTTCGGGAGCGGGCTTAAGCTGACCGTGTGTACGCAGTTTCTTTTATGCATTTTTCTATTATTCATATTTTATAAGATATTAAGTAGAGATAACCTTCTGCAGAAAAGGAAAAATAAAACGGTGGATGCTTTTTTAATAGGGAAAATAATACTGTTATTGGTTTCTCGAAGAGTAAAAATCAATAAATCGTTTTTTTATGCTCTCTTTATTGCGACCAATTGGTTTTTTATTACATAAACAAAAATAAGCAGCTTTTATTCAAAGACCAACACAAGTAAATAAATAAATAAATGCTGATTTTAATAGAAAATAAAGGGAATCAATTTGTAATTTCTTTGGGATGTATCTATCATTTTTTGCGGGATAAATCAAAGCGTTTTAAAAGCTTTAAACCCCTGCAATAATTTTTTTTCTGTTTTAAACGTTAATTTAGGCATCATTATATTCATTCTAGGCATTATTACAACTTGAGGAGCATGCCGATCATAAAAATTAAGATTTAATCTACGTTATAAGTCTTCAGCCACTGCAAAGGAATTTTCACAAAACGATTATGGAAGAGATAAAAACGATAATTTTTTTTTGATTAGTTTTCAGAGTAAGCAATTTTTTTTACATCCACGAACAGATCAAAAATCTGCAAAGTTATGATTTATGGAATTAAACGATATGGATTTAAAATCTTTTTGTTCATTTCAGGACTTTAAAATTAAATTTAAATTGCTGTAATCCAAAGTATTTACAGAATTTTAATTCAAACTGGGTCGGAAAACGGTTTGTTGAGTTGCAATGAACCTACCCAAAACTACCAGGTTTGTCTTCTCTATAGTTCAAAGTGAATTAATTAAAATTCGCCCAAAAGAAAGGCAAAATGTCAAATAAAGGCGTGTAGGTGAGGCAACACTATGCTTTACATTAGCTTTCAATTGTTCTCAAGATATCAAGAAGGGTGAATTAGAAAATGGATACAAGAAATCGATTAAACTTGAAACAGATGGTTGCCTAGCAATAACAAAAATATGGAGCTGAGATGACGTCGATGTGACGCAAATGGCGCACCGTCACCCTCTCGAAAAGGAACCAACCGATGGATGAATAACGATCGCTCATTCAAGTCAAGAGCTTAGAGAAACAATAGCCAGCCACTCAGAAACAGCTGGTCACACGAGTGTTTGGACTTTTTTTGTTGAAAAAATGAGTTTTAAGAAAGTAATAAATGAATAGTGCTATAAAGGGTCTGGCTTGAATCATATGATGAAAAGACGAATTACGGGTGAAAGGACCTAACGAAAGAATAGCACAGAAAAAATACTCTCACGTGCTCACAAGCAAACAAAAAAATAAACAAAAGAGAACGATAGAAAAGGAGCCAAAATGATAAGCTTTTTCAATTTCGAGAGTGAGGTCTCTCGGGTGAATAGACGAGGCGAGAAGGATACGGCCTGTTCTCACTTGCAATTGTCTTCGTTGACAAACATGACGACAGCTCGGGCCCGTTGATCACGGTTCAGATCCTGGACCAAGGTGGTGAAGTCCCTGTTCCGAGCGTTTCGAGTTATTTTCTTAAGTTCAACCGTACATATACCTGAAATGGAAAATAATAGTAATCGTTAGATGTGAACAGCAATTATGAACTTAAAAAATTCTACACGCTGAATTTTTAAACGAAATTTATGTTTTAATAAAAATATATTTAAGGGTCTTAACAGTCTATCTCTTCTGGCCTGATGGCCAAGAGCGCCTTTCACTTTTCAACCGGTGTCTGTATTCCAGTTGAGATCATTGGTTTTCAATTCTACCGAGTCGAAGGTTCGAATCCCGCTGTGATCATGGGCGTTTGTGCTTGTTCCAGAATGAGTAAAGATAATAATCACGCGAAAGAGCGCAAAATGACCTAGATGTTGACGCGCCCGAAAAACCTAACGAACCAACCAATGACTTTCTTTTAACTGCCTCCTAACGTGCGAACGACATCCAATGATTAAATGACTAAGCACTTCTAATTTTTATAGAGGATGATAATGAAGAAGGGAGATTATTCTGAAGATTTTATTATAAAGTGTAATCTGGTAATTGTAAAATTCTTCGCCATAGACAGACTCCCGAGAAGTTGAAATTCTTGCTCAACCGAAGAAATGTTGAAAATTTTCATAACTGCAAAAGGCAATTTCTAGAAAACTCCATATGAAAATCAGATTCCAACACGAGAACAAAATGCCTTTTAACAGCTCGTATGCTGTAAGGGTCGAAGACAAAGTCATATTTCAGAAAGAGGATTAAAATAACCTCGGCATCATGTCATCTACAAAAAGGTAATCCCGTTCCTTTTGAAGAAATTCTTTGAGAGGTAATCGGTGCGTGTCTAAAAGATCGTTAAGATTGTAACAACTCTACTAAAATAAATGCGATATAATTTGCTTTGCAACACCAATGAATCTGACATGAATGCCTGGAAGGGAGTAATAATGAGCGTCGGTTGATGACAAGAATTTAGTATTTGCATCGTTCGTAGACCTCAAAACGGGTTGCAAGCAACGTCTGTCCTTTGATCATGGCCATTAAACTCCCCCATTCAGCGCAACCAACTCTCCGCATTTCTATTCTAATGAGAAACTCGTTAATTTGGTTGTTAAATCAAACTATTATGTTAAATCCTATTAAAGTAGTCGCAGTTTAACAATTTCTAGCAGTTTAGTGAGAAAAGCTTAAAAATAAAGAGTATCGATTTTCCACATGGCCTTCCATTAATTTTTTTTTAGCTGGATGCAAATGCTCATGTTATAGGGCAAATTTTTAATTATCTGCTGAAAAACTATTTGGGGAAAAATTTATAATTAAAAATGTTAAAATATTCGCTTTAAAAATGTCGAGAGAGCTTACTGAGTTTCCTCCATATAACCTTTAAAAATACTCGTTTATTAAAATTATCTAATAATTTCTAATTTTTTACTTTTTTAAATTCTTTTTTGGTCATAATATCAGGGTTGTAAATTTAAATGTCAACTTAATATCTTTCGTTTAGAAATTAATAAGGAGGAGTTTTGAAATTATGGCATGAATAATTATTTATTAATTTATTTATTTAAAACAAAGTGAGGGTGGGAACAATTGGCTTGAATCCAAAAAAGGAATTTTCCTAAGACACTTCCCATATTTCTGTTTTAAAATATGACTTAAGAGAGTTTCTCTTTGTGCATTACGTATTCCCTAAGATTACAACACGTGCAAAGAGAATTCATTCATTATTAATAATTTAACTTGGAATTATGCAAATGCTGTTTAACTTTTCGCTTTTGGAAAAGAAAGAGCACTTTGCATTAATTGAAGCTCTTAAGAGAGTTTGTTCACGGAATAAAATATTTCGATTGAAACAAATGCGCGAAATCCCGGTTGCAAGGAAGGCAACAAGTTTACACTCATCGAATAGTAATGACATTACTAAACAAACGAAATTTATATGCAACTTCCTTCATATAATGGTTTTATGAAAATTTAGGATCATGCGAAAATAATTTCACGTTCGATTGGAATAATTAGTCGTACTCAGTAATATTTGAAAGCCATCGCTACTAGAATCGGAGATTGATGGGGGCGATAGAAGTCGTCTTTAAATTTCTTAGCACGTTTAAAGTCTTAAGATATTTGAATAATTTCAAAGAATCAAATCGATAGCGAAAAAATGCCTTTCTATCTTTATTTTAAAATTTATTTTCCTTTCTTCCCCGGATTAGAAATAAGAGTCTTATGCAAAATAGCGTCCATATGTTCGTTTGTCCAAACAGTTAAACGGATTCTGAAAAAAGGTGTTATTTAATGATTTTATGAAAAAATATTTCTTCAGGTATTATGAAAACTGATGAAGAAATAAAAAGGAAACAACACTTACGAGGGTAAGTCAGCAAGTAAGTTACAAATGGATATAGAAATGAAATGAATAAGAGTATTGACTTGTCCCATCGTTTCACAAGCCACTAAAAAAACCACCAGCATAAAATTCTTTGGGCTGCTGTCTGAACCAGGCGGTGACTTTTGTACAGTTTCATAGCCGGGAAAATGATGCTCACAGTCTTATGGGATCAGTAAGGCATATTGCTTACCACATTACGGCAGCGAGATTAACTGTAAATGCGACTTCTACTGTAACATCTAACTTTGTAATGCCATTCGACGAAAGCTACCAGATCTCCTCGTCTCGCAAAGGCGTGTTGTTATTACATGATAACGCGCGTCCCCTTATTGCAAGCAAGACAATTGAGATGCTGCGAAAGTTTAACTGGGAAGTTTTCAAGCATCCATTTTGCCCTTAGCATCCATATAGCCTTTACCTTGCTCCAAGCGATTTCCATTTGTTCGGCTCCAAGCTGTACAAAGGAAATTCACCGCTGGTTCAGTCAGCAACCCAATGAATTTCACGCTGCTGGTTTTGAGAGGATTGTGAAATAATGGGACAAGTGCCTCATTTACATGGAGATTATGCAGAGAAATAAAATTAGCTTTCAAGTCAGTACTCTTATTTCTTTCATTTCTATATCCATTTGTAGCTTACCTACTGACTTCCCCTCTATAAACAACACTTACATAGAAAGTAGAAAAATCTGTTTCAAATTGGATATAAGTTTTGTACAGTATTTGAAACAACTCTAGATAATGAATTTATCAACCATGATGATAAATGCAAATAAATCAATAAACCCGCGCAATGCTGAGTTTGTTTTAGTAAATCAATTTTATCTATTTTTCCCTTTAAGCAAAGAAGGTTTGGCTTAGAGTGCAAGAAGTACAAACAAACTCGCAACTTAAGTGGCCCCGCACAATAAACAGGAAAAGATTTATCTGATTGTGATTTCTTTCTATTGACTTTTTACATCTAACATTTGTACGAGTTTTCTCAATTATCTGATGTTCTCCCCCTACCACTCATGTAGATATTGAATCAGTTTATGGTCAATCCCAAATTGTCTATAACTTCCCATAGGACTGTCCATGCAGCAACTGAAATGCTGCGTAATATTTGATACGTAGCTGACCATCATGATCGTCCATAACTATAACCTTATCGTTATGATCGCCATTAAATACAGAGTATACATGATAATAAATGAAGATTTCACAACCGCAATCTTATTCAGAGCAATGTTCATTCTACACGCCTGTAAAATAAATAGGGGAACAATGTAATACTAAATTTTTTAGATCAATCAGTTTGTTGATGTCTCCAATAGACGTTGCCTTCAATGAGGGAAATCGTCGGCGAATGTTTTCATATTTGCATTAACATAATAGCAAAAATTAATTAATTAAAAGATCCATATGAAGATTGGTACAAGAAATTAATAATATCGAGTTTTTTTCCTAACAAATTAAAAAGAAAAATTCAGACAGTAGTCCACACATGGCGTAAATAATTAAAATTCATGTATTTTCTTAAACTGGAAAATGTGTCTAGGAGAAATTTTTTTTACGCCATATCTCCGGATATTAATAATTAAACATTTTATAAGTATGTTGAATTTTGATTCGTTTAAATTTAATAGCCACAACTTTCCTTTTGAAAATTCGAATTTAAAAAATTTTTAATTTAATTTTAGAAGTTGTGCATAAAGTAATAATTTGTCCAACGTTAACTACTAGTATATTAATAGGTTCTGCACTTCAAAACTTGTTAACTCTCGAACTAATTTCATTAAGAATAAGCCATCTTTAAGATTTATGGATATTTAAGCGTGAGAAAGGAAGCTGAAAGGGAAACAAAGTACGACTTTGTCAATTAGTTTGCTTGAAATAAAGTATTTTTTTTTCTTCTCTCTGTATTCAGTAAATGCCTAATTTCCCTTCAACAGGTTTCTTGGCTTTTTACAGAATGCGAGTTCCTCTGTGTTATTAGTAGACGTCTTGAATACAAAGTGACAACCATCTCGTTTATTATTCATATCTAAATGCATTTTGTTCATTCTAAGCACACGAAAGAAAACAAACATACTAAAGTACAAACACAGCAAAATAAACGTCGAAATGAAACTGGATAAAGAGGGAAATTTTAAACTCATGAATATCATCAACATTCATCTTAGAAAACAAGTGAAGAATAAATAATTCAGAAGCATTAAGTTTTTAGTGTCTATATAAATTGATACGTACAAGAAGTGATAATTTAAACATAAAATTTCTTTAAATTATGTGTGATAATTTAAATAGCAGTGCCAGCGAAAGGCATGGTCCCTTTCGAGTCCAGGTCACGGAATTTTTGCTTCCCTTTTCTACTTTGTAATTATGTGTGATATTTTAAATATTAACCATATTTAAATATCCAGCAATAGAGGAATGATCTATTGATATTTCCTCAATGCAATAGAGAATATCGAGTAATAGAGATTTTAGAGACAATTTTAAACGGGTTCTAGTAGTAAAAGCTGAGGAAGCGTAGAAAATGGACAAAAATCGTGATAAATATTACTGCTTGGATATCTGTTTTTCTTTATGTTAATTTACTTTGCGGCAGACTGCTACTCACGAAGAAAAGTTAGTATTATTTAATAATAAGAAATTCTCAATATATGCCGCTAACAAAAGAAGAGGGGTAAACAGATCGTCATGATGGCATAATAACCTGTAGAATATATTCTACATTTTTCGTATCTACAAAACCAACAATTTAGAGAGACAGGGTAAAGTTGCGTAAAAGGATATAGTTTTCTAATATACAAAATGAATCTTGGAGCTTGTCTAGTAAGTGCTATGAGCCTTAAAACAGAAACCTGCTGCAATGATCGTTGAAAGGGCCTCACAATAGCCGCATTTAATTGTTAATGATGTTGTTCGGAATACAAACATAATTGTTTTTTTTTAATTAGGCTCATATCGAATGCGGCGCGTAAAGAAATTACATGTATATAGACTCATTTCCCAAAGTGTTGGTTTATTTAAATAGTTTAAACAAAAAATTAATAATGACATATAATAATCAACCAAAAGAAACACCGATCATGCAAAAGAATTAAAATTATCTGATAGTTATTAAGAAATACGCAAAAAAACTCTAGTTTGATAATTTGCTAGTGTAAAACATTTATAGAAACACCTTCAAAAACAAGTAATAATTGAATGGAACACACCATAGATTATTCCATTCAATTATTCGGGGGCAAGAAAGCATTCAAATAAACCATATAAACTTACTAGCTGAACAGCCAAACACACGAAAATGTCACGAGGAAGTCAGTTAAAAGAATGCGAGATTCGAAAAGTGCACTTATACCATGGTCAGGGAAAATCCTACAGAGAAATTGTTGCATCACTCAACCGATCCATGCGTGCAGTTCATAATGTGTTGAAAAAAGGAGACCAGTATGGACAAAAAAAATGTACTGGACGAAAACCTGTGTTACCCACAAGAGCAAAACGTCGCATTTTCCATCTTTCCACCAAAAAACAGATGTCAACCCGAAGCAAGAGTTAAGCACCCCTGTATCACACACCACAGTGGCAAACTGCTTACGCACCAATGATAACGCTGGATACGTAAAGCTGAAGGCAAAACCAAAATTAACTCCAGCCCACAAATCGAAGAGGATGGAATGGGCAAAAGGAGTGATAGCATGGAAAGAACAATGAAAAAAAAATTGCTTTTTCGGATGAAAAATGGTTTAACTTCGACGGCCCCGATGGAGGCAGGCATTTCTGGCACGATTTGAGAACGGAGAAACCTGAATTTTTCAGCAGGCAAGCAGGAGGTGGTGGATTCATTGTGTGGGCGGCATTTGCTTATGACTGACATTGTGATGATAAACCAACGAATGGACTCAAAGCTATATCAACAGATGCTATATGATCATCTCATCCCATTTGGCCCACTAATTGGAGGAGGTGAATTATATTATCAGCAAGACAATGCCCCATGCCATGTATCGAAAGCAACAAAACAATGGTTTAAAAGTGAAAAAATCAGGGTTTTGGATTGGCCTTCTTGAAGTCCTGATATGAATCCTATGGAGAACGTCCTGGGCTGCATTAACCAAACTTGTATATGCTAACAACAAGCAATATCATTCATGTAATGAGTTTAAATTAACTAATTATGATTGTTGGGAGAAAATAAAGTTGGAATATTTACAGAAGTTAATAGAAACTATGCCCAATCGCATATTTAACCTTATTTCAGCTATTGGAGGCTTTGTTGGTTAATAAACAAAATAAAAACAACATCCATTGTAACAATAATAAATGCTTTACACTTGCAAATTATGAAATTAGAGTTTTTTGAGTATTTCTTAATAACTATCAGATAATTTTAATTCTTTTGCATGATTGGTGTTTCTTTTGGTTGATTATTATATGTCATTATTAATTTTTTTTATTTAAACTATGCTATTTAAATAAACCAGTATTTTGGGAAGTGTGTCTATACTTTCTTCATGCACCTTATTAGGAAACTTCGCTGCAGGTACTTTAACAACGAACCAACAATCATTCTAGAAACTGCCTGTTTTGGTGAATACCCATTCTTTTGCATGATAACAGAACACCACACGGCCAGAATTCCTGTGCGAGAATTCGCAAGTTAGGTTTCCAAAAATATATAATTTAGTCTTTTCATTAGAGCTGTCTCAACAGATTCTCAGATCTGATCATTTGGGATCTCAAGGGAATTCACTTTACCATACAATTTGCTAATAGCAGTTCGTGAAATTTGTATTGGATTTCAAAGCAAACGAAAAGATTTATTCAGATACCACTTTTAAACTCGTAAAGTTATGTAAGTAAATCATGGGCTCTATTGTTGGGTTTCAGTCAGATTTCTGGTATCTGTTAGAGTACATGTATTTAGAGTATATGTATTTATGTGAATGCGTTAAAATCGTATTCCCATTTTATCGAATAGGGTGCCGTGCTTTTCAGCTGCTAAATTTCTAAACACAAAAATCATAAGCAATGGGAAAATTTAATAGGGAATGCTCATGTCGATGTATATCGAAACAGAAGAATTTCAAAAGGACCAAGGCCATGAACCATTTTCCAGGAAGAACCACGTCCTAAAAGCATTCTCGATGCAATATATGGTCAATGAAGGTGAACTCGATTAATAATCTATCCCTGTAATATACACTGAGTAAACAGGTTTTTACGACCACCCCATAAGTACTTCGTTGGGCCATACTGATGCCTTCTATACTGCCGCGATTCTTCTTGGCATTGACTCCACGAGATTTTGAAAGGTGATGCGAGGAATCTGACACCATGCCTGATGAATAGCAGTGTCCAGTTGTATGAGATTTGGTGGTTGTGGAACCAGCTGCCTGATGGCTCTTTCAACTTCGTCCCACAAATACTCAATGGGATTGAGATCTGGTGATTGTGGCAGACACCTAAGGAAGTCTCCCTCATGTTCTTGAAACCACTCCTGCACAATACGAGCACCGTGGTATGGCGCATTGTCTTATTGGAAGAAGCCATCTCCATTGGAATACGCCATCAACATGATAGGATGAACTTCATCAGTAACGATACTGAAGTATGTATCGTTTTCCACACAAATTAAAGGGCCCAAATCATGCCAGGAAAACATGACAGTGCCCTCACCAGCTTGAAGGGTTGTACTCATTCACATGGAGTGCATGCTTTCATGTCGTTTCCCTAAATTCTCACTCTGCCATCTGCATGATGCAACTGGAAACGTGATTCATTTAAAATTTCTTCGTTACGCCCCACCCCCAGGGTATAGAGGGGGGGGGGGCAATTTTGTTATCATTTAATGTGAGTCGAAAAAATTTCATTCCAAACATTTTTTAATTCGATGCGTAGTTTTCGAGATATTTCAATGTCTTCACTGAAATCGACCACCCTGTACATCTTTTTCATATGTCGAATTTTCTTTTTATTTTTCTCCCTTTTTTTTTTCATCTTTTTTTTTCGTTTTTTAGATTATCACATTTTCTCGTTTTGAGTAAGTGATGTGCGTAAGAGCGAAAATATTGAGAATATTCATAGATACCAGTTTTAAATACACTGAATTATTTATGCCTTTTGGACCTAATCATGTAGACAAAAACACATCAATGAAACAAAGCAGTGTATGAAATTTGGGTCATGAAACTTTTATTTCGGGACTTCTATTTTTATTTGTCTCATTTTCCCATTATTTGCCGGCCTTGACGGAGTACTGATCATGTGTAACTAAGCGATAAACTAGCTTCTCGAAAGTACTTACTGTGTCAATTGTTGTAATTATAATAATTTTAAATATCAAATTCGTTGAATGTTTCATAAGTTATTATAAAAACTATTGATCATATGATCCGGATTGCAAAAGAAAAAGTTAAAAATATTTTATCTGAAAGACAGCAGCTTTAAAAATTAAAGGGATATCTAATTTATATAATTTATATCTAATTTATAATTGTAACGATTTTATAAAACCTCTATCTTATTTTAGAATAATAAAGAATTGATAAAATTCAAATACGTAGCTGAATCTATCGAAATTCGATATCAAAGTATTTATTAATATTTGATCGTTTTTCTAAAGAGAAGGGGGATAAGAAACTCCATTAAAACAAAAAAACATTTCCGCTCATAATTACAATGTTTACTTTCGTTCATTGATTATAAATCAAGTCGAGTAGGAAGCCAATCTCAACAAGTCGAGTAATGAAAACATTTCAAGGAATCTAGAACACTTTACACAAGAAGATGAACTTTTAATGACATGTTTAATATACCGTTAATGGTTTCCCTGCAAATTTTTTTCGTCGCACTTGCTAATAAAACGTTTAGACGTGTAAAGGTGCTGTCAGTGGATTTTTCTTACCCGTTAAAAGAAGGCTAGAAATATTATTTAGAGAAAATGTAATTATTTTTTTGTCGTTGCTCTAAAAATATCGATATACTTTGGTGAATTTTAATTTAGAAAGTAATAAATATGTACGATCTGTTTATGTTGTAATTCCTAAGTATAATAAAACTAGCATTCATAAAAAGTTTCTAAAACGTTATCACCATGAATAAATTAATGCTGTTTTATTATCATTCCTTTGAAAAATCAAAGGAAAGAATTCTTCACTTTCCATTTGTAATTTTTCTTTGCACCTGTTTTTTACACGAAGGTCAGTTCAAACAGAAGATAATAATAATAGTGAAGATCTTCAAACGCATCACAATTACAAATAGAAAAGGGAAGGAAAAATTCCGCGATCAAACTCGAACCAGGGACCATGTACGCGGTTCTGTTCTGCCGATTCAGCTGATTTGTGGCTTCATGAAAGTCCATGTGGGTATATTGTAACAGCTTGGCGGTTCAGATCCGCGAATTTTTCCTTCCCTTTTCTATTTGTAATTATGAAGGTCAGACATTAAAAACTAATAAATTCAAGAGCTATTGACAGATGAAGGGAAAATTAAATAAGTCCAGAAAAAAACCAGTGTTCATCTGTTGATGAAATGATCACCAAAGTCTTCCATTGCTATTTTTGCTTCTACCATTTAGCGACCTTTATTCGTAATGGAAAAATTGCTCACCTATCCCTCACCAACGAGTATAGACTAATTTTAAAGGGCAACTGACATCAAAAATCTTTTTTCGCTAAATCTATTCTTTATGACCTGCTGAACATTGCATTTTTCGGCACGAAAATGAACGATCGCCGTCGCCATCTTGAATCGGGGTGTGACGTCAAAGGCGAAATTCGTTTGAAATCTTTGCATGAGACAATACCCACATATACATTTATAATAGGTTTGCTGGTGAAAATCGTTTATGAAAATGAATTTGATCACATTGAAAGGTTGAATTTACAAATAATAGATAACCTTATATGTATGAACCGGTGATAAAAATAAAAAAAAAATTAGTTTGAAAAAAATAAATTGCATAAAAAAGCGATCTATGGAAATTTTATTTAACGTTTTAATTCTAATTTACAGTGTTTATGCAAATAAAATACTTATACATAATTCCAGGTGACTACTTCCATATTTGTAAGGATGAAACATTTAAAAAAATTGCCTTGATGTCGCTGTTTTGTTTATAGCCGCGTACGGACCGAGCGAGCAACCTCCTGAGGCTGCCGCGAGACAAAAAAGCCACGCTTTGAAGGAAACTGAGGCTGAGGCGCGCGGGAAAGATGAGCTACAAGCCGTCCGAGCATTTTATTACTCTCAGCTTATTCAGTAATTCAAAGATGGCATGAGGCCGCATGTACAAATAGCCATCACAGCTTCTGGATTTACTGATTTATACTGAGGCGCATTTGTTCATCGATAAAAACCGACAACGCTCATACGTTGGGCATATAACGTTTTGACTCGGCAGCGCTCCGGTGAGGAGGCGCGTACGTTCGAGCCACAGCTTACGTTCGCTCAGTAAGCTATACATCTCACAGAAGAAGAAAAAAAAAAAAAGAGGAAAAAGAATTAATTTACTTCGGTCTTAATAAAGGATTTTTGATATCATATGTAAATGCGTGCAAAAAATAAAAAAGCAAGCATCTCCGATATCTAAATCTGTCATAGTTTTCCTATTAATATAACATTTGGATCGTTATCTGTCTGTCGAGCGTCGTTATTATATAATGAAAATCGTTCAACCAAAAAAAAAAAAAAAAAAAAAATGTTTTAAGTACAATAAAATACACGGAAAAATTTATTAGTAAAATAAATATAGTTTAATTATAAGCTGTTACCAAAACAGTTTGTTATTTTTCTAAACGAAATATAATTAAATATAAAAACGATTATATCGCGAAGGAAAAATTTATTCACCCCCCCTCCCGTCCTAATATTTCAAAGGAGCACATAGACAAAGTAGATACTCAAATTCTCCTTATGTTATCATCTTTCGGTAAAACGTGAAAATAAAATATTCTGCAGTTCATGCTCTTTATTACTACTGTCAAAAAACTGTAAAAATTAGGCACAGCTAGGCGATGAATAGCGTTGAAAAGAAACGGAATATAAATACTAATTTGTATGAGCGATAGCGAATACTCGCCTCTGACGTCAGGCGTTCAGGTGTGCTGACGTAGGCGCTGATTTTTAAAATTAAATAACTCCTAAAATAATAGAGATATTTGAAAAATTTTTGTGCAGAATTTATTTTTTCAATGTCCTCTCTAATTTTAGGACAAAAAATATATATGTCAAATTTTGATGTCAGTTTCCCTTTAATTTAAAATGTCCGATTCCTTAAATCAAATTAACACGCTCCCTCTGCTTCTACATCAAACTTGGTTACATGAATAAGAGCGCTAATTGTTTGCTTCGCTGTAGGCGTACGTAATAGCGACAATTCTACTAAAATATCAGGTATAAAATAATTTTGAACCTGTTAAATGATTCTTTTCCATTAAAAAATAATATCTTCCTCTTAGAATTTCTATATTGCGTGACTGTCTACGCTTTTTGGCGTTGAAGAGAATTAAATTCCTTTCAATGATAGTGTTTAGCTGTTCGCCATAGACGAGAATGTTGTTATAAGCTGTCAAGTGCTTGCAAATATTTAGACATCTCTTATCAGAGGCGGGCAATTGAGAGGGATGGGTGGGTAGGGAGGGGGGCACTTAAGTGTATTCATGTATATCTTGCATGTATATTTTGCACTACTTTTTAAGCTCATTAACAGGACAATTTTAATAACTAGATTTTGTAAGGTTTATTTTTCAATATAAAGATTTTTTTATTTGGGAGGGGTGATATACATATATATATATTTGACCATTTTCGTAAGCCTTGGTTGTCTAATCGGAAGCCATTGAACTCCATTGAACTCCATACATCACGCTTATTTTATTTTCGACCGCCTCACAGTTTTGTGAACCCTAGTCCCCCCCTAATATTACGTTACAATAACAATATTCCCCTCTTCCACATTTGCCTACATAAAAAATTACATGTATTTCATCTGCATTTATAACGATCAAAATAAAACAATACGTGGAATACTATGAATCGGCTCAACAAATAAAATTCGTTTAATCAATCGTAGAATAGATTAGTATACTTTAACAACCAAAAATAAAATTAAAAATGTGGTGTATGAACTTTTTTAATTTTCTGAGTAATACCAACTTCATCAATAATAGATAATCAAATAATCGAAATATCATGACGAATCTATGGACACGAATAAATTGCCACATGTATGGATATGTCAAAAGTTTCATTGATCTCATCTACTCGTATTGGTTACTGATACTGACCTAATTAGAGAATTGCATCGTCCATTTCGTTTCCAGGTATTCATTCAGCATCTTCTGCATAGGGTCGTGGGCTGAACACTACTACAAATCGTTCACCAATGAAATGTTTCATATTTCTCTTTGAGATGCATGCATTTTAAAGGTTTTAATATAGTCTTATTTGTAGCGTGATATAGACCACATTTTTTTACGAACTCTGTAGAAGTTTACTATGTACTAGAGATATACCCGGCGTTGCTCGGGCTCTTTTTGGATGAAATTTTGCAATTTCTGAATGTGAATATACAGAAAAAATGAATATTATTATCCACCTTTTTTCTCCGGCACTGCGTCAAACTTACTCAACATTCCAAAACCAGCGAAGTCGTGTAGAACTGCTAAAGGGCGGTAGTTGGAGGGCCATCCATTGGGAGCATTTTAAAAATTCTTTTCGATTCTTCAATACGAATTTTTAATATATTAATTCAAGCTTTTTGAAGTGAAAACTTCTATAGGCGCACCGCATACAAAATTTTGCTGGAGAGTGAAAGTGTCTGATCCGTCACGCTCGGAAGTGAAACGTTTTCCGGTAAAACTCGGGAAAACTCGGATTTCTTTATTTTACTAGGAAAAACTAAATTTCGGGAAAACTCGTAGGAAGTTTATTAATTATTAAGATAACTTGAAAACGAATTAACTTTACCACACTCTGTTTTCATCAATCCATTAATATGGGACAGAGCACGAACAAGATCGAACGTGAGATACCATGAATAGGTACGCGCTCTAATTGCACGTGCTCTAATGGTACAATTATGATACACCATTAAAAATTTCCTATAACCAGATATTTCAGGTAGTATCAAACAATTCGTCACGACATGTCATGAAGAGTAACTAGTGATAGCAGATATTTCTCTAGTGACGCGTGTACGTGTAAGGATCTCATAAATGAATTTAACGCGTAAAAAATGATACTGGGAATTGTTTAGTAGCACGTGCCCTAATGGTATCCTGTGATACTGCTATAACTTTCAATGGTAAGATGTGGCATGTAATATATCAAACAGCTCGTAACAACGTGCCATGACTGAATATAACGAGTAAATAATGATAGTGGGAATTGGTTTAGTAGCACGTGTTTTAATGGTACCATATGGCACCCTGTGTCTGTTGTAACTTTCAATGCTAAGATATGGCATGTAATGTATCAAACAACTCGTAACAACATGTCATGAGTGATTATAACGAGTAATTAATGTTACTCGATATTTGTTTAGTAGTATGTGTTGGAATCGTATCATTAATGGTTTCATTACTGTATCATTGGGCTTTTCTATGCAAATATATTGTATGTAATCTAGAAGTGATCTACTGGATGCTTTTGAAAAGGATGTTGTGAGATACCTAGCGATGTTCTGCACTTTAAAATAAACACAAGCTTCCTCTTTCGTTCTGTCGAAATTGCTTCCCTTAAAGTACTACACAGCTCGTGAAATTTGGTTAAACTCTGCCCATAACGTAAATAAAAGCACATGAAAAAAACTAAACACTACCACGTGTTCCATTAATAGGTTTCTGCGAAATACCTGTCCACTAAACTCAACCGTTCTCACAGCCTACCAGAAGATTCGTATTTACTAGACCTCAGAAATGAACTTGTCAACAAATTAGGGAAGACGTGCAAGTGGATAAATGATCGAGGAGGATTAAAGTCTCCTTAAACCAGTTTACATTTCTTGTTGGCTGGATTGCTTTTTGCGGTAAGACGCACATTCATACTAGCGAGTGTTCAACGAACTGTATCATTTACTAACGTCATTCAGTCGCTTTTGTTTTCGTTATGGGCGGAGTTTAACCAAACTTCAAGAGCTGTTTACTCATTTAAGAAATGCAATTTCGACAAAACGTATGAGGAAACTTGTGTTTATTTTAAGGAGCAGAAATCACGACATCCTTTTCAAAAGCACCCTGAATAAGTAAAGATCTAATGAGAAAACGAATGAAAATAAATGGTTTTATACTATATAATATAAATGTATGACTTGTTCCTGATTAGTCCAAGTAATAACACCCATAATAATTTTTATATCATTCACCTATACATTACTTAGAATCGATTACAGTCGCCATAAAAGTTTTCACTTCGGTCGTGTGGTCTTAAGCACACTCATTTTTTTTTCTTTTTCATGTGTTCATTTTTCTGTATATATGACGAATATTTGTATATAGGCTATGTGACGATATATTTTCGTATGTATATGGTTATTTGAGTCACAATGGCGATAGCGGTAATCATATCATGATGATAGTTGTCACGGTCCGTTTTTAAGCATCATAAAACGAGATACGTTTATCCAACAAAAATGGCCATGACATCAAATGTGGATGCTCGGGCGTCTCCGCAGAGAATGAAGCCAGCTGACGCGATCAACCCGAGGCGAGAGAATGGAAACGCCCGTGCGCGGAAGCGCTTAAGCGGGGCGGAAGTCTCAAGAGATTCGACGATTTCGTTTCCGGAAAAATCTTCAGAATCTAGGGCTAAGGTCAAAAACTCTCACCGGTGAGAAGAGTTAGCGCTTGACCGGTCAGAAATCCCAGTGAGAAATTTGTGACGTCATTTTAACGCGGTCAAAAACGCCAGTTAGTGCTGCTATGCCTAACCGGTTAGTCTCACCCAACGATGGGCGCGTTCGACATGTGCACACTAAACGCACCTAATGACATCACTCAGTGCGAGCGGTGAAAAAAGTGAAGTGCATTTTGTGTGTGTCATGAAAAACAGGAAAGAGCACGAAAGTGGGATGTTCACCTCACCCGTGCTACCATGAATAGTATGCGTACTGCTGAAAATAAAACTTATCATAACATCTGCATTCATATAACACGCCGAAATCGATCATTACACAGGTAGATTTCAATGTCAGTTCAAACGATATGCAGAATTCAATTATTTTTATACCTGTTGGCTCTTTAACGGTAACTAAAATTCCGAACTATCTATCGCTACATTTCAAGCTCTAGGGCAGCGCCATCTTGCAACGCATTAAACGACTCTACTCCTAACCTAGGGTCATTTAGTGCGCGCACGAAACGCCCGGTAGTGCGCGCACTGGCGATGACGAACACGACCGGGTTCCATGACGAACACGTTAGTGCGTTTAGTGGACGCACAAAGACGTTTAGTGCGCGATGTCGAACGCGCCCGATATGAAATGAGTAGATTGCTCATGAGCTGCTTTCAGCGCCACCAACGCGTCCCCATTTGAAAGCCTGTCGGCCATTGCTTTGGTTGGCAAAAAATGGCCTTTGTCGTATGTTTACGTTTGAAGTTTGCGTAGACAAACACAGTAAAACTCAATGCCGATTTCTTGTCTAGCTTTAAATTGTAGTAATAGCTATATTAAAGGTTCACCACTGACCTTTCACAGGTGTTTTTTTATCTTTCTGCGTCTTAGAATGTTTTTCTCATGTAAAAATCCTGGTCGTGGTTGTTGATACATAAAAGATGTCGATATCCAACCATGTACAGTCGTTTCAGTGATACCAGATTGATTGTTTAGAGGTATTTATGAAATTTTATACCGCATTTATTAAAAAACATCTAAATTTGGGAGAGGTCGCTTAAGAAATTTCAGACTACAAGCACGATATTGATGTGGGGGGAGGCTTTCTCAGCTGGCGACAAAGCGGATATATAGTAATGGCGCTTTGGCTGGCGAAGTTGTTCTGCATTAATTCTGCCAACCACAGTAATGGCGCCTACACTAACAATAGAGATTAGTTCCTCTTTTCGCCGCCTTCAAATTGCCCCAAAGATGGCGGCCACATAAGCGATCTACTCCAGAGACAAATGAAAATAAGAGACTGGCAGTGCCCTATTCATTTTGCTGAGCGCTACTGGTGCCACCGGAAGTGCAGCGATCTCCATTATGGGGATGGCAGAAACGTAAGGTGGCGTATGTTCTCAATGTTATTTCAGCTGTTTTTGTAGATGACTTTGAGAGGTATTAGTAAGCGTAACCTGTTTTCTGATTTTTTTAAAAAAACTTTATTGCATTAACTAACGATAACGTATACTTTTAATGACTTTCAATAGCTGATTCAATGCCTTACGAATTTTTAAAAGAGCGCCTACAACTCGCAACTCCTATCGTTATTGTAATAATGGAGGCTTAGCCAGAGACAAGTGAAAGCATAGATGAAGAAAACTGAAGAATAAGAGTTTGGCTTCCAATACTTACGCCTAATAAGATGTATCCACTATTTACGAAGAATGTCATCCTTTGGAAATCTATTGTGCAAATATTATACCTGGTTATACGAGCTTGGTGCTCATTTATTGAGTGACAGTTCTTTTTTTAATGTATTCATCACAATAAAAATGTTTATCACAATACTTATCTTTATTGAAATATCAATTAGATGTTTATACTTTAAAAAATTTAACAAGATGTGTCACAAAATTATTTTAAGAAAATAAAAAAAATGTCATTTTAATTTTTGTTTATCTGACAATAATGGAATGTTGATAAAGTCAGAACATTTAAACTGGGAAGATATTTACAACTGTTTCTTACTATTGATAAACAAACCTAACATAATTTATCAAATTTTTGCTAATTGATTTTAAAATTTTAAATTAAAAGAAAATCTGGTAACCTAAAATACTTTTAAAAGGTACTCAATTTTTTTTAACAAAAAAAAGAAGAAATAATTCTCAGTTGAATAAAATAATTAGCACTGATAATAATCAGTTTATTAATCCACATATTGTAATAAACTATTAACATATTATTAATACACATGATTACTTGTGAAATGAAATATTGGATCCTTTTAAAAAACGATTTGTGCAATTATATGCACAACAACTGACAGGCATGTTTTTTCTTTCATAATTATGAAACAATAGATTCGCGCCAGAACAACAATGAGGGTTATTTTAAAAGGGGGGGGGGGGGGTCTGTCGCTTGTCTGTTCTCATTTCGATCTATCTGTTTTTTGCTTTTTTCTTTATATTTTTATTAAAAAGCAATTAATTTACGAAAATTCTCATTTATAAATTATAATTTTAAAGTAAATAAAATAAAATAAAATAAAATAAAATATACAGTTCATTAATTATAATCCAAATTATTGTTGATATGTATATTTTATTTTATTTACCTTAAATAAAGGAATTTATAAAGGAGAATTTTCGTAAATTAATTGCTTTTTAATATAAATTATAAAAAAAAACAAAAAAACAACAAAAAAAAAACAAACAGATACAGATCGAAATAAGAAGAGAGACAAGAGAAAGTAAGCTTAATATGGTCCGGTGAGTTATTATTTTACTCCAAATCAAAGGTAATTTGATATAATCTGTATATTTTATTTTATTTACTTTAAAATTATAATTTATAGAGGAGAATTTTCCTAGTTAATTGGTTTAATATAATATCTTCCTCCTTTTTCATTTAAACTAATTTTTTTTTAAGTTTATGTTTAAAAATAACTTTATTTATCATCAAATAACTTTTTATCAGATGGGCCGATTTAAATGATTATTTTTTTGTTTAATAGAGCAAGTTTTTCTGGTGGTTCCATAATAAATTCATCGAGATATCTTAGGTAGATATTAGAAAAAATAAATGTTTGCGATTGATTCACATGCATTGCCTACGGCGATCAGCTGTTTCTTGCCAATCCCGTTATGGCGGCGCGAAGGCACCATTAGAGGGGAGGTCACTGCCAGTCTCTTATTTTCATTTGTCTCTGATCTACTCATTTCATATCGTTGGTCTCACCCATGGATATGAATTAGGCTACGGTCAAAAACTCTCACCGGTGAGAAGAGTTAGCGTTTGGTCGGTCAGAAATCCCAGTGAGAAAACTGTGACGTCATTTTAACGCGGTCAGAAACGCCAGTTAGTGCTGCTATGCCTAACCGGTTAGTCTAACCGTCCTCACCGAGAAAAAGACGGTTAGGCCAGTGAGAAATTACGTCATCATTCTCTCACCGGTGAGGGTTTTTGACCTTAGCCTAGGAACGCAATCCATCAAGATGGAACTAGAAAACGATTGGAAGAAACAGTTAACGTTAACGAAATTACGTCTTCGGAGCGAGGAAGGAGGTTTCTGAATGCGAAGGGCCGATTCAGTTCCCGCATATTGATGTCTTTACTTGCACTACGAGCATTTAGTGCACTTCAGATTTTTCCACGAGGGAAATTTTCTGCGGTGCAAGGAAACGAAGAGCCATCGTTCGGAATTTTCCCATTTGGATTTCATGGATTTGTTTTGGACGATATCGGCTGCATCGAAGGACCGATTCAGCGATTATTAGCATTCAACTGACGGCAATATCCAAAGGCGACCAGCGGGGTAAGCTAATACTTTGTTTCCGAACTGAACTTTGGGGGCGTTACGCGTCACCTGCTTTTCTTTAATGCACCACAGTATTGCTAACGACTCTTTAATTAAATTTCAATGAACTTCTAAATTATATTGCGGAGGCTTGCTTTTCTTCGAGTGAACGTCGGTGCACTTCAAAGATAACACTGTTCATACGTCTCAGTTAAACTGTTAGTAATTGAATTTTCCCTGCGTTAACGCCGGTACGCTTCAAGAATAAAACTGTAATTAAGGACTGTGCATATGGTTCTGGTGCGGCAAGTAGCTTCGTAATGATTTATGTGTGTAATTAGATTCACAGTATTCACGTCTACTTCAAACTTGCCCACGTTTAAGTATTACTTAATTACGCTAATTTCCAGTGTTCTCTTTTGCTAATTAAGTGCGAACTTGTAGTCATTTGTCGGGTACTAAAGGATTTACCCAGTGTACGGCTTAGCACGCCCTTTATTAATTATTTACTCCAATTTCGCCACGAACTTTTTAAGTGCGAGTTTTATGTAGTCATGTGTCGCTATGTTTCTGACTGCTTGTCAGTGGCTCCTTGATATACTGTGTTGTGCATGTGTGGTGCTTCTATAGCCAAAGGCTTAACTGATCTTGAACTCCTTTAGGCATTAACTATTCACAGCGAGCTTTTCTTACCGACCATTGGGTCTGGTCTTATGATCATATGTTTCATTACTAATTCACTTCAAGTCGAAGTATAAGATGTTTGTTATTCTAGACGAATAAATTATATTATTTGTTGCAATTTGTGTATCCTTACTTCTGTCTATTTCCTTACCTTCCACTGACACGTGACAATAGTATTTAGGAACAAACTCTCCCTGTTTGCAGCCACACTATATGTGTACACGGAGAGAAATGCTTTGGATATAGCAACAATAAGGGAGTTGATGAGTGCTTGCAACGGATAAAGGAGTTGCTTTGTTGAAGCAACAATACAATTTGATGCACCACGAAAAAAACTTTTATCTTACTACATTATCAAATTCACTATTAATACGTAGTTTTTTGGAACTGGAGGAACAAATTATTATTTTTTCGAAATTTCATGTAGACACTGATCTTCCTCTTGCTTTGAAGGTCAAGTGTGCACAATTTCATCAAGATCGGAATAAAACTGTAGATTTGTATGTGAGAGAAACTTATATCTATTAGAAGAGTGTAGGAGGCCAGCAGGAGGTCGGACGTGAACGGGACCTAGCCTGGTGAACTTTTTTTGTTTTTTTTTGGAATTTGCTTTGAACAAATGTGCAATTGGAATTTTTTGTGTATCTCTTACGGTTTTCGAGATAGAATTTGGATGTGTCCTAATTTGCATATTTGAGATGATGAAAGGTGCTTCATTAGAGAGAGCAACCTCAAGTTCCTATTCATTCCCTGTATCGGAATTTGCGTAACTACATTGGTATCCAAGATAGGAAGGAGGTAACAGGCTTTTGACTCACCCTGTATATACAAAGTCTTTATAATTAAAGTTCCATTTTGACATGGCCATAAAAAAAAACTACTGGACCAAAAGCTATAATACTTGGTAATATTATACAAGAGGGCATGGGAAGTTCATACCCACCAAAAACAAAATTAGTTCAAAAGGTCACCACCAGCATGGAATGGCGCTCTATGCAATATTCGTATACGAAATGAGACACGAAGACACAGGTTAACAAGTCTTTAATCTTTACTAAAATTAGTTACATGTTGAATGTGGCCTCCACCATTTACTGAAAGCAGGTTACACCGGATTACTGCGTTCTCAACTGTAGTTCGTAGCATATCAGGAGGAATGTTGTGCACCTGTCGGCGTATCGCATCTTTCAGTTCCGCCAAATTCCTGACGTTATCACCATAAACAGTGGCTTTGAGGTAACCCCAGAGCCAGAAGTCACAAGGGTTGATATCTGGTGACTGGGGTGGCCAAGAAAGGGGGAAGTTTCGGCCTATAATCCGTTCATCTGTGAAATGTTGCTGAAGTAACTGTTTGACACATGTACCAATATGAGGTGGAGCCCCATCCTGCATAAAATCGTTGTCTAAAATGCCACGTTGCTGAAGTTCTGGTATCACAAAACTTCTTAGCATCGACGCCATGCGAGCAGCAATCACAGTGCATGTCACGAGTCCATCTCTCGACTGCTCTTCAAAAAATACGGTCCAATTATGACTTTTGCTGTCATACCACACCACACGGTAACTTTAGGAGAATGCAATGGAATTTGGTGAAGAACATGAGGGGGACTGGTGGCCCAAATCCTGCAGTTATGGGTGTTGATATCCCCATTCAGGAAAAAATGGGCCTCGTCCGTCCACAAAATGTTCCATGGCCAATGCTCGTCCACCTCCATCCGTGTAAGGAATTCCAATGCGAAGGTTTCTCTACGAGGAAAATCGTTAAGTTCGAGTTGTTGGACAAGGTGGATTTTGTATGGGTAGTACCGCAGCACTTTACGTACGATTTTGTACACCGTACTCAGTGGTAAGTCCATTGGACGTGCAACAGCACTTACGCTGCACGCCCCTTGTGAGGTTTCAATTTTTGCTTCCTCTACGGCTACTGAAACAGCCTCCACGGTTGCCTCAGAGACGGGTTTCCTTCCTCGGCCAGGTGCTACCGATAACAAACCTGTGGCTTCAAACTTTGTCATCATCTTCTTCAAACTCTGCGGTGTCATTGGCCCCCGACGTACATGTATTCGTCGAACGGTACGATAATGTTGCAAAGTCTGCCGTACATTACTATTGCATTCATAATAACATTTAACCAGAAACGCACGGTCTTGCATGGTAACAGGCATCGTCGACTAGTAAGAAATGAGGCGTACTGACAACGAGGCTCCCTTTCTTATTTCTGAAAACCAAATGATTTGTAAAGCGCATGTGCATAAACCACATTGTTAACCTGTGTCTTCGTGTCTAATTTCGTATACGAATATTGCATAGAGCGCCATTCCATGCTGGTGGTGACCTTTTGAACTCTTTTTTTTGGTGGGTATAAACTTCCCATGCCCTCTTGTATAATATTACCAAGTATTATAGCTTTTGGTCCAGTAGTTTATTTTTATGGCCATGTCAAAATGGAACTTTAATTATAAAGACCCTGTACATTGAAATGAAAATTGATCATCAATACATGTACAATGTACTTTTTAAATAAAATCTTTTACAAGATATTATATATTTTGTATATTTTACAAGATACATTGATAAAACCACTCCTAAGGCATCCGAAGGAAATTTTTGGCCTTCGGCTGCAAAGGGGAGATGTATTCCATCAGCACCACCAACTTTGAAGAATCAACCAACTGTGGATAAGAACAATAAATTGAAGAAATGCCTCTTCTCTTGGTTTTTTGTGGACAAGAGGTATTTCTTCAGTTTAATCGTCACCAACTGGTTCTACATTAGATATAACCAGAGGCGGATTAAGCGGGGAGGGGCCACTAAGTGCTTATAGGATTGATGTACAATATAATTTTTTATATAATAATTAGCTTTATTTACAAAACGCTATCTTTTGAGCGTTAAAACGTTTTTAATCTCAATTATACTTAGGAATCATAGCCATTTTGTAGTAAGGCTAGAGATCTCCAACTGTCATATAATAGAATCAATTGAACACATAATAGGTTTGCTAAACTTCTGTCGCTTTTTATAGGTGATTCGTACTACATGTATTACAGAGTTTGCGGCAGTGAATTTTCCCTTACGTCAAGAAAATACACGCATAAACTCATCAGAATAATGCAAAAACTTTTCATTGAGATGATTGTTTAGCATCTCGATTTTTTCTCAAGTTAATAAATTTAAATAAATGCTGGTAACGTTTAAACAACTGACAAATTTTGAGTAGCTTTTTTTAATTAAATAAAAAGTTCAGTTCCATCTGTAAAGAAATTATAAACTCAGGTTGATAACTTTAGATATAAATAAAAATTGCAAATTTAATTTGCAAATTTCTTTGAAAAGTTCATTAAATAGGAGGTAACGGGTATTTCCAACCATTTATCATTGCAAGAAAGTCATGTGTGTGTCATGCCTCGTGGAAAGTTATTAACAGAGAAAGAAATAAGAAAAATATATTTTCTTTATGGCCAGGGAAAATCAATAGGAGAAATGGATCGAAGTACTCCGTTTACAAACTGTTGTTCAAAATGATCATAAATATAAAACCAAAAAAAGACGAAAATCTAACATCCAGGGAATGCAGGCGAATTCAAGTTCTTGCTTCTCGTGAGCAAATGTCAACTTGTGAAATGTGAACTTGTGCAAATGTGAACTTGTGAAATAACACCAGTGTCATTTGTGTTCCATCAGTTTAAGCTTAAATTCAAATACCCATATGAAGTTTAAAGAAATGGAGGCGAAACCCAAGCTCACTATAGCTCATACATCAGCCCGACTTGCATGGACTAAGGAAGCAGTAAAATGGAAGAAACGAGTGGAATGAAATAATCTTTTCTGGTGAAAAATGTTTCTGTCTTGATGGTCCTGACGGTTAATCTTTACATTGGCATGATTTACGAACTCAACCGAAGACAAGACTGAATAGACAACAGGGTGGAGGTGGATGGCAAAATGAACTCGAAAGATATCAAAAACTGATTTACGAACATTTAATACCATTTGGATCATGCATATGTGGCCCAAACTGGAAATATCAGCAGGACAATGCTCCGTACACGTTTCGGCATCTACCACGGACTGATTCAAAACAGAAAAGGTCCGGTTCACTTTGGCAAGTTCGGCGTAATCTCCACTGACTATATAACAGATTTTCAGATTGGTTGTCTTATTTTTATAACTAACGTAAATTTCGTTGTGCTTATGGCTTCTCCAGTATAATTATAACCATCAGCCCGCAAATGGAAAAGTCATTGTTTAAACCGAAGTCACTATGGCTCTTGTCATTTAAATGGCTCAATACTGAAAAGTACATTAAAGCGTATGCCGCTGGAACGTAAGTAGGATCGTCCATATAAATACCATAACCTCCTAGATCAGCGGTCTCAACCTTTATAGTTCCGCGACCCCTTTTAATACAATTTCGATGATATATTAAAAAATTAGTAAGTACCAATGGAAAAAATTTGTACAATAACATGTTTTACATGTTAGAATACAAACAAAAAAACCCAACTTATTTCCGATGGTCTTAGGCGACCCCTGGCAAATCGTTATTCGACCCCCGAGGGGGTCGCGGCCCACAGGTTGAGAACCGCTGCCCTAGATAGTAAACTAATACCATAGCCCTCTAGATAGTAAACCAATACCATAGCCCTTAGATACCGTAGACTTTACTATCTAGGGGGCTATGCCAATACACATCATGATCCCTAAGTACAGCGTGAGCGCTCAGTGTATACTAGCTACAGCTATCGAAATGGACTTACCGCGCAAGCTGAGCGAGACTGAACTGGGAATGATTATCGGTGGCCAGCGATTCGATCCGTAAGATTTCTAAAAAATTCTAGGTACCACGTGAAACGGAAACGTGAGAGAGTTACAAAAAACACACACACTCTGCTACCAGGAAATTCCCAGATCTAATATTTTCAAGGTGTAGTGAAGTCAACTGCGGACTTTCGATTGCTATTGAGAACAAAATGAATAAATGTGGTGTTTTCAAACTTTCTAAAGGTCAAAAAATTAAGCTTTGCGTATTAGCTGCGTGCTTATACTGAAATTTCCATTGTAAAGACAGCACTGTCAAACATAATGTTACTTCATTATGTTAAAAAATAAGAGATTTTTTTAACTTACTTTGAGTTTATTCATTTGGATTCCAATCGCTGGCAACCCCTGGTAGAAATGAAGTTATCTACATCATCCACACCAGCATTCCAAAAACTCCAGCCATCAAATTTGCAAAAGTTTATTATCGTAAACGTACAAAATTAAGCAAAAACAGTGGAATGGAGCAACCAAAAAGGGACAAACCTCTAATCCACAAGGAAATCAGAGGCCTTCTCCCTTTTTGATCATAAATGTAGAATATATATGCCTAAAGAGTGTTTATTCTGTCCACGTCTTGTCGGATGCAGTCGGCACATTGTCTGGCCTTCTCTTAAATTAATTAACATTAAAAAGAACCAAAGGAAAACTAACTGTGGTTGATCAGCAACGGTTTATGTAAACGTATTTATGAAATTTATGTAATAGGACTTTATGTGAATGTTTGAATAAGAAGTTATAAGAAACTATAACAACTCAAGGCCACAGATTACCGAGTAGAAAATGCTGTAATCTGTGTCAAGGCTGTAATAGCTCAAGCATCCCTAGTGGCAAAAACAGGAACCGGAGAAAATGCAACTGCACATTTTGAAGTGTTCATTTAATAAATGATTTTGATCCTTTTTCTTTAATGACAAACTCTCAGGGTCTTGTATTATTAAATAAAATCAATACATATGAATGAGGCAAGTATACATTTAAGCAATAATTTTATTTCGTTTATTATTTCATTTAACATGAGATAATATTAATACAATAATAAATAATATCAAAAGCTCCTTATGAGCTCTTGATAAAATAGCGTCAATCACGGTCCAGATGCACGGATGACGGTGATGAGAGGTCATTTGTTCTAGCCTCACCATTGAACGTACTTACGTCAAGGTTCCAAGTTCCGGCAGGAACATAGATCAAGATCGGCTCACTCGAAGAGGTAGACCATGAATGCCTTCTTTACCGACGGCAGCTGGATGGGACTGCTCGAAGACTATATGTTTGGTCGAAGTATTCGAGCTAGGAGTTCAACTTCGATTGAAGCAATGCCCCTTAAAAACTGCAAGTAAAACTCCCTACCCAGAGCTTTAACTGCAAACCTTCTTTGATGCCCACTATAGATAGAAAAGCCAATCCATCATGCATTCCAACTCCTGTACCTTTCTCCACGTAATCTGTGTCAAGTGAAAGAAGCAGCATGCTTTCTGACATTCTGGCCGTATATTGTAGTCACAGCAGCGAACACAAATCAACAAATTTTGGATAGCTATTTCGACCATTGGCTTAGAGAGGAAATGAAAAGTGGTTATTTTGGTGCTCATTTAGTTTCAGTTTATCCTACTCTGGCAAAAACGTATAACTTGAAAATGTATCGGGCGCGCCATAGAATATGTACTTTTTAATCGACAGTATTTTCAAGCTGAAGGCGAATTTTCATTTTATTTTTCTTTCTGGCTTTATGTGATTGTCAAATCTGAATTTCTCTGTTGATTTTTATTGAACTCTATTAAATGTCTTTATTAAACAACATATAGTTATTACCGGATATAACAGAATCGTAGGAAGTCTGAATCTGAAACACTTTCAACATTGCCCAGTTCCATTTTCTTCTTCGAGACGAACATTTTCGGCGAAAGGTTAAAGAAAATACGTAAAGGATTTATAACACTAGTTTACAAATTTTAACTTCCCCCCCCCCCAGAAATTTTTTAATAATTTTTGGAATTTGTATGTCTGTCGGTGACAAATATATAGAACTAGCAAAGGTACCCGGCGTTGCCCGGGATAATTACACTTGGATGTAAACAGAACAATCTCAAAAAATTAAATTAAATTTTGCAATATCTTAAAAATAAACACATGAAAATGCTTAGAATTAATACAGTAGAAATTCTTAATGAAAATTCGAAAAAAAACTTTTTAAAGGCTCACAATGGCTGGACCTCTCCAATAATTTCTTACTCACGTAATCTTACCTCAGATATATACTTAGTGTTGTTGCAATTTCCACTCTTCTCTCTATGTGTTGAAGCAAAACTTGGCCATTCATCACTTTGTGCAGTCTAGCGGTCGCCGATTCTTCTATTTACTTGCTTCCCATTTGCTCAATACATCACGGAGCTAAAGGAGTGCTTCTTCTGTCGTCTTTCCACTCTTTCTCAATAGTCTGCTAACTCTCCATTATCTCCAGTTACTGATCATTTTTAAAGATTTTCAAGAAATTGTTAAGTACTAAGAACTCTCTTTTCTAAGAAAAGCCTGAATAACAGGAATTCTATGCATTGTTACAAATTGAAACTTATCCATATTACATCATCATTTTATGTTCATTGTTATAATTCTTGGAAAGATTGCTTTAACATTACATCATCATTTTGTGCTCATTGTTTTTGGTGAATTGCGCGTTGATACCATTGTTGATGCGAACCCAATGGGCCTATTGTTGCACAAACTTTGCCTTGCATTGTTGGTCATGAGATATATATTGTTGGTTCATGCAGTGTGTTTGTGAATTGCGTGCTGATACCATTGTTGATACCTATTGTTGTACAAACTTTGCCTTGCATTGTTGGTCATGAGATATTTCTCATTAATATGCCTTGCCATAACCATGAATATCGATTTTTTATCGATATTTATTATTTTTCCGAAATCTGAGGTAAACAGTGACCTTCCTCATGCTTTGAAGGTCATGTATGCGAAATTTTATCAAGATCGGAATAAAACTGTAGATTTGTATAAAAAACGTACAGACAGACAGACCCACCCACCCACAAACATCCTTCTTTATATACATGTACTAGCAAAGGTACCCGGCGTTGCCCGGGATAATTACACTTGTAGGTAAACAGAACAATCTCAAAAAATTAAATTAAATTTTGCAATATCTTAAAAATAAACACATGAAAATGCTTAGAATTAATACAGTAAAAATTCTAAATTTAAATTCGAAAAAAAAATTTTAAAGGATGGAACTCTCCAATAATTTCTTACTCAGGTAATCTTACTTCAGATGTACACTCGATGTTGTTGCAATTTTACTCTTCTCTCGATGTCTTGAAGCAAAACTTGGCCTTTCATCACTTTATGTAGTCTAGCGGTCGCTGATTCTTCTATTTACTTGCTTCCCATTTGCTCAATACAGCACGGAACTAAAGGAGTGCTTCCTCTGTCGTCTTTCCACTCTTTCTCAATAGTCTGCTATCTATCCATTATCTCCAGTTACTGATCATTTTTAAAGATTTTCAAGAAATTGTTAAGTACTAAGAACTCTCTTTTCTAAGAAAAGCCTGAATAACAGGAATTCTATGCATTGTTACAAATTGAAACTTATCCATATTGCATCATCATTTTATGTTCATTGTTATAATTCTTGGAAAGGATTGCTTTATCATTGCATCATCATTTTGTGCTCATTGTTATTGGTGAATTGCGCGTTGATACCATTGTTGATATCTATTGTTAGACAAACTTTTTCTTGCATTGTTGGTCATGAGATATATATTATTGGTCCGTGCAGAGTGTTTTGCAATGCGTGTTTATACCATTGTTGGTACCTACTGTTGCATAAACTTTACCTTGCATTGTTGGTCATGAGATATTTCTCATTAATATGCCCTGCCCTAACCATGAATATCGATTTTTTATCGATAATTATTATTTTTCCGAAGTCTGAGGTAGACAGTGACCTTCCTCATGCTTTGAAGGTCAAGTATGCAAAATTTCATCAAGATCGGAATAAAACTGTAGATTTGTATAAAAAACGTACAGACCCACCCACCCATAAACATCCTTCTTTATATATATAGATAGATATAGAAGAGAAGATGAACATCAATACCCGGGGGCCATTTACCCTCGCTTCGCCACTGGTCGAAGAGTGGCCCGCTTCAAGCCCCGATTTAAATTCCGTTTGATTATGAATCCTGGACTAAATTGTAGGTAGAGGGCTGTAGTACTCTCCATGCCAGTATCAAGAAATTGCAATGCTTTCTTAATAAAGCTCGGTCCGAAATATCTCTGCACACCATTAGTGGTGCCGCTATTGATGCCTGGCCAGACAGATTTCGGGCCTGTATAAAACGAAGGGCTGGTACTTAGAATATTGCTTCCAAAACATTAATCTATTCTGTGTAATGGTATTATTAAAATAGATTGTTTTTCCTTTCCTTTATTTTTGTTTTAGTAATGTTTTTAATAGGCGTACAGGGTGTTGCAGATTACTACAGGGCAGTATAACGGGAAGCCTACCCGCTCGATTGCAGGGACCGGCTCGACATCAAATGAAAATTGGGTAATTTTATCAAAAACATGACAGTTTTGACGTTCATCCCCCCCTCCCCGACTGTGGAAATTGCTGGTTGCTGCAGGCCACCTTCATCTCGCTCCATTCTGCCAATCGACCGAGCCGGCCCCTGCAATCGAGCGGGTAAGCTTCCCGTTATACTGCCCTGTAGTTATCTGCAACACCCTGTACGAATTTTGTAGACCAGGGCGTAGTTAAAAATTCAAATAGGTATTTTTTTAATTTAGAATTTTTTATAATGTAAAATTTCTGGACGGGAGACGTGTATAATACAAGTACCGTTTTATCAGTATTATTAATTTTTAAGAAGTTTCTAAAAGAAAAACTTTAACGACAAAAAGCGAACATTTTCTCAGTTGAAAATGTAAGGTTGAAGGCACTTTGATAACACTACGAAGATTTTTCGTTGTTTTTTTTTTCCCAACAATAAAACTTTTCTCCCCTACACCTCAATTTGAAGCATTTCAAACACGCCCTTTCCGAGGAACATGGACTACAAGAATTACACATTTAGTGAGCTGCAAGCACAGCTCTAAAGGATAATATTTTACAATAAAAGTCTTGCCGACCATCAATTGCAGCACTTTTTTAAAAAAAAATTATACTAAATGATGTTAATAATAACAATAATTATCTGTCATTTTGTGACACCCAAAGAAATCTAATTACGCTAATTCGTCGTGGTAACATACGATGACAGGAGAGCAGAGTTTTCGCATAGAGGAGGGAGTGGAAGGAAAGGGTTGAGTGAACACGCCTAGAAAGATCTAAACGAGCGGTGACAGATTGAAGAAGCGTACTTAGAGCGTGATGAAACATCACGTGAGAGAGAGAGAGAAGGCAAAAGAGGAGGTGGGTGGGTAACTCTTCTGCAATGATTAGTGGCTCTTTATGCGACCATTAATAAGCCCCGATCACCCATTTGCTGTTGCATGATAAACGCTCGGTATCCAGACATGCCGGCGGAAGAAGAGAACGATGCATTAATTATTTTTACCACGAGGGCTCGTGTGGATTGCTAAGAGCTCCCACTTCCTCCCTTTCCATTCAGCTCTTCAATGGCTTCTGCCTTTCCGCTTTTCCATTCTGATTTTTGCAATTTACATGGACATCAATTTTATTGCTTTTCATTCATGCAGAAGATCCTTTATACTATCGCATTAAAGCGCTCTTCAACGAGTGGTCAGTTTAGAAAAAGAAAAGTACGGTATTTTTAGGGGGTTTGTTTGGAGTTCTTTAATCAAACAAAGCTCTTATAGGATCATTATGAAAATTTTACGAGCTGGTGACTTCATATTTCGTTAATGAAAATAATTTGTCACCTTTATTTCTTCACTAATTTTATTGTTAATCTCATCTTCCTTCTGTATTCTTTGTCGTATAACACAGGCCATGTTTAACCTTTAACAATATTTACAAAACTACAAACTATAGCAAATTTACATAAAATAAAGTAAAATAATGAAATTTTAAAATCATGACAACAAATTATTGATAACTTACTTTGGTAGGATCTCATTTTACGAATACAAACATACACTTATTTACACGTATGTGCTTTTCGCATACAATACAATTATTCCTTCAGTATGGGTTTCGTATAAGTAGCCGTAGATAAAATTAGATTTTGTTACAATAATGAACAGATGGAAAATATGATTTTTGCCAAATTAACCATCTATTTATCGAGTTGTATGTGACTTGAAATATTTGCCAATAGTAATTGATGATTCTCAGTAATCGTTACTGACATTAATTCTCTTCAGTTTGTAGAAGAGCGGGAAGATAGAGAAGAACTCATTTACGATTACAGCCATCTAACAGTGCAATATCAAACACCACACCGGTAATTCAGAGTTTCTTCCGATATCGAGTGGTTCCCAATAATCTGACTTCACCATAGCTCGCATGGATTAACCTCTTCTGATTTCCTTTGTGATTTACGGTTCATTTATAGTTGCCTAAGGCATATGTAAAGGTCCCCATTTCAGGTGTTACAATTTTGGCTGGGATCTTATTGAAGTTCGGCGGTTATGGTATTTTACGTGTTTTATTTGGACAAATACGCTAATAAAATTTAATGCTTTATTTCTAAATTTAAAGATTACTAAGCTCTGCTTTAATTAGCTTAATTTGTATACGTCAATCTTGATTTAAAATCAATATTTGCTTACTCTTCTGTAGCTCATAAGAGTCTTGTTACTGCTTGTTTGATGATTTTTAATGCTTGAGGAGTACGTGGAACGAGCCCATTTGTTATCGATATTACCACGGTCTATAGATATTAATGGTTATCGAGCTTCGGGCCATTTTCCATTGTTTCGAGAAGCTAAGGAAAACAGATCGCGCCAGGTGCCGCATAGATCGCACCAGGGCCGACCGTGACCTGCGAGCATAATCGCCGATCCTACAACTGCTGGAATAGGCTAACGTGTGATTGGCTATTAACCAGATGCTGCTGCCCTGCAGCGCACGGTATCGCATGTGATGGCGGGCGCGCTTCGATACGATCAGTGAACCTATATTCTACATATTTTACTTAAATTGACTTATTCTCATACTTCAGTATTCCAGATAAAGAAAAATGACTTGTGATTCATCCGAGGATTTACCACTTGTTACTATTACAAGGAAATATCGCACGAAATATGCGCTTTAGAAATTTACAAACGGTCGTACTCAGAGAAACCCATGGAGTATACATGAATACATATATTTACATTAAATAAATATTAAAAATATTTACTCCATGCAGAAAACTTTCTAAAATAATGGCTCTCAACTACTACCGCGAAAAATTAGCAACATTGTATTTTTAGGGAATTTGGAAGCATTAACAAAATATTAACAATAATAAAGTCTTAAAAAGATCAAAACACTTCTCAACGTTAAGCATGAACTTAGAGTGTTGCATTTTTTTTGCGATCTAAACAAGTGAAATAATGAAAAAAAAAACCCTCAAATTTTTCATTATAATTCTATTGGTAATTGATGTCTGTAATCTGAATATAAGAATAAAATCTACATATTCTTCGCGCTTCGATACGACTTCGATAGAGTATTTAAAAGAATAAAGTAAAATGCAAACATGAATTTCTTGATATTTTACAACAGTATTTCTCAACCTTTTTTTCTAATGTAGAACACCTTTTAATATTTTTATTTTAAAAAATGGTAATTTCCAATAGCATTGTAATTACAGTTAAATTGTAATGACAAAATTGATTGAGAGCCAGAACCGCATATCCAGTACTCCATTATACCTATATTAAATTAATAAGATTTTTTTTAAAATATTTTATATATAATAATCTTTGCATCATCTATAATGAATAACTTAAAATATAGACATCATGAATTTTTTGATATTTTGGAATAGTATTTTTAAACCTTTTTTTTCCTCTTGTGCACCTTGTAATATGTAAAAAGACTGGCACTCCTAAATATTTTAACAATTATAGATTTAAACATTATTATTAGGTCCAACAGATTATTGTATTTATTCTTATATTATTATATTCAGATTGCAGACATCAATTACCAATTGAATTATAATGAAAAATTTGAGTTTTTTTTTTTGTTTTTTTTCTCTCCATTATTTCACTTGTTTAGATCGCAAAAAAATCAATGCAATACTCTAAGTTCATGCTCAACGTTGAGAAGCGTTTGGATCTATTTAAGACTTTATTATTGTTAATATTTTGTCTATGCTTCCAAATTCCCTAAAAATACAATGTTGCTAATTTTTCGCGGTAGTAGTTGAGAGCCATTATTTTAGAAAGTTTTCTGCATGGAGTAAATATTTTTAATATTTATTTAAAGTAAATATATGTATTCATGTATACTCCATGGGTTTCTCTGAGTACGACCGTTTGTAAATTTCTAAAGCGCATATTTCGTGCGATATTTCCTTGTAATAGTAATCAAGTGGTAAATCCTCGGATGAATCACAAGTCATTTTTTTTTTATCTGGAATGCTGAATTATGAGAATAAGTCAATATAAGTAAAATATGTAGAATATAGTTCACTGATCGTATCGATGCGCGCCCACCATCACATGCGATAGCGTGCGCTGCAGGACAGCATCATCTGGTTAATATTGGCCAATCACACGTTAGCCTATTCCAGCAGCTGTAGGATTGGCGATTATGCGACCTGCGATAGAGGTTTTTCATTGAAACTGAAAATGAAAGTAAAGTTTCTGTTTGTCGATAGGGCGGCGCTGCAGGCGTTTTTGGGCCGATTGTACATGCAGCGCCACTTTTCAAAAGAGTTGAATATAGACCCCTTTTTCCCGCCCTATTGGGAGCTAGAAACTTTAGCTTCATTTTAACAATGGAGCTCGATGACCATGAATATCTATAGACCGTGATATTACTAATACTTCCGGTGGCTATATGAATTTGTTGAATATAAACCAGAGCATATGTGTTCCATCAGTAGCAATAGCATCAAATTTTCTCCATTAATATCAATTTTCTATTAAATGGGTTTCGCTCTAATTGAATATCTGTATAATGTAAACAACTTTTTAAAGTTGACCATTCCTTTTGTTTGCATTTATATTCAGTTATGATTTACCCAATAAAATTGTGGAAGAGGAAGGAAAAGAAAAAGAAATCGGATAGAAGAAAACCATATAAGTATAAATATATACCAGCTTTTTCTGCCAATTCTGTGAAGGAGGCGATGCCCTTCTCACCATAGTCCCCTTCATCGGCAACCGTCGACACATAGGACCAACCGAGCTGTTTGATAATATCCACCATCGCCTGGGCTTGGAATTTGTCTGGTGGGACGACGCGAGAGAAGAATTCAAACCTGTCCTTGTCGCTCAATTCGATGCTTGTGGAGGCATAACTTACTTGGGGTACCTGAAAATAAAATCGTAAAATTGTATACGAAGAATGACATTTTTAATGGCGGAAGTTTTTTTTTATAAATTAAATAGTGGAGGAGAAAACTTTGACAATTCATTAAGAATGAATTCCTTAATTAAACGTACATCAATTTGAAAAGTAAACACAAACGAAATTATGCTTAAAATGGATTAAGCAAGGTTCACTGCTTATGACAAAAACTCTACATACTATCACAGAGTATGACCGATGTAACTTAGATAAAGAAAAATAAAGAGCCTGTAAATATAAAACTAAAAAAAATCAACAGAAAAAAAAATCCTTTTTTAAATTACGTAAATCCTATAAATTATTGATTAACACTTTATTTTTTTGCAAGTTTTTCCCCAAAATTTTATAGTTTTCAATGAAGTTAAAAAAAATTGATAATTAAGTATTCCTTTCTTTTTCTCTCTTCAACTAAATCAAATTGGCTCATTTTCTGTAGAAAAAGTATATTCATCTTTCTTTCTGCTCCTTCAGAGCATCTTCAATATCATAAGTACACTGTGATTCAGATAAAACTAACACAATTCTTTCTTTATTTATTTCAAAAGAATAATGCTAATCACAATTTGTAATATCTCAAACGTAGAGTCAAGAGCTCTTGGTAGAGTATATTAATAAACGCTGAAACTGATCTCCCTCCTGCTCTAGGCACAACTGAACATGTCGTTGCTGGTTACTGGTCATTCGTTGGAGGAATACGTTGTCAATACCATTGATTGCTTGTGTGATGTTCAGCTTCAAATCGTCCAATGTCTGGTGGCGTTTGGCGTAAACGCTATCCTTTATATAGCCCCATAGGAAGAAGGCAGATTTGATAACTCCGGAGATATCGGTGACTACAGGCTCTTAAAAATTTTTCGATCAGGAAAGAAATTTCTATCAGTCCGTGGAGTTGTTTGATGTATGGCATATGGCTTCGTCTTGTTGAAAATATCCTTGAACCAGTTCTATATCGTCCACTTGTTCCACAAACTCCATATTGTTAATTTTATATGAATCACCTGTATAATGTGGACGGTACTTTGTATTGCTGAATAAAACAATAAACAAAAGGAAAATATTAGGCAGTACGGTAAATGCAATGTGACACACAGACGGCAGCACGGCAGAAAAAACCCAACAAAAAACGGGAACTTTTGATATGCGTAGTGGCAACCATATACAGTTGGCAGCACTACGGAACAATGACTTTGAGCTACAGACAACCTCGCCATAAAGCAATCATGGATCAGTCAACAACGTGCTTTCGACATAAAAAAGTTTTACAAAAACAATGATACGAGAAATGAAAGGGTCCAGGAATAGCAATACGGTAGAAATTTAATACAGTCATTTCGAAACGCTTTAATACATAAGCAGAGTCAATGTGTGTGTATTAAAAATTTTTAGATATTTAAAATTCTGACTTTGGATTCTTAAAGACCATCAAAAATTAGAATAGGAATATTTGAAAGACCCACCATTTATCTCTGTCTTCATCGATAAAATTGGGTTCAAAATTTAAAAGTTCCACACTTTTAGTGCCTTAAACCTCCTAATCGGTTGGATCAATTGAAAAAACACCAAGAATAAAATATGTTTTAAATGTTGTGTACAATCTGAAAAGAGGAGTTCCTATTTAAGATTTCAAGTTACGCCCTCCCCAATCCTCAGGGGATGGGGGTAGGAAATCGAGTTTTGTATCATTGGATAGCTGTTTGAAAACATTAAATACGTACGTGTTTTTTGTTTTTTTAATCCGATGTGTATTTTCCCAGATAATCCGCTGTTACACTTTATCTGAAACATCCTGTATAATATTTACAACCATATAGAGGATGCCACAAAAAACCGGAAACTTTTGAAAAACCGAACAAATAAGAAATCCAACGAGAAATTGAACCAAGATTCATGGTTTAGATTCTTTATTACAGTTTGCATTTTAAGAGACATAATCGAAATTACCCGGCCATTACGTCTTAAATTAAATATACGAGGTCTGTTCAAAAATTAACCAAACTTTTTTAATTTCGCAGCGACGAGCGCTTGGCAGCACTGCGATTGTCATATCCTTCCGCCTAATGGACTATTTACAAGTTTTTACAAGTAGTTATTGCCATTAGTGCAACGTGTTTCAGTGTTCGTGGCGATTTTTGCAATGTCCAATTTACGAGAGCAACGATGCAATATGAAATTTTGCGTGAAGCTGGGGAAAACATCCACGGAAACGCAAAAAGAGACCGCTGTTATAGCACGACAACTCATGGTTCCTTCATCATGACAATGCACCTGCCCAATCAGCCTTGTTAATTCGCCAGTTTTGTGCCAAATATCAGATGAGTATCCTTCCCCAGCCTCCCTACTCTCTAGGTCTAGCTCCCTGCGACTTTTCCTTGTTTCCAAAATTAAAATCAGTGCTGAAAGGATGCCGTTTCGACTCCGTTGATGACAAAAAGAAAAATTCGTCACTGGCATTGAAGGATATTCCAAACGAAGCTTTCCAGGAGTGCATGGTAAAGTGGGAACACCGCTGGAACAAGTGTGAATGGAAGAGAGGAATACTTTGAAGGAGAAAAAGACCAATAAGCTGTATATTAAATAAAAAAAAATAAAAAAAAGTTCGGTTATTTTTTGAACAGGCCTCGTATAATAACGACTGAGACGCGTTTCGGTCTGCGACTATCAACATAATCGCAAGATTTGAAATTTAAGGATAAAATGTAAGAGGCAATCCTGAAGAATATAGCTTGTTATAGAGAGCACAACAGTACGGTCCTTTCTACACGGCGAACTAAAACGATATGGACAAACTTCAGGAAATGTAACAAAAAAGTTCATATCAAGTTATGTCCGGAAATGCATAGTTTCCACAGAAATGGCAATAGTTATATGGACGACATCATGTCTCTATAACAATACAGACAGTGTGTTGTTTTCTTTTGCAGAGTTACTTTCGAGTGATGGTCAGGAATTTCAGCTAATATTTTGCCTGTGTTGCTTCAGGATGTGTCATACATTCCTTGATGGAACGCCAGCCTACTTCCGCATTAATGTTTGCCGATATCTCGACAACACCTTTCCCGGACGATGGATAGGACGATGGATGTCCTGTTACACGGCCCGCTCGCTCACCGAACTTAAACTCTCTTGACGTTTACTTTTGAAGGCACTTCCTGATGTGAGACACTTGAACACTCGAGCGAGAGCGACAACCCATGATGCGACGTGTGAACTCTTGCATTGCATCCCAAGGAGGCCACTTAGAATATCTTTTGTAATGTTGACACAATTACAGCCACAATAATATCATGTTCTGTCTAATTACTCTATTACAGGCAAACCGTCCGTTTCTGGAAATCTGTTAATATTAGATTTTTTTTTGTTCCTTTTCTGGTCATGAACCACCTCCTGAGGTTTGTGCCTACTGTTTTAGGTCACTCTGTAAAATAAACGGTTTTTTAACCGTAATTTTAGAATTAAGGCTATTGCTCTCTCTCATAATTAAAAATGCGAATCACTATCGTCATCAACTGTTGAACAGTAGATCTCTGTAATAATTAAAGAAAATGTGAAATTGCTATCATCATTTAGTGTTGACTAGATGAAAGAAAGATGATGTTATTACAAGCAAAATTGCTGGGGTCAATTTGGTAAGCAACAATTTTTCTTTAAAGCTATATATAACTTTCGACTTTTTAACAAGGATAAAGGACACATCGATCGATAGATCTCATGATATAAGTTTATAAGAGTTTGTGTTTTGCTTGGGGGAAAAAAAGGAAAATTAATTTTGAGAACAAAATCATCAATTTTGAACTCATTTTGCTTCGTTCAGGACAAAAATTGAGAAAATATTTGTCTATAATGAGCAAATATTGCTTTTTCATTTAGTTCAGGTCCGATATTTCGACTGATGGATCGCTGGAAGCATCTCTATATATAAAACCAAAAATCTGTTTATTTGTTCGTTTGTGTCTGTGTAGCTCTTAGGGTTCTGATTGGCTAAAATTCAACAATGGCATTAAACACTGAATCAGCGTGAGGGCGACACTACAATATTGTTAACTTTTCACAATATCTCATTGTTTAAAAGCGCGACACGAACATTATCATGATTCCATCCCACTAATAGTGAGTTCAATGATTTCCATTTAGTTAAAATTAAAAATTAAATACTAAATGTAAAAAAGTGGGATGAAAGTGACTGTATTTCTAACATAACGCTGATTACATCATACGAAACTGTGCATCCCATTACTGTGCATCACTATTAGACATACATCTATATTCCATTCTGTAACTTAAGTAGTCCATCCCACCTCTGCGAATTATAAAACAATCGAATATAGAATTCCTGACGTTCGGGCCTTTCTTAGAACTGGTAGTTATTAGAACTTAACATTTTTTGAAAATCTTTAAAATCAGCAGTAACTGAAGATTAGTAGACTATTGAGAAACAGTGTAAAAGCGACAGAAGAAACAGTTCCTTCTCTCGGCGCGTATCGGTTTCGCCAGCGCATTGCTGCTACTCAGCAAGTGGTGATTGAAGTTATCAAGCGGCCGCCGACGATGCATGCGTGTCAACAGAAGAAACGGTAACTACTAGACCAAACCAAGTGATGAATACTCAAGTTTAGCTGCAAGACATCGAGAGCAGAGTGCGAATTGCAACAATAGATTACCACGTAGTAAATCATCCCACTCAGGTTGTTGGAATTGCAGCGCACACAGACACAAGTGATCATGTACACACACCGCCATCCAAGAAGAAAAAAAACAAGCCCCGTGGAAGAAATTGAGACCGCCTATCGAACACCTGATGAACGAAAGACATTCGAACAAGCGGCCAACAACCAGCTTATTGTAATTGCATTGGCGCTTGGAGGGTTTGAGCAGGTGCATTAAATAGAAACTCTCCTTGCATGCAAGATAGCCTCTGCTCTAAAATTTATAGCAAACTATAACGGGCGAAAATGAATATTCCGTTGTATCGTCGAATCTCACTAAAGTAAGATTAAGTGGCCAAAAAATTATTTAGACAAACTGTGGCACAACATCATTCGCGTGGACTTTAGGAATTGTTGAGTTTTTAGATGAACAAATGTTTTTTTTAAAGCACAAAAATAGTCCCGAGACTAAATAACACTGTCGACCGAACAGAGAGTTGTAAGACAATTGAAGCGATTAAGAGCACCTGCAAGACGGGCTGCTGAAACTTCTGAAGCTAGAAGAGAGAAACAGGCAGAGAACTGCTGCTGAAAGATTTGAATAATCATCAGAACAAACGTAGCGAGCGAAATAGAAGAAATACAGCTGCAACAAAGGCTGAAGAAACGTCGGATCAAACTGTTGTTTCATTTTCATTCTATTTCCTTCTACTTTCGAAACCACATGGATTATTCTACACAAGTTTTCGTCTGCACTAACAAGGGAATCCCTCGAACATGTATGTCACAGATTTCCACCAAATTGAAATATGTTACTCATCTGAAGCTACTATAGATGCTTGCAAAATAAGAGAGTGCGAAATTGTGTTTCTTTCAAAATAAACCGCAAAAACGAAAAAATTTGAGCATACATAGCCATACAAGGACTCCATTGTTAAAGCGGTTAGGCTATGTAGGATTCCCTTGTAAGTAAAACTCAATCAGGTATACACAACATTCAACACTAGTGAAGCCGAATAGAACTGCTAGAGGGCCATCCATTGGGAGCATTTTAAAATAATTCTTTTCGGTTTTTCAGTATAAATTTTTACTCAATTAATTCTAAGCTTTTTTCTTGTGTTCACTTTTAGTGTATATTCACATTTAGATATTGCAAAATTTCATCAAGCAAAGAGCCCGAGCAACGCCGGGTATATCATCAGCTAGTTCAATATATAAATGTTCTACACCTTTCTCCAAATCTCTAGGGCACTATCGTATACCGTTAGTAGATTTACTCCTAAAAAGAAGCTACACTTACGCTTCAGAACACTTACACATTAAATAATTAATAATATTTGGTGAGAAAATGTAAAATTTTCTTTCAACAGTCTAGCAATGGCCAAATTTATTCTGATGTAAATGAAGAGAAAAATGGATGTTGAAAAAGAAATTAATATATTTAAAATAATTTTAAAATTAACATTCAACTATTTTTAAAATCAAAACAAAATTGTTAATATTCGTTTTTTTTCTTCCTTTTTTGATAACATAAGTGAATAGATAGAATCTTAAAATTGAATTTTATTTGAAATGAGCTTTGCTACCCATAAAGTTTATTTTGCTTTTCTCGTCATTTGGAAAGCTGACGACTGAACTTACGCACTCTCCTGTTCCTCTTCATATACCTCAATTTGGAAGAAAAGTTTTTCTTCCCTTTTCACGTTTGCACATAGTGGAGCAAGAGGAGGATCCCGAGTTGGCGCCACGGTTACCAGACGAGGGCGAAGGGGGAAAAGAAAGCCTTGTGCTGGGCAACCGTTCGAGCGAGAAAGACAAGAGGGAGAGAGGGAAGGCAGACGGGCTACTCCCACCCGCTCAACCCCGAGTGACTCCGGCAACAAGACAGTTCAATAGATGCACACGGAAGGAAACGATAAGGTTCAATGCCTTAATAGATGATATTACCGTTGCTCCGAGTGAATTGCAATAAGAAACAATGATGAGAATATGATCATCATAAAGAAATCTCCTTAAAATAATGCAGTGAATGTAATGAGAGGATTTGGAGTCGATGTCCTAAGGATTAGATTCATAAATACTTTTTTACTGTTAGTTTGAAATATGATGAGATGAATAAAACTGGAAAAAGTATGCAATTATTAAACGTACTCTATTTTTAATGCTGAAATGCGATATATCTTTTTCCATGAAATTGCAAATTAAAAGAAACTTGGAAATTGGAACGGAATCATATGTTATAACCATTGATTTCATGAATGAAATTTTTTTATAAACTCGGGAAAGAGAATGTGTTCTTGCTATTGAGGAGAACAGCCTAGGAAAGCGTGCCTTGCTAAAGAATCAGAATGCGCTAAGAGTCATTTTTAATAATAGACAGAAAACAGTATCAAATGTTAAGAGCTTTTTCTTAGAAATAAATTTAACACGGAATATTTTTTCTTCTGGGCACCGTAATTTGCGCAACAAATTTTCGATTTTTTAATAAAAAGCTCTCAAATATTTAATCCACTGAATGATTATTTAGACCTGTCGCCCGAAGTAAACTGTAGACAATGTTTTTTGTCACGTGAACACCAACAATGTTATTGATTTAACGTTCGGGATGCTGCTGGGGATTATGGTTTTCTGCTATCTTTGGATAAGGCTAAACTCTGTCTTCATTTTATTTTGAATCTGCGCGATAAATTTCTCCATTTAGTCTATCTTAAATATTCAAAATATAAATAACTTTCATTTTTAGCAACTTTTAAAACAAAAACCCAAATATTCACATTTTTCATTATATCTGTTCAACAAAGAAAGATACTAATACAGAATGTACGATGTATATAGGGTGGTTCAGACAGAACTTATGTTACAGAATAAAATGGTAAATAGAGGGTGCTAAAACAAACTTTTTTAAGCAATGTTTGTCGTACCTCCCATCAGTATGGCGCTACCCATGTTTCAGTGTTTTGTCATTGCCTATTGTCTTTACGTTCATTGACTTCTTCTTGAGGAACATCTGAAGACCCTTGGTTGGGCCACACCTAGAGATCATGTCGATGTTTTTCTTCCACGTATTGTTGACGCCTCTAACACCATACGTATCTATACAAGGCATATTTGAACGGGCGCAGTAGTCAATGCTTCGGCGATGGCAGTGTTGAGAACAAAAAAGGGGGTGCAAGTCCGAACACTTCTGTAGTGCACACGTTATCAAATGTCATTGTTTGTTGTTTTTCAGTGAAAGCTCAGTCATCAGAGAGTCAAGCCACTAGCCCTTGCATGAAATGGTTGCAGCAACTGAAGTAAGTGTAACCATACAGGTGCGAGACAGGGCACACATTGCTTAATAAAAGATGTTTATTTTAATACCCTCTATCTACCATATTCTTCTGTAACATAAGTTCTGAATCACCCTGTATATTTTATTGTATGCATTACATCGTCATTTACAGTAAATGCGTTGATGATCTTTGAATAGTTTTCGTATACACGTTCTTTGAGATAAGGCCAAAGAAAATTTAGTGGCCTTCGGTCAGGAGATGCCTATCGTCTGGTACAGAGGGAATTTTGGTAGCAGCCGGGACCAACGGCTTAACGTGCCCTCTGAAGCACGGGGGGGGGGGGGGGGTCAAGATGGAAGAATCGCTGGTGGACGCACAACCAGTATTTATCATCAACTAGCTGCTGGGCGTCCAGCACTGGTTCCTCAACAAATGGGTCCGACCAAGTAGTCTCCCAGTAACTGTACCCCAATTGCTGTCCCAACAGCGGGTTCATCAAGTCACTGGATGTCACCCAACCAGTGGCTAGCCGTGCCTGAAGTTGCTTAACTTCACCGATAGACAAGCCATCGGCGAGACAACCAGACCTTGACCACCCTCAGGAGATGGCCACAGTTCACATGAGATGCCCGATCAACATTAACGCTATCTGTTTTCCTGAATTTATGAACTAAACTTGATGTATATATGGATGATTTATTCGCACATTCTAGGTTGCAAACTTTTTAAGGACATTTTTGAAGGAATTGCCTGTCAAATAACAGTGCACAATTAAGCAGTTTTTGTTGTACACTACTCTATGTTGAATTGTGTCACAGGACTGTATTCTCATTGACAGCGCATCTATCATACATATAATAAAGATTCTACAGGACAAATTTCAAGATAATACCTTTATATCAGGTCATTAAAAAAGTTCTTGCATATTTTCAGTGATACATTTGTACTAAGATAACTTAAAAAAATATTGAATTTATTCAACAAAATAACCCGCCTCACATACAATAACATGCCTCCAGCGGGTGGATAATGTGAAAATCCCATATCGGTAGTATCTTTGGTTTTGGAGGTGGAAAAGTCTTTCAATTCTATTTCGAGGGCATGATGGTTTCTAAATTGTCATGTGCGCATAGAAACAGGTGGTAATTTTTGGAAGAAATGTCAGTTGAGTACGGAGGATTGGGCAAAGCTTCCCACCCAAGTTGCATATCTTTGAAAGAGTCTGTAAAACTGTGTGCGCTCTTGCATTGTCCTGTAGTAGTAGGGGGCCTTTGCGATTTACCAATGCAGGTTGTAATTGGAGGAGCTTTTGATGAGCCTATAACAGTAAACATGTGTTGTGATGAGCATATCACTCTAAAACCTCAAAAGTGCACTACTTGGGGCCGTTCCCATAAGTCTACATGTAATAATTCGAGAGGCTATGTGGATGAAATATTCGGTAACTGTTTAAAAGGACCCCTTTTTAACTTCCCCATGGCACAAACACCACACGTATGAACATCTTGGTCCAAAAAATAGTCAGCAATACTTTTTTTGGGTGTAGGTCCTGCTTTGAGCTCTTTTTAGGAAGTTCTCCTAGGGATAACTATTGGTAGGAGCGACGAATATTACTGTAGAGGACCCATTTTTCATCGCATTTAATGATTCGGTCCAGCAGTGGCTCTCTCTGAAGAATTGGAGCAATGAAGAGCAAGTGGTCAGACAAAGCATTGAACCCCCCCCCCCCCCCCCCCACCTATCCAATCTTTTAACTTTTCCCTGTATGCGAAGATGGTTATGCGCAGTTTCCTTCTGTCACAAAGAGTTGACCGGCTAATTCATGCAGGATTAGCTAGATTACAGAGGTTCAATGAGTTCCTTCAGTGGATCTTCATTAATAGCAGGCAGTCTCCAGAGCGAGTGTTATTTTCGAGGGATTCCTCTCCATTCCGGAATTTCGAAAACCAAAACTAAGCTTTTCTTGTTGATAAGGCATCCTGGCAAGCCTCAGTTGCATTGTGACTCAGTTTGAATTCATAAAGCAATGCTGCTCGAATCTTGATTTCAGTGATCACCATTGTAGATTCTCATTTACCGCTTGTTACTATGATAAAATAATTTATTCAAAACTCTTCTCAAAGGAGTAAGTGTGGAGATGCAAATCATGTAGGACGAGTCATTTCTGCTATTGATTGTCAAAGATCAGGGTGCAGAAATACTCAAGAAATTTTTAAATGACCTGATATTTATAAAAGATATTATTGAAAATGTGGGCTACAGGGCTTTAGAATCATTCTGTAGTGCTATATCTTAGCCAAAATCAATAGTTATTCATAGATCTTGTTCTCGCGCTAATAATATGGATTAATTAAAAATAAGTTTATTTCAGTTGAGATTCTTTGTTGTTATTGCCTTTCGCCTATTTTGTAATTTCTATGTGAATATGCGCTAGTGGTTAAGTTAAGTCGGCTTTAATGTCGAATTTCTAAATAGAAAAATAGCAAGCGGAATCTGGGTTGGAAGGAGAATGCTGCATCGTTTGTGAAATTCTTTCTCGCCTTCAATTCAATATCGCATCTTTGCGAAATTCTTTCTCTCTTGCAATTTAAGAAAGTTCCTAAGACGTTGACAGGAAGATGCATGTTGGCTTGCGAGTGGAACATGGGACTGGTACTCCTATTCACATTCTTCTTACAGCCCCACCTTCGTCCTCTGCTCCAGCAATTTCTCTTATTGAAAAAGCTCTGGCTGATACAAAGTAAGGAGCCAATGAAAGTGCATCGTCAATGGCTAAGTTACATTAACAAATACATAACACGTTGAGATTAAATACCTCAATTAGTCTTTCGTACTTTTGCATAGAAGTTAGGAAAAAAAAACAACAATATACAGGGTGAGTCAAAAGTTGCAGTACACCCTGTTTTTTCGAAAACCTTACAGAATTGGGAAATATGAATATTCCTGTAAAGTATGGGTGAGGTGGTCTATCTTTTACGGTATGTACCGAACATGGCCGCCATCTTGAAATCGGCCATCTTGAATCTAAGTCAATTTTTTTTTTTTAAATATAAAGGGGGTCGTGTGATATATCAAATAACATCAGCATTTTCTGACAATTTCATTCCTGTAAAAATATTTGAAGTAGCAGTTATGGTTCAAAAGTTACAACAAAGTTTGTTTGGAATTACAGGCTGGACTGTTCTCCATAAAGGACAGTCATTTAATGTGTTCAACTTGGTGTCCCACTTGGCAAAGGACGCCAAAACCACTGTTGAGGTTTATTCGTCAGTAGCATTTATTGGACGGCCACTCAACGACAGTCCCAGTTTCTCGGAATTTCTTAATTAAGGACCTGGCAGTATTGTGTGAAATTGGAGGTCTTTCTGGGTGCCGGTTGTTAAAATCTGTAGCTATGACACGGAAACTTCGTTCTCCAGACATCAAAATGACCTCAATTCTCTCCTCCGTGGTCAAAGCCATCTTCAGTTACCTGCTACAAAATGAAACAAAATGTGTTGTAACTTTTGAACCATAACTGCTACTTCAAATCTGTTTACAGGAAGGAAATTGTCAGAAAATGCTGTTGTTATTTGATATATCACACGACCCCCTTTCCATTTAAAAAATATGACTTAGATTTAAGATGGCCGATTTCAAGATGGCGGCCATGTTCGAAACATACCGTAAAAGATAGACCACTCACCTATACCTTACTGGAATATTCAGATTTCCCAATTCCTGCAAGTATTTCGTAAAAACAGGGTGTACTGCCACTTTTGACTCACCCTATAGATAAGATGAAAAAATTTTAGTCGATTGCATTTTCATATGAATATTTATTTTAGAACCACAAATATAGGAAGTGTAGCTCTATACCCTGGAATTTGAATAACTATTAGCGTATCTTATTTGTAAATTTTATGTAATTTGTTTAAAATGCAATGCATATTGGGAAAAAAAATAGCACGGACTTCTGGCTCAAGGCTGTTTGGCATCATGAGGAACGTGAAAATAAAAGAGATGAAATTTTATTCGATAATTTTCTTGACAAGTTTGTTTTCTCCTTTTCAATAGATTAACGCTTTAATTAATGTCTGCTTTCTGAATCTTCTTATATTTTGTGAGGTGGAACTTAGAAGGTAAACTCTTAAATTCGAAAAGTTCTACAGAATCATCGTCAACATGAATTTATATCCTGATCTGAGGGCTGGGATTTAGACTGACGAAAGCTCAATGGTAATCTTTTAGGAAAGCGAAAAGGTTCTCTTCATAAAAGTTATTACTGTCGATGGATGGATCCGAAGATTAATGTGGATGAAGGTAACTGATCTCTTTCCAATATAATTAATTAATGGAGAATTTTCCAGCTTGAGACTTTGATCAGCACTTCTTTTGATCCTGTTTCCTTTGGATTTTCTACAAATTCCAAAGGCATCCGTTTGCAGGAACATCCATCATTAATTAACTGAGTTCTGCAAATAGGAAAAACTTTTGATTAGATTTATGAACTAGCTATTCAAAATGACATTAGACAAAAAGTAATGGAACTGTATGATCGCTTAAGTTACATCTAAAATTTCCTGGAAGTTGGTGTCATGATAAGAATTAAACAAAAAACATTTGATCGCCATCTTAGCAATAAGGCGACCAAAAAATAATTAAGTTCATTGACCACATCTTAAGAAATATGTTTCCATGATTTTCTTTAACCTATTTCATCGATAATTCTCGCCAATTAATAAAATTAATTATTAAATGCTAATATTTAACATATTTACTTAATAAAAAGTTATTTAATTAACAGTCATCGACAGTTATTATATTTACTGGATAAAATACAATAAATTTATGTCTTTTAAATAATGCTAAATTTAAATATGATTAAAAAAATAAGATATTCTTATCCTTCGGTGGGTTTAAAGCTAAACCCACATCGACTTCCAACTCGATGTGGGTAACCTACAAAAATGAAAAATGTTGTAGGCTTAGGAAGCATTTGTTTTTCATGAAATTTTTTTCTAAGTTTCTATACATAACAAAAATTTGATGTCTTCTCCATGAATGAAGTTTATTATATTTGAATGAAAACCACCTGTACTAGAAAACGAATCGACGGCGACTTCCATCCGAGGAGATAAACTACGCCAGGCAACCGCTTTTGGGATTCCTTCGAGATTCATATTGACTGATGTCACTCATTCGTGAAAAGAAATTAAAAAGAAGCGAGGATTGTTAAGGAAAAAAAAAAGGAGAGGAATAAAGAATATACTTCCCCTTCTCTGGGCATCATAAAATGTGGATGAAGGAAGGGGGTAACCTTTCGAATAGAGGAGGAGAAACAGGAATTTCCAACGATCTACCGTTGTGTACACTCTCGCTAAATCCCTTCACTTTTCAATTTTCTTTCACTTTTTCAGGCAGACGAGCAATGACGTCACTGGAGAATGAATTCTTCGTAAGGGGGTGGGAGGAAGGAAGAAAATGAAAAAAATTCGACGAGAGATGGAACTTTTTTCCTTTCCTAAATCTTTCTTTCTCCCCATGCAAATCGCTCATGAATGCTGAGAGCGCTCGGAGGAAAAATTTGCCTCCGGCGTTTCAAACGGATTGGTAAGTAAATAAAAGTGGAGAATATAAATATGGTATCGACAGTCTCAGTAAGGAGAAAAATTCACTTACAGATTTTCTAACTTCTATTTTTAGAAATATATGACAGATAGAAGATGTTGGAAGATAAATGGATAAAAAAATATAATTATCAAAAAGTTTGTTCTCATACAAGTAATATTTCTTCAAGCAATAAAAATCTAAATGTTCAGTTTGCTATTAAATAAACCTAAAAAGAAATTCTCAATTTACAAACAAAATTGTGTCTGTAAAGGAAGGAAGATCCTCTGACAACAAAAAATTGTATTGTCCATTATTTATTTTATTTATTTATTTATTTATTTATTTATTTATTTATTTATTTATTTTCCACCAACAAGAAAAAAAGAGCATAAACTTGTTTATATATTTTTTTATTTTTATTTTTATCTTTATTTATTTATTTATTTATTTATTTATTTATTTTTGTTAATAACAATATACAGCTGCGACCACCTGGGACCGGTATGGTCAATAGACCGACTTATTGGGTCCCAAGGGTCGCTAAAGTATATTAATACTATAATCATAAGTTTACAAACAAAGGTTTAGCACAAATATAAAAACAATGATGAACATTATAAAATAAAAGTAGCAATAGACGAGTAACAGTTACAAGAAAATATAAGATTAATGTAAATCTGAATTAATGCATTATTTAGCATTTTTAAAATTGGTTCAGGTCAGAAGAGTCGAAAGCCTGCTATAATCAGCAACGTACTTAGAACCTAATAAATTATAAATGTATAACAAATTAAAGTAAAGACACATAACAAGATAGAAGCTAAGGACAGAGTAAAAATCAGGATTACTATAATGGAATTTATCGACCGGAAGACTGGAGTTTAGGAAATAATGACAGATCAGGATTACGGAATATGAAACTTAAGACTAACCATTACTACAAAAGTGTAATAAGTATGGGCATATTAAACAAAAACCATGCATAGACTTAAGTAATATATGGGTAAACAGGACAAAGAGGGGATGTTAAACCTCTTTGATAAACTTATCTATATATCTCGCACCACTTAACACTCAGAGAAGCTTAAATCTTTTCTGATTAAAGGTGTTTTTAATATTAACTTACAATTAAAGGTATACAATGTTCAGAGATCCAATTTCAAGTTAAAGCACTGAGAGGTCTCAAAAATATTTGATCCAAGTTTGTAATCTGCTTCTGCCCTCGAGAAACTGTGACATTAAAATCTTTCCAAGATTTCAAACATTTATTAAAATAAAAACTATTCAAGGTACAGACATGTTTTTCTTTGCAAATTTTACGTCAACTTAGAAACTTTCTTTTTTTCTTTTTGAACTGTATTCGTGCACACTGCAATATGTTTTTTGCCCGGAGAAAATCTAAGCGAAACTCATATTTCTCAGCATGTTTCTCATCATCTTTCAGTCCTGTTGCTACAACGTCCCTTATTATCAGAGTTTCCTTATCGGTATCTAGTAAACCATTTCCTTAGCATGCCCCTCCTCACTAAAACAAAATAAATCAGGAGGGACAATGTCCAGTGAACATGACAGCAACGGTTTTGGACCATCCCTCAAATCGGTTTGAAGAGTCTGTTTGCATGCAAGAACAACTGTCCATAAATTCCAGTGTTCTGGTGTACCATTTTAGAAAACTACGCATGACTAAAAACTTTTCTAATTGAAGTTCAACGCAAAACTCCAAATCATCCAAATAAACGTTTGATGAAATGGTGGGTCAGTGAAAGAGGAGTTTAATAACCAGGTTCAATTAGACCGTACCGAACTCTAAGGAAAGAAATTTTTAGGATCGGCTTATGTAATGCCACATCTTTTGTATTTCTATCTAACAATTCTTAAAATACGATTTTTCTTAATCGGAAAAAGATTTTAATCTCATCCTGAAGTTTCGAAGTGAAAAAGTAACCCATGATAGTACGGGAAATTTACCTGACTATAAAATTCTTGAAGGATTGTTCTCAGTTTAATGTTATTTTGAGAGAATTGAAAACTGAATTATAGTAATTACTGTGTGTCTGATGGCATTTTTCTTGCTTATAACTACGGTTTTGCGCGGTTTTATGACATTTTATAAACTCATTATTCATAATACTCATTATGCGTCGATAGGTGGCGACATCAAGCAGCGTTAATCTTGTGAAAGAAAATGGCTGTAACTGTTCAATAGAAAGCGAAAGTGTTATCTGGTATACAAGATTTGAGAGTGTTATCAGGGAAGAGGGAGAACGGGAAGCGAAAGTTCGTAACTGATCCCGTAACTGATCCTGGCTGTTCTCTCCATTCTATTTTCACTTTCCTCTTTGAATTAACTTCTTTCAATCCCTGCTTTCCGATTGGAATTTCTGCATGTTTTCGTTCCACAATATCTTGCTAAATACCAATGCCATCAATAAATATTATAAAAACAGCACAAAATCACTTGCACTCACGATGGAGATGCAGGTGGAGATGTATTATATCTCCATCGTGCTTATGCTGACAGCAGTTGCAGGCAGGCACTTAGTCGCTTCCATATCGAAAGTAAGTGTGCTCTTCATATCTGGGTTAGAGGTTAAAGTAGAGAGTTTCTTTAACGATCTCTGGGTTTAAGGTTAAAGGGACAACACCTGAAATTGGTTGTAACATATGAATTTATCAGGGTTTATTTTGTCTTTTTTTTTTTTATTTTTTAAATGTGCCTAATAGATGTCGTCCTCCTACTTTACAGGTCGCGTATTCATTTTCGATGATTTCAGATTATAAAATAAGGAATTTTTTTCACAGGAACAAATTGTACAACAAATTACATAAGTTATTACTTATAAAGTCCTCCGTCTTCTAAATTTATAAGTAGAGAAAGTGACCAAAAAGCGAGCCCCATTTTCTGTTTGACATGCAGACGCAAAACTACGAAGTAAAAAAAACATTGAAAAAATGTGGAACACATATTTAGTTAAGTTACTTTATAGATCTCACTATAAAACACCCTAAAACATATCAATTTAAAAAAAATTCAAAACATTACTCTTTTACCCTCTTGTTCATTATTTTTATGGACTGGATAGACAGGGGCAGCCGGAGCGATGAGCATGTTTGTGTGGAGAATAATCCTTGTCCTCCTAGGTCTTCTCGCACCAACCTTCAACATTCACTAGACCGTTCTGCAGCCAAATGTGAAGAGGCCGAGATGAAGATCAGTGTGGTTAAGACCGAGGTTCTGATCCTTTCAAGACAGCCTGCTCAGTGCGCTCTTCATGTTAGGGAATCCCCACTGAGACAGGTGGAGAAGTTCAAGTATTTCGAGATTGCATTCACTAGTGATGGGCGGCAGGATAAAGAATTGGATGCTCGGACCGGTGCAGCAAGCTGTATCAGACGTAAACTGCGGCGATCTGTGGTAACGAAACGCGAGCTGGGAAACAAAGCCAATTTCTCTGTTTTCAAATCTATCTTTGTCCCCATTCTCACCTATGGTCATGAGTCTTGGGTAAAGACCGAAAGAGTGCGATCGCGGGTACAAGCAGCTGAAATGAGATTCCTGAGAGGTGTGGCAGGCGTTACCCTACTAGATAGAGTCCAAAGCAGCACAATAAGGGAGTCTCTAAGTGTTTGAGCCGCTACTTCTTCGCATTGAGAGATCTCAGTTGTGCTGATATGACCACGTGATACGGATGCCGAAAACTGGTCTTCCTAGACAGTTATTTTCCAAGCTGGTGGGTAAGAGACCAAGGGGTCGGCCTAGAACCAGGTGGGTAGACTACATGGGAAATCTGGGTTCAAGTCGCTTGTGTATTACCATGGAGGACATGCGCCTAATGGCGGAAGTTCGCGATCGCTGGAGATCCTCCGTATTGCTATCTCCAAATTACGCCTCTCCCGGCTTTGAAATACTTGGAGCATAAAACACAATTAAGTTCGAAGCAACGGCTCGTTCACGTTATGTGATAAGTTCGACAATCTTAGAGTTCCAACACTACCCTTGACGTAACGGCAAAAAATTCGTGTTAGGATTACGTGGCTAAATTTCAAGCCCTCAGGATAAATCCCCCTGCACCTCTTAGAAAATAGGCTCCGAGGGAAAAGGGATAGATCCCGAGAACTGTATCTCCGACGTTAAGTCCAATGGCGTCTTCAGCAAAGGCTTTCTGATATAACACCAATTGCGACTCTAAGACGTTCGTATGGAGTACAGTCACGTTTAATGCTACTCGCTCGTAGCTTAAATAACAGAGATCATTAACAATTAAAGTCCGCTCGTACCTGGCGAATATTAGGCGAAGAAAGTTGGTTTCGCTTTCATCCGACGGGGACGGTCCATTAGACGTCGGTGGTGAACCAGAGGACGGCAAATTTCCCTCGCTCTCTCCTTGAGCGGCGTCGGGGCTTGTCACACGACACAGCTCCGTCAAAACACGGTCAATGGCTCTCGTTAACCGATGCTGCCATTCCGCATCGTTGAAACCTGGAGTGAATACGGGTCTTTGTTCGCAGTCTGCGTTGCGAAAGTCGGAGATCTCTCCCTCGTCGGCTGCTATCACCTGGTCGCTGTCGCGACGTTCTCCGGAAGAAACTTTCCTCGCGGCCGACGTTACCATCGAATCTCGTTCGCCGCCTCCTCTACGACGTCGACTCCGTTTGAACGCTCGCCCTTCATATTTGGAACGACTTGATTACTTGACCTTCCCCGTTGCTGCCAAAATTCTCTCTCTCTCCTTTTTTCGTTCTCCACACGTGTCGCTTTCGGAGTGGCTCTTTGATGATCACGTAACGTCGCCGCGTCATCAGCCTCTTTCGGTTTCGCCGCTCGTGCTCTCTGATGAACTACTACCTCAACCTTTCACTGCTATGCTGCAGCATCGTACCTAGCATAAATTGACGGGGCCCGCTTTTGGCCACTTTTCTCTACCATTAACTTATGATGAAAAGTCGAAGGATTGCGTATGATGAAGAGAATGGATAGAAAGTCATATTAGAAAATTAAATTTTTATCATAAAATTTATTAACAATTCGTTGGGAATTATAAGGAACTCATAAAGCTACAAGGTGATTCAGTCAATTTCTGACCATTTCACTCGAATGACGTGCATTAGGGATAAACAATTGAAAGAATATGAGCGCCATATCGAATTTCTAAATAGTTGGAGTTTGTATTGTTGCAACGGCGCTGCATGAAAATCGTATTGTTGAAAAATGGCGGAAGGTTGTCGAATGGTATTTCGAGACAAAATCACCTGTAACCGTGCAAAGAACGTTCCGAAAGGAGTATAAGTGTCGAGACGCACCAGGCAGGCAAGCAATCATGGATTTTGTCAAGCAATTTCGTGCCACTGGATGTGTTAAAGGCAAGAAAAAAGGCGGGAGCGAAGCTCGTGTTCGAACGGCCGAAGTTGTCGAAAATGTTCGCACAAGGTTGGTCGATTCCCCTACCAAAAAATCTGTTCGCCGCCTATCCATTGAAGAAGGGCTGTCGTATACCAGGACGTGGCGAATTTTGAGAAAGGATTTACACCTGTTCCCGTACTTTCTCAATCAGAAATTCGGAAATCGTGCCATTTCAAACATCTTTCCAGATCGAGTCTTGACCTAAACTCATGTGATTTTTATCTCTGGGGGTTCCTTAAAGACAGTGTGTTCTCTACAGCACCAAGAACCATAGACCAGCTGCGACAAAGCATCGTCGACTGCTGCACCCTTGTGGATGCAGAAATCCTGGATAGAGTTATGAATAACTTCACCATTCGGCTGCGAGCAGTTCAAAACGTTCGTGGTGGCCACATTGAGCATATCATCAAGACTTTTCCACGGGAATAAAAACTCCGAACTGCCTAAAATATCATACTGAAATGCTAAGTTTGTAAACATTAATGGGTCAATAAATCATAGTACTGAAATAGTCAGAAATTGACTGAATCACCCTGTATATCTAGTTTCAAAATTCTAGATGATAATTGGAAAAAAGACTTACACATATGGGCTCATTTAGCTCTGCGCTATGAAAACTTAGCTTATTTACGCTTTAAAATGTTTAATATGGCTGGAAGTACCCTTAAAACAAAGGCAAAAAAATATTTTAATGAAAGGGGAGAGAAAATGAGAAGACATAATCGGAACAGATTAAATTCACGTGATCTTAAAAATTACAGGAAACAGAAGAACTTTGTCGAAAATTAAGTCGTTTAATTTCTCATTAACGATAATAACTGTAATTCGATATCGATTGAGTTTAAATTCAATCGTAAATGATTTACTCTGATCCTGTCCGTTTTAATGCGATTTTATTTTATATTCTGAATTAAACTCACTCTTTTCTAGAAGAGTGAACTTTAATTTGTAAATCTGCATTTTTCATTTTTCGTTTCATTAAGACGATCGTTTCTTTTTACTTAGCACCATTTCAATTTAGCCTATTAAGCTTTTGCTAGATTAGAAAACCAAATTTATGAGAAAATAAAACAATTGTGCTCTTTAATAGGTTTTCAATTTCCTACTTTCCCGATTCTGTCAACATAGCGCACCTTGCTGAGCGTTAATGAAATCATGAAGACTTAAAATAATTAGAGATGCAAAAGAGATTAAAACTCTTCATAAGGAATATTTTTAACTTAGATAAATTCCTTTTGATTTTTCATTTGGCTTCATTTGCTAGCTAACGAAGCATTTTTTTAAAGATTGTTTTCAAAGAATCTTTTTGCTTGAAAAACAAACAACAACAACCAAACACCGAATGAATTATTCTAAGTTAACAAAGTCTTCACCTTCTTATTTCATCTTTGATTACGAAGAGCATTTCATCTTCATCTTCTTATCTTCACCTCGTGGACTTTTCTCATGAGTCAGTTAAATTTATATTAATAATTGCTGATTTTGAAATAAACAAAAACCGAAGTAATATTTGGAATTTCTTTGTATTCTAAGCTTCGAATTGTAAGCGAGCCAGTCTTGGTAAACCAAACAGACAACCAAGAAATTAATACTTGCGCTGCAAGGCTTTTTCGGAATGTTTCGTTGTTTTCAGAACGTTCTTCCTCTCTCTCCATTACTTTTCTTTTGTGTTTGTCAGTTCTTTTTCCCTTTCGTTTGCCCCAGGGTAGCCAAAAGCACCCATCATCTCAATCTAACGTTTCTCCAGCAATATAATACCCTCCTGTTTTTCTGTACCCATTTGATTAAGTTTTTTTTTTGCAAGAGGGGAAAATCAGAAACAATGCTTTCATTTCTAGGTTTCTTGTAGTTCTGTTTCAATGAGTCAGTTTTTCATAAAAGGGCATCGACCTCGAGCATTGAAACCAATTCTTTTCCCACTCTTCTAATACATAAAAGTAAATAAATAACTGGACAAGTTACTCCTTTTCTGTGCGCGTTTATTTAATCGATGCATTTTAATCATAATATCTAAATCTTCTATAGTCTCATTAGTTCTACTGAAAATACCAGCTGACAAAGGTAACAATATTTGAAAATCAGTAAATTTTTGATCTAAGGAGTTTAAATGATTAATTTAAATTTAAATGAGTTCAGTCTCCTTTTAATGGGGAAAATCGTAAAATTAATAAAAACAAAAATTAATAATAAATAAAGTCACCAATCTTGAAAAACGATGAAAGAACTTGAAAGAGCACTTCGCCACAAAGACAAAAACAACCATTTAGTTAATCATTTTATCAAAGAAAACCACACACCAGATTGGAATAACACAAAAATCATTGGAAAAGAAGAAAATTATAAAAAAAGATTAATTAAAGAAACAATAAATATCATTACAAATAACAAAAATTTAGCCAAGCCATCAATAGAGATAAACAATAAATGGACACTACTTTTAAACAACAATCACCCTAGTATACAATAGCCAACAATCATAACCAACAATTACAACCAAATTAGCTTCATCATCTTTATATCAATTGTTAAATTCTTATTTCAACTGTTTCTTCTTCTTCACAGCCTTCACCTCCTAGATTTCAACTGTTTTCACCATTCAAAAATATTTAAGCCAACTGATGATGAGAAATATTCTCGAAAACGTTTTTTTATATAAATTTTATCCCAAAAATTTGAATCACCCTCTTCAAAATTTCATCTGTATTTCAAAACCAACACTTCCTTCAAGATTATAGTTTTCCCCTATCAACATTATCTTCACAAGACTTCATCTACATCCTCAATAGACTGGGTTTATTTCTACTATCAACAACATCTGCAATAGACTACATCCTTTGAGTTTTCTTCCATCTCACAAGTTCCTTCATCGTTTTTCAAGATTGGTGACTTTATTTATTATTAATTTTTGTTTTTATTAATTTTACGATTTTCCCCATTAAAAGGAGACTGAACTCATTTAAATTTAAATTAATCAGTAAATTTTGTCAAACTGTTGTAATCATTTGTAAACAATGTGTAGTTAAAATTTCCGTTTAATTATTGTTGTAGATACTGGGTGATCCAGAAGTAACAAAGTGGTTAATGTTAACTATCTGCACAATCGCGCGATGGCTGAATCCGCAAACTGAATTGTCGCGATTCCTGTAACCGGCCGAGGGGAAACCAACTGCCCACTGTAACCAAATAGGTTGGGGTATATATCAGTCATTTGCCCCCGGAGGGGGACGTCGTAGACAGAACGCCGAAGGCGTTCGAGTAACGGGAACCAGTGACCAGCGAGGCCCAATTAATTTTTGTATTAATTGGTTGTTTGCGATTGTGCAGATAGTTAACATTAACCAACAAAGTTTTAAAAATGTAAAAAAAATCGCAAGTTCAAATGAAAATTTTAAATACAGGATGATATAAATGATTGCAGAGGTTTGACAAAATTGCAGTGGGTTTGGCAGGATGGTATTCAAGGAGGCACGGATTTAGTGGTGAAAACGTGGCGGAACACAACCCAGTTGAAAGATGAAATCCGCAGCAACCTGTCCATATTAACTAGTAATTGAAACAAAGCTTAAATATACAGGGTTGTTCATATTATTTAAATCGAAAGCCTAACGTATTAATAACATCGTGGCATATTTAAAATTTTTTAATTCGAACTCTAAATATGTGAAAAACGAAAATAATGAGCAGGATTTGAAATAGGGCGGCATCCATCTTGGGTGAAGCCGTGACGTAGTTGATTTGGTTGGTTTTATTATAATTTTTAGCGTCGACTACTAAGGTCATTTTGCGTCTTTTACACAAGTTATATCTGTACGCAGCCCGGGACAAACACAAACATCCATGCCCGCGGCGGGGTTCGAACCCATGACCAGGTGGACTCGAGAGCTACACTCTATCCAATGAAAGTTGGAGTGGGCGTGTCCAGTTAAACTTCCTATTTCAATTGTTAGACATTGTTGCCAAAGTAGAATCAACGATGTCTAACAACTGAAATAGGAAGTTTAACTGGACACGCCCACTCCAACTTTCGTTGGACAGAGTATAGAAAGCCTACGC
>JAHWFO010042181.1:2264772-2299270 GCA_023313115.1 Rhysida immarginata | reverse complement strand
CCCCCCCCACTCCAACTTTCGTTGGACAGAGTATAGAAAGCCTACGCTCTAGAATAACATTACAATCCGAATAACAATGTAGTCCGAATAATAATGTGACTTCATTGTTTTCATCTTGGATTTTAACAATCAGTATTTTTTTCATTTGTTAAAAACAATGAAGGTTGGATTGTTGGTCAGATGACTTTTCCGCGTCAGGGCAACGTAACACCATCTAAATAACAAAGCCCGCTTACTGCGTCATCAAACGAGGGCTTGTTGTAATCAGTGTTTTTTCGTTTGTTGTAAACAATGAAGGTTGGATTGTCAGTCCTCATTTGATGACGCAGTAAGCAGACTTTGTTTTTTAGGTGGCGTTGGTCAGAGTCTGTTTGACTCAAACTACGTCACTTCCGGAAAAAATGCCCAGCGAGAGGGAAGTGCAAAAGCCTCGGTTTTCGCTTTTCAAACCAGTTTCTTTATATTAAAATTATGGAGCAAAATTAAAAAGTTCAACGGAAATATGTTATATTTCTATAAAAGAATGTAGTCTGTGTAAAAAAATTTTTGTGTAGAGTTTTCTTTTAACGGTTCTGCCCAACTACTTTGCATAATAATCATCTTTTGTTTTCCCTGGTTAATGTGGTCCTTACGTAAACACAGGGGCGGCACGAAGCGGTAAGCAAAATACAGTATGTTTCAAATTTATTCGGGCACATTAGAATACACATTGTCAATTGTTTTGACCTTTATGTAATTTCTACAACAATGATAATGCTTCAAATGAACTATAGGCCCCTCTAAATATAACAAAAACAATAAACAACTCGTTATTAAAAAAAACACTTGAAAACTTAGAAAAAAATTGAAATTGAGTGTTTCACATTTATTCGGACAGGCACGATTTAGTACCAGTTTAAACAATAATAAAAATATTTAACGTCTACTGTGACCTCCCCTTTGTTGATGACATCAAAAACTCTGATTGAATGAGTTCTTGAAGAGTTCCAGGATCCAGAGAGTACCAGGCATCTGTTTGGAATTGATTGCAGACTTCAATTCAGAAACTGGTGAAAATTGACGTGCATTTTTATACACCTGCCTGGCCATAATGCCCCACAAGTTCTCGATTGGATTGATATCTGGGCTTCCGGATGGTCACGACAAAAGTCGAACATTATGTGATTCCAACCATGTTTTGGTGTCCTTTGAATTGTGTATTGGTGCATGACAGCAGGCAAAAGATGTTTTTCCAAGATCTCCTGGTACCCCTTTGAATTTAATCTTTGTGAAATAAACGCCAATGTTGACGTTCCATTGAAGCCAAATGCTTCCCACACCATCACTGCTCCGCCACCCTTTTGGTTCTTTTCTCAAATCATGCCAATAGCATGCCCACCCTCCTGTTCATCCAAATTGAATTCCTTTTCGTCTGAGAAAAAAATTTCTAATCATTCGTCGGTCCATGACATGTGTGTTCTAGCCCAAGTCAGTCTGCCACGTTTGTGGTGGTTTGTTAATGGTGGAATGGAACGCAAACGTCCATGCCTCAGCACTGATGAATTTTTCACGGCTCTGTACACTGTCGTACTACTGCATGGAAGGTCCAATTCAACTGGAATTCGCCTTACAGATGTGCATTCATTGGATGCTGCTTTGACAATATGGATTTTAAGATTGCTTTCGGCCCTGTTTTATTTTTTGGTGGTTTCTGAACTTCTTTTGATTTCAGGTAATCAGCAACTGTCGATTTTGGTCTGTTGACAAAAGTAGCAATCTCACGTACGGACTTTCCTTGGCTAGGAAAGGCATCCATTTGATCTTTTTTATAATCGGTGACATTTTTGCCTCGTCCCATTGTAGCTCAGTGTTTCAATTCGAAGCCCAGTGAAAGACCTATGCAATGTTTAAAAGTACATTAATTTACTTAAATACCAACGATCAATAGTAAATCGGTTGTCTTATTAAATATTGAGGGGCCTGTCCAATAAATGTGAAACACTCAATTTCAATTTTTTTCTAAGTTTTCAAGAGTTGTTTTTTTAATAACGAGTTGTTTCTGTTTTTTTTTTTATATTTAGAGGACCTATAGTTCATTTGAAGCATTATCATTATTGTAAAATTAAATAAAGGTCAAAACCATTGACAATGTGCTATTTTTAAAGTGCCCGAATAAATTTGAAACATGCTATAAACATCGTATGGGGGCACATTGCAGGATGGGGGGCCTACCAAGGTTGAAAGGGCGCTTATTTTAGAGGTTTGCATTGGCTTGCTTAGGGGCACCGAAGAAGCTAGCGATTTTTTTTCACTGGCAGTCATATCAGATCACGTCAACTTTGCCTTGCTCATTCATGCTCCGCAATTCACTTTGGAGTTGCTCGTACTATTATTAAATCCAGCTGTACAAGGCGAAGTAAGAGAAAATCCTACTTTGCGAAGAAATTGACAGAAATCGTCATTCAAATTCTTACTTATTATTTTGAAATGTTGTTACTGATGATTACGACAATCATAAAATACTTATTGTAGAACAACAAACGTTTTAAACTGTTCGAATCGGATCCTTCACTCTTACTTTATACCAAGAGTACATGAATATGCTCTCTTATGTGCTCTTGCTTATACATGACAAGAACAAATGAACAAAATACTGTATAAACGCATTAATTAGGTAAAGATTATATGAGGTACGATGCAAAATTTCCCTACAATTCCGGATTGGAGCTGTATAACCGGAATGTGAAATAGTTTCAATGCACGCCGATGGCTGGCATTAGATACTTGATTTGTGAGCTAGGGTACGAAATTTCATCGTGAATGAAGCAGCTCTCGCCTGCATACACGCCGTTTTGTTAGAAGTTGACGTTGCATGAAGAATTCGTGCCAACAGGGTAGTTGCATGCAAGTGTAAAACCAAAGAAAAATAAGCAAAGTCTCAAATACAAAAAGAAATGTAAAAATTGGCCAATGCGGAGTGAGGAAAAATGAATGTGTCTAATTGCCTTTACACGAGCTAATTCAGGGAATTATAGCATGAAATCAATTTATCATCAGAATAACAGTAATTGGTATTTGCAATACCACAATTAGCTTTTGTCATTCTGCACCACTTTAATCTCCACAGTTAATAAAAAAAAAAAAAGAAAAGTGGACAGTGGGAAGGAGATGAGGACTCGATCAGACCCAACATAGAGGATTTAAACACAAAAATCAGTTAATCCATCTAATCTCACATTATTCAAATATCACTGTACAATGAATTAAAATGGAAATGACATTTGTTAGAGGGAAAGATTATGACAAAGCAATCACACGATTAAGCTATAAACCTCTAGACTTAACCAATGATGTTTAACGTTAAGCAGCATTTTCATTATAGAATTTGCTTTGATTAACGCGGCAGGTTTTCATGGAATTTTCCATCTCCCCAATTCATCAGCAAGCATTATTAGATAGGAAAATTAGGTATAACACTTAACATAATACCGAATACAAGGATATTGATTATAAATTTGATTACGGATATATTAAATAAATAAATATAGACTGGAGATGACCTCCAAACATGATGTATTAATTTTTCTATCGAAAAATGGAAGGGAATATACGGATATATTATTTAAAACACTTCAAACAATAGAAAAAAGACGCAGAAATGATTTCGTAACTACAATTTTGTTTATTTATGTTGATTAAAGTGGACTCATGTTATTAAATATTTCAAAATAAAGTAATATTTTGAAATGTACATAAGATTCTGGTTGCCTCTTAGAACGACTACTTATTCCCCGAATTTCGATTTATTTTTGCGTGCGCTCTTTACCCATCACGAAAGAAAGGATGGAAGTTTTCAAGAAGCGAAAACTTTCTGGAACTTTCTCATTAATTCAATGTCATAACAGGAAATAAGAAAAGATTTTCCTCAGTTAAGATAAGAGGAAGAACGGAACGTTGGGATCTTCTCCGGAACTCTGTATTTAGGTGAACGGAAGCTGGGTTAAATTTGGAGGGAGGAGGAAAAGGCATAAAAGCATGTAAACAGTCGGGAATCTTGGAAACAGTAAAGGAGAAAGAAAAGAATTATTTCGATCAATATTTAGAATTCTGTTGACATTTTGAAGAGAAGTTCAAAGCTTTAATTAAGTAAATTTCGAGATTTTCGGGATTAATTTATGTAAATCCTTAAAAACCTCTTTATTGTAGATATTAAGCTGGAGAAAATTCTTTTTTAGCGGGGGGGACATTAAAATTATTTTTAACAAACAGCGAATAAAGTAAAGTTATTTTTTGCGAAATAACGAATGTAATTACTACTCTGTAATTTCTTAAACTTAATGCAATGCAGTAATCTTGAGAAAAAAAATATAAGGAAATTAGTGGTTGAAAGTGCATTCCAATCTACGTGGATATACATAATCTAAAATGTTTTATTCAATTTTCCTAATCTTCATAAATTTCATTTCATATCAAGGATATTTCAGTCGCCAATTTTTTTTTTCTTATCTCTATTAGGAAGAAAAATGAAGATTTCTAAGCTCAAATCTCATTTCTTAGTCATTATGATTAGCATTTGAAAAAAGGTATTAAAGATAAAATATTCCTTAAAAAAATCAAATAAAAGGATCAAAAAAACGCAAAGGATGAAAAAGAAAAAAGCCACAGGGAAAATTTAACATTTTTTTTTAAAAGTACCCCAACGATCCAAATGTTTTTTTTCGACATGAAAGCTTTGCTCAGCTTTTTGAACTGAGCGACATAATCTGCAACAAAGATTGACAAATGTTTTATTTTTAGAATATAGGGTTTTGTCAAATAAAAAAGAAAAGAAACGAAAACCCCCTGTGAATCTTTAGTAAGTTTAAAATTTATTCGCATAGAGTAGAAAAACCAAATTAGATTGTTCGTTCAGCTTTAAACATCATCCCATATGTCTTATTGCTAGCGCCATCTTTAATATACAAATACAGACAAGGTAATGACATTAAAGTGTTTTTCGAGGAGCTCTTTGCATCGCGTTTCGTTATATTTTTTGTTAATGCACTGAATTTTCACGTGTCAACATGTTTTTATGTTATCAAAATCCATTGAGGAATCTAAATGTTGAACTTAAAAGGATGACAAACAGACAGAATAGGCTTTCAGTAGCACATACTCTAAAGCACTGCTTACAAATGAAAGAGTGCAAATAAAATCATAGGAGTAGAAAATTTTTGGTTAAATAAATCCTCTTTATATTTCTAGAACTTAAGCTCGTTAAGGTTTAAATAACCTTCAGATATTAATAACATCTGCAGCTATTATCAATTATCCTAATGATAAATTTAAACTATGCAGTTATTAAAACTATACTGTTATTAAGAATGTAATGAATAAAAACTGGAGATAATATATTTATGCTGTTACAGCTTGCATTAACTGGTCGCGTGTTTTGGCCCCTCTTGCGAGTATACGACCCCACAGGTCAAAATCTAATGGGAATAGGTCAACGTGTCCGAGGAAGCCAGGGTACTGTTTCACATCATCCTATCCATCGATTGGGAAACTTTTCATTCAGCAATGCAATTAAATGACTGTGTTTATGTAATGGGGCTCATTCCGTCGTGTTGTGTTCTTGTCCGTAAAACAGTGACGGAACAAAAGGCTGGCTCAAATTGGGTAATGAACTTGTTAGCACGATAAATACATCAGTTTTTTTCTCAGAACGAGGCAATCGGATGAAGTTTGTAGGTTTTTTTCACGGAACATTTTGTATGTAGGCCTATGCAAAGAGAATGGAAAATCAGATAAGTAATATTTTGCTGCAAAATTCCATTAAAAATCTAGGTTTGAAAAGAATTTAGAGGAGAGTAGATTAGGAAGAACAAAAACCGCAATTTTAAATAAAATACGGTGTAACGTTTGTGTATTCAGCTGCGATCATACGTTTAATGTTGTTTTTATTTTAAATTTTACAATTAATTTAGACGCAGTGACACAAGTAATTCTAGCACTACAGATTCGAGACAGTAAAAGTGCGACTAGAAAAGAAAAGGACACAACTTTAAACGATTTAAAAAAATTAATTTAATAACAGATTTCCTAACAGCGAAGTGATTAACAACGAAAATTTATTGAATAAAGAGCATGTTACAAAGATTAAAAAGATTAACTGTCTCTAGGCGACACTTTAGATATGAATCTGAGCCGATCGCCTGTTTCCGCTTCTTGCTTCTTTTTGCATCTTGAGAAATAACTTTGCTACTAGATAATTGTTTTCAAAGGTTCTTTCTGTTAAATGGTATTTACCTGACAACAACAACAACAACAACAACAACAACTGCAACTACCTCGTTGTTGAACTAAATTTGGCGCCACCATAAAGGAAGTAAAATAGATAAGATAACGAACTCAATTCATTCGAATTTATAACAAGAATATAACTCGTAAAACGATTTTCAAATATGCTGAAAAGAAGAATATAAAAATTTGTTGTTTAATATTACTGTAATATTTTTATATACAGCAATGGCGAAAACTGCATGTAAATTTACGTATTCGATTGCAGCGCTCACACAAATCTTTCCAAACGCGCGCGAAATGAGAATGAAACCCTCGCACGTCTAAATGTTTTAAACTACTGGGTCTAAGTTTTTTCCACTGCTAGATCAAAGTTATCATAAACGTCAAGAGAGAAAAACCATTGTTTCAAAGCATTGCCGGGTAAAATCTTTTAAGCATTCCAAGGAGCTTTAGCTCTGACGCAGATGTAATTTTAATATCTCACTTTTACTTCCACTTGGTTTAAATAAACAGTGGAAATACCTTTGATTCTATATGCATTCACGTCATTTTAAAATATAGGCCTAACTTCAATTAGCCATTTTAACAATAAGCCTAATATTAATTAGCCATTTTTAACAATAGGCCTAACATTAATTAGCTAATTTTCACAATAGGCCTAACATTATTTAGTCATTTTAACTGTAGGCCTAACATAAATTAGCCATTTTTAACTATAAGCATAACATAAATTAGCCATTTTTCACAATAGGCCTAACAATATTTAGTCATTTTAACAATAGGCCTAACATTAATTAGCCATTTTTAACAATAGGCCTAAGATTAATTAGCCATTTTGAACTATAGGCCTAACATTATTTAGTCATTTTAACTCTAGGCCTAACATAAATTAGCCATTTTTTACAATAGGCCTAACTTTAATTAGCCATTTTTAACTATAAGCCTAACATTAATCAGCCATTTTTAACAACAGGCCTAACATTATTTAGTCATTTTAACTATAGGCCTAACGTTATTTAGCCATTTTTAACCATCGCCCTAACATTAATTAATACATTTAACAATAGGCCTAACAGCACTGAATTTTAAAATGAAATGAGCACGTGCATCAAGAAAGCTTCATAACGGGCACGTGCTCCAGGCTGCCATCAACAATGCTTAAATGATAAACAAAAAGTAACACTGTATTCACTTATGACTCGTCGGTAGGATTCGATTGATATATTACATGCCCTAAGTTCATATTCTTAACATTAGTGCACGTGCTTGAAGGGGTCCACGAGAGCTCATCAAAAGTTGATATATCGCTGTTAAGTTCTTCCATTTTCACGTTTTCGTGCAAACGATGGCTGGCCAGGCACATAAAGGTACTGATCATGCTTGTATTCTTATATATAGCTTTAGCTAAAGCTCGTAATAAGGGGTCATTGAAGTACTTTTTGGGGGTCATTTTCTCGGACGTAGCATTTCGAAAATCGAAAAGAATGTCATATTCGTCTTGTGCTCGTCATTCCCGTTCGAATGACATATTACATGCCTTATATTGCCAATAAAAAAATTTAATGGTGGGGTTTGGGTCTCAATAGTCACGTGACTGTTAGGCCGATTTCGACGACAAACTAATCAGGTGAGCTCAGGAAGGGTCTCTATCGAACAGCGAAAAAAGAACTTGAAAAAGTTAAAGCATTCTCGTGAAATCGTCGGACATACAGACGGACGGACGGACAGACAGACAGACACACAAACAGAGCGAAACCAATATATGCTTTTCAGCATATAATAAGCCTAATTATATGGTAAGCAAGATGCACAAGATTCTGCTATATATCGTACACATTATATCGAAATGACAACATGACATTCTTTAAATTTCGTTATACCTAAAACAGGCTGTAAATTCATTTTATGAACCAACTTTCAGTAAGAATTCGGCTTGCAGAGCAGGACTACTGCTAGGAAAAACCGTACACAAATTCAAGACACCCCCCCTCCCGAGATGATAAAGAAACTCCTGTTAACTTCACCATAACACTCTGATGGCTAATGAGAAGGGATATCTCGAGATGATTAGATTTTGAAATTAGAGCATGGTCGTTGATATAAGCTAACCAGTTGGAAACGAATTATTTATGCTTGGATTTGCGTACCTTCAAAGCGTGATTCTACGTTAAGGCTAAGAAGATAATGGTGATATGAAAACGCGTAATGATAAGGTGAGAAGTGCAGTTTTGTAAGGATCAAACTAAATTAGGGGGAGAGCGGGTTTCCAAAATCTAGCTCAAGCTGGGACAAAGTAGTAGCTCAGCTATAAGCTAATGTACGGAAACTATACGGTGTTTTCTCAAAATTTTCTCATCTCTCCGCTCCAGAAGATCGACGAAGAGAGTCCCCACGTCCATCAACATATGGCTTTTGTTTGGCTTGAACTACCATCAGTCCCGTATTTTAAAAAAAGAGTCAACGTTTTCTTCTAAATCACATTTTACATTTAAAGACTTATAAATTTCTAATTTTCTAATAATATATGTATTTCGGCCAAATTATAGCGTAATTTTCAATTTCTTAATATTTAAAAAAACATTCTTCCTTTTATACATTTTAATAAGAGTTAAGGTAAAATTTGGCTTATTTTAATTTAAATTTAATGATAAAAGAGTTACTCTGTGTCCCTTCATCAAATTTTCGAATTCAGAAACGGGTAGAAATCCAAATCCGGAAGGTATGAAGCTGTGGAAGGGCAGGTATATAAATCTTGCTGTTGTTCTTTGTCAAGTATTCATTGATCGGCTGGGGATGTCAAACCGGTTTCTTGCCTTGGCGCAAATGAGGTCACTTTCCTTGCACTGTATAAAGCAAACGACAAATAACAGCAGCAATTGACTCTTTATTGATAGTTAGACCTTCTGGGATGAATTCGAAATATTCTGATTCTACATATTGATAAGGCTTTCTGGATAGCTTTTGCTTGTGTAATTTCCATATCGCAGAGAAAGAAACTTAAGCCTGTAATTACTATTCAAAAGATTGGGAACCTGACCCTCCGATTCAAATGTTAACCAGGTTATCGCATTGTTATCGGTAACATCATCCAAACAATGATGTTAGCACACACCGTTTATCTACAAATCATTTTGTGCGGAAATGTATTCTGGATGTGGCCGCATCAGATTTCTAATAAGTTTACCAAGCATCTATAGACTGTCTACGAGGTCTCCCGTGACTTCGTCAATTCTGGCGCTTATTTCTTCATTTGTTACCGACCTGGGTCTGCATGGATGTGATTGTCCTCCGTAGAAACGCAGGCATCTTTGAATCGCTTGCCACTCGTAAGACTTTGGTCCGTGAAATTGTTTCTTTTCCGTAAGCTTCAGGTAACAAGGTAAACAATATTCGCTCGCTGTTTTTTATTGTCATCTTATAAACCCTATAGCATAACCTAGCAACATCCAATAATGAATGAGTATTCCATAAATAATACTGCTATTTACTATGTTTGTCTCTGTACGTCAAGTGACATCCTCTGTTTACAGTAAAGCAAGAATGACAATCAAACGCAGCGGCAGGCAAAGTTCAGTTTATTTTTAACTTAACAAACATTCTTCTATAAAATCAGAAGTGTCTTATGAAATTGAAAATAGTTCAGTTTTGGAATTTTGGGACTGCTTTAAGTAACTCAAAATTAGAATATAAAAAAGAATTTTATACACACTTTGAAATTTAAATGCATCAACACACTAAATGCTGCGGGATAAATTTGAGCTAATAAAATTATTTTTATTAAAGTTTTTAATTTATAAAACCTCATTACTACTTCTTACTGAAACATGTTTGGTCTACTCTTTCCTTAGCCTGAGTTAACACTGTTTTTCGGTAGCCAGCATTAATTAACTTCCAGCTCAAAAGTGATTAAAGGAGTGATTGTTTACGAAAACGAGGAGAAAGGGTTGAACCTTTTCCTCACCCGATCCACCCACTTCGTCCTTCAGTTTCGCCTCCTCCCCCCCCCTCTGTCTCTGGTTTGCTATGCGTTCGATGTTGCATTCCTCTAGCCATTAAGATCTCTACCCTCGTTATAGGCTGGCAAGCACATCGGATGGAGAAGAACACACGACAACAGACCTAGCTGTTCTCGAAGAATCGAAGCAAATTTCCCTGGCTTTATTTTTTCCGGAAGCTTTAATCATTTAATTAGTTTTGCTCCTTTTTTCATTCTCTTGTCCCCTGCCCGCCGATTACAAGCTCCTATCGAATGTTGAGTAGTGCTCTCTTCGTACGAGCTTTATCAGTAAGCTTTTTAAATTTAGATTCATTTCGCTCGTGGATAATTTCATCGAACTTGGAATATACTGAATGTAATCCATTAAAATGCAAGAAATTTTGAAAATAACGAGGGACGAAATTTTAAATAATTGGATGAAGTGATTATTTTGCTGTTTTTATATATTTATTTTCAAACACACGAAGATTTTTCATCTGTGTCAATGCATTTTTTAAAATGTTTTATTGTTCTCCATTATTAATTTCTGCTTTGAGAATGAAATTGGTTTCTTGAAAACTATTTCCCTTTAATAAAAGGAGTTGAAAACTTAGTAATGAAGAATTATAAATCAAAATGATTGGTATATAAGAGAATACTCTCCTACCAAGATTATATTTAATATATCTTTAAAGTAAATGTAGAAAGATAGAGTATATCTCCAAACTTTATCCAGCAAACGGAAAACCCTAATGACCGAAAGACTGCACGCGTCCGAAATGAGATTCTGAAATGTGTGGCAGGTATTACCCTATTAGATAGAGTGCACAGCAGCACGATAAGGGTGTCTTTAGGTGTTGTGCCGCTACTTTTCCCCATTGAGGGGTCTAAGTTGGGTTGGTATGGCCACGTGATATGGATGCCACAAACTGGTCTTCTAGCTATTTTCCAAGCCGGTGGGTAAAAGAAAACTACCTGACTAGACTACATGGCTACAACCCCTGGTCATAAGTACGGAATAATCCGAGAAGCGTTGAGAAATGGATAGTTAGAGACGTTACTGTGTTTACATATTTCACAATACTTTTAATCTGACACGAAATAATACATGGAATATTGGTATGTAAATCACATACAAAAAAGGAGACACCTATATTATTAAACAAATAATCTACAGTGACGAAATATTTCTGCGTGACCTATCCCATGATGCACTTTTCATCATCCTAAATATGCAAATTAGGACACATTCAAATCCTATCTTAAAAACAGTAATAGATACACGAAAAATTCCAATTGAAGACTTGTTAAGCATGGAATTCCGAACAAAACAAAAAAATTTCAAAATCCGATGAACGGATCACCAACAATCACATGTTAAGGTTATTAGTTACCTCCCTATACACTTTACAAAGACATTTGCATGTTCAACATGCAAATGAAGAAATTATCAAAAATTAACATTCACTTTCATGAGGAAAAGCAAATAAAAGGCATGTGTCAGCATACAGAAGAAAGAACAATTCTAGGATGGCAAGCTACGCTGGTACTGAAATGGTCAACATGATCTTCTGCTTTGGAGAGGCAAGACGAAACCTACATGCTGCAATTAGGTTGTATCAAGACATATACCCTAACGAACGCCATCCATCTCGTCGTCTAATGCGTCGCATTGTTCAAAGACTCGAGGTTCTGTAGTGTGAATGTTCGTCAAGGCCGACCGAGGGCACAAGGCAACGCGGAAACAACAACAGTAATTTTGGCAGCAGTTGCTGCAAATCCTCACATAAGCAGCAGAGCAATAGCTGCAGATTTTGGATGTCATCGCAGTACTGTACACAACATCCTACACGCACATCATTTCCATCCATACCACATTCATTGCCACCAGGAATTATTGCCATCGGATTACATTGCTAGGTTTACCTTTTGCAACTTATTTCTTATCTGCCTGGATGATAATCCGAACTTTGCAGATGAGGTGTTGTGGTCAAACGAGGCACAGTTTTCCCCGGGATGGAGCTGTCAATAGGACAACAGTCATCACTGGGCAGAAGAAAACCCTCGATGTCTGCGAGAAGCAATTCATCAAGTGAGCTGGAGAACAAATGTGTGGTTGGGCAATTTAATGGTTCCATAGTAGGGCCATACTTTTTTTGACGGAACACTGACAGCAGAACGCTATAGGGTTGAAATTCTCAACATTGTAGTCTCAGATTTCATTGATGATTTGCATTGGCCTCCTATCAGCGCATGTAGTTCCAGCATGACGGGTGGTCGTTCGTGAGCGTCTATGATGGATTGGCCGAGGAGATGTTCGGACAACGATGGATTGGCCGAGGAGGACCAGTTCATTGGCCACCCGCTCACCTGACCTAACACCACTTGACATTTTCTTGTAGGAATTCGTAAAGGAAAAAGTTTATGCCACTTCCAGGACTTCGTAAAGGAAAAAGTTTATGCAGGATCCAACGTATTGAAGAAGCATGCCGAGAGTGACACCAACATGCTGCCAATGTAATGGCATCAGTTAAGTTCCGTGTCCATTTGTGTTAAATGGTCGTCACATTGAGCACATTTATGATTAACTTTGGAGTAAAATTATTTATGCACTGTGGTTTTTTGTAAATTACAAATAATTGTGATTGTTGGTGATCCGTTCATCGGATTTTGAAAATTTCTTTTTGTTTTGTTCGAAATTCCATGCTGAACAAGTCTTCAAATGGAATTTTTCGTGTATCTGTAATGGGTTTTAAGATAGGATTTGAATGTGTCCTAATTTGCATATTTGGGATGATGAAAAGTGCACCATGGGATAGGTCACCCATAACTTCCTATTCAATGGATTCATCAAAATTGACATATCTGCTTCGGTTACGAAAATAAAAAAGGAGGGGGGGGGATCATTTTTGTATCCACCCTGTATAATGAAGAATATGCAGATGGACAAAAAAATTTTTAAAAACTGTAGATTACTATAAAATTTTATTTTAAATGTTCCATCCTTTCAAAAAAAAGCCTGGAGAGAACAGTTATGAATCACTGAAACAAAATTTAATGTTCGTTTCATTCATGTATTAAGTCATTGAATTCCTGATAATAATATTTGTAGTGATACAGAAATATAAGTGAACATTAACAAAATTAATATTTACTAACCAAATTATATATTACGCCAAACCATCATTTATATAGTATTCTCTTTAGGTTCTAATGAATGACTACCTTCACGTTACCACGAAAACTGTAACTATAGCAATTATATAAGGATATATTATTAATTTAATGGATCCATACTCATGCAACTTTAATGAGGTCTTTAATTGAACATATTTTTGCAATTTTCATAATGCAGTTCCACAACCAAATTAAATAAGAGATATAAAAAAAAAAGTTCGAAAAGGGACTGATTTATCAGCAAAGTGGTATTTAACGATTTAACAGGACAAAAAAAAAGAAACAAGACTAGGACAACATTCGATGTCGTTCCCATTTAGAAATCATTTACAGTGGAAACATCGTCCCGAAATAGTTCTCAAGGTGTTATAATCAATCTGAGTTCTTATTGTACAGACGTATAACGGGAGAAGAAAGGCTCGTCATGTCGAGGGATCGTTTCCTCCTACTAATTAGTTAAAGTGCCTTGTCTAAATGGCAGTCTCCTCGGCTTGGTGGAGCGCTCACGTCAAAAGGAGTAAAAGCACCCGAAACCGAACTGTTCATCGCGTTGAATCCGTCTTGACGGAGAAGGCGCCCCCGTGATTGGCACGGCGCACCAACCAGAGAAGAAATGGATGGATCGAATTCCTTCCAGTCGGAGGTAATCAAGAAAAGGTGATGGGGAGAAAGAAAAACAGGAGCAGGAGGGGAAGGGGAAGAAAAGAGGGAAAAAAAACGAGAAAGAAAATGAGAAAAGGAAAGAAATGGACAGAGATGAAGAAAGACGGATAGGAAAGAAGGACAGATTGACAGACAGACGAAGAGTGAAAGAAAAACAGAGAAAGATAGAGTGAACAGAAGTTATAAAAGAAAGAAGGAAAAGGAGGGAAAAAGCCAAAGAAAACGGAGAATTTAAAAGGAATAAAAATTGCCAATTTTCTCTCCGCTTGAACTCTTCTCATTAGCCCGTGGATGGGAGCGGGAGGAAAAATTGAAATTTTTGTAAACGGAAGAGGCGATTTGAAACGAGGGGAAGAAACAACGAACGAAAAAAAAATCAAAGCGAACGGAAAAGCAAAATGATCCCCGGGTTTCAAGTAAATTTCATTATCTGAGTGACTTTACTCTTCTTTTTTAACCTTCTAAATGAGAAGGAAGAACAGGGTCTTAAAAATGAATGGAAACACGAGCTGAAATTTCTTGTAAAAATCCGTGATAAAATAGATCCAATGAGAGTAATGGACTTAATAAAAAAACAATTTCTTTATTACTCCATTTTCTTTGTGCTACTGCTATTTTTTGTTACGTAATTTTTTTCATCGTATATACCAAGAAATGCTCTCTACTTTGACCTAGAGAAAACGCAATGCGTGCAACAACAGAAGAAAAATCCAAACATGAAAAATCTGCCAGAACATTTCGTCAGCGATTTCGTTTATTAAGAAAAAGCTTTCACCATTGCACTCGTGTACCTGTACACTTTTCATTTCTCATTCTTCGTTCAACTGAACTTTCCTATAGACATTGCCTTTTTCTATATCAACAACAATAATGCTTCTTTTTATATACTCCTCTGTTACAGAAACTTTTGATGACTAATTATTCTAAGAAGTTTTCAATGGCATTAATAAAGTCCCTGGATTCAGGTCGTCATTTCGATTTTTATAAGATATTGTCCTGTTGAAACATGTAATTCAAAACCAGCAATGGCTTAAGGTAAAAACAAGAAAATACAGCTCCAAGCCATCATGACTATTCCACCACTAGATTAATAAATTAAAAAAAATAGACAGCATCATTTGAATATCTGCCACCCCCAGAGACGTCCGCATACTCTAAATTAAAAAGGCCAAAAATGATTTGAATCCACGGAATCGAAGTTGACTCTCTTGAATAATTCAATTCAATAGAGTACAAGAACAGATCTTGGACGGCGCAATGAAAATTACATTGTATACAATAGTTTATTTTGGTCCTCACTGAACGCGATGTATTAAGCATAAATATCAGCACCGCCCCCTGGAAATATTCTAAATGACGGATCTCTTGCGTCATTTTTTCAGCTCTAGAAGATTCCCATGATTTTGCTACACGCTTGTCGCGTGCTGTCAAAAATATCTTAATCACAATACAACCTTTCATAAGGCTCTTAGGAACAAAAAAGGAAAACCACTCACATGCTAGGTACAAAGAAACGGGGAAAGTGCTTTGGGGAACACATTAATGGATTTTGGAAATGCGAAAAAAAAACCGCTTTGACGTTAAAAGCAACCTAATAGGGAATGTGATGGTCTCTGATTTCACAACATTCAGAAATGCTTTTTACAAAGGTATTCAAAGGTTGTGAAAAAGAGCCCCATTCGCGCACGAGATAAAGGTCTTTGCTGTAGTGTGGTTCGTAATGGCATTGTGTGGGATGCAATTCGAGCGCATCACAACCATGCCCATTGTACTGAGATTAAGTGATCTAGCCGGTCAAGATAATACACAATATCCTATGAATTCTAGGTAGACATTTACCAGGACAGCCTGATATGTGGCACGGATTTGGCGGATATATTGATGCAGGATCAGGTTTGTAGAAGATAACATCTCGGTATTCAAATAGGTCATTGTTCTTCTGTCGAAAACGTTAACCGATACATGGAGCCTTAGCATGTTCACTACCGAAACCTGGTGGTCTCTTTTGATCATGATTTTTAACATGTACTGTGTTCTGCTTTCTTCCACATAGGCCTCATCGGGTTCCTACTGTTACAGTTCCAATGACTATGCTCAAACACACTGAAATGGGTCTGTGCGATGCGCAGGAATTAGGAGAATGCGCAAAATAGGCTTTCTGGCCTAATAAAAGCCGAAATCATTCATTCTTCTATATATGATTAATCTGGGTACAACAGGTTCTGCGGCTCTTCTTCGGTTGTGTCCTGTATATCTATTCGTCATCTGGTACGTTATATTGAACGAGTCTGAAAAGACTTATCTTTTACCCCGTCAGTCAACAGATCTTGCATTCGTAATCGCACCAGGCGTACAAACGTGTCTTTTTTTTAAGTTGTACTGTTATAGCCACTTGGTACTTGATAGTATACGGTCAGTTAATCAACGAAGGAATGCCAGAATATTAACGGTAAGGAAAATGCATAGTAAATCTCGCATATACCCATTTGTATTCAGAACATAATTTGAAATCAAGTTTCGTAATAAAAATCATGATAAATATTTACAGGAGTATTTTTTTCGGCATATTCACAAGAATATTTCTGAATTTATTTGTTTCGACATTAGCCATTAACGCAACCAGTCATTAAAGATGTTTAAAATCATAAACAAACAATCTTCAAACGAAACTGTATAAACAGATTAAAAATCAACCACAAAATGACCAATAAATGAATATGTATGATATAACAATAGCATGCCAATAAACGTTTTCTACGAAAAGCTACTCGGTCGAAAGACTAATTAACATAAAAATTAAATCGATCATTCAATGATAATGGTTCAAAGAGAAATTCATCAAAATAGCAATCAAAATTAAACGGATCAATAATTAATTTAGGTAATAAATACAAACTTCATTTAAATGGAAAACAAACAAGAAAAAACTTTGAAGAGAATAATATAGATACTACTTAAATAAAGATAAAAATACTGAAAGAACGTTATCCCTCCGTTATATTTCTGAAATATTAATTTAAAAACCTTGAGCTCCGTACAAATCGTTTGCATTTTATATGATCTTAGAAAGTACTCATTTAAATGGTAGGAAAATAGAGGAAATGCAAAAGTAACTAGAAAAAAATTTGAGAGACTTATAAACCTATACATGAGCATTATTAGTAGCACTGACAATATCCAATCTATATGCAATTTCAGTATTTCAAATTCAAGTTTTAGAATAGTTTGAACCGCCAGGCACTTGTCTAACCATACCTTAAGCGTTTGCCCAACAAGTGCAACTTCTTCTTACACTCGTTGATGACACCTTTCAATTAAAACTATTGATTTTGTTTTTTATTTCCGCATATCACAATACTCGTTATGCAAGCTGTTAAGAAATCATCTAATACGATAGTGGCCATGTGTAGTAAGCGACAGTCAAATTTCAAAGTCAAATTTATGAATAGGGTATCAGTAATAAAATTCTTGAATATATCCTTTTTTCAAATTTCTCTTTTCTTCCCAAATAAAAAATGCAAATAATTTTAAACAACTCACTTGATCATTATTTGTAAGTTGATAGAGATAGGACTGTGGAATTTACAGTATGCGCCAAAATATACAGCAGTGAAACCGCAATCTTACACCAACTGATGTCTACTTGTGGGAAATGTTAAAGGAGAGGAGAGTGTGTTCAACTATGAAGATCGGTGTCTGCATTAAGCAAGCAAATCGTCTCCTTTTGCAAGAATCTGCATAAGCCTTTGTTCCGGGATATGTTTGAGAATCTGCGTGAACGATATGAACACTATCTACGGCGAGGGGGTGCACACTTCGAACACCTGCATTACGTACATCATGTAAAGATATTGGACATCGTTGTAGGTACAAAGATGCAATCATGAGATTCGTTTGATCAGGCTCATCTTCCCTCATTCTCAAGTTTTCTCCCCGTGTATGTTAGTTTCTTTCAGGAAAAATAACCTCACCAGATGGCAGATTGTCCGTCTTTCCATTTTAATCCTGATATTTTGGCGCATACTTTTTCTTAGTGACAGTGGGCATAATGTCGGAAGATAAAAGTGTATTAGCTCGGTTGTAGTTCTCTGGATGGCCAGTGACGAATTAACCACCGATCGGGGTCAAGACAAAAATCTTAGATAAATTAGTCGCCGGGTCCTCTGTATATTATGGGCCCAAGACAGTTGTCTTTTTTGTCTATAATCCATCACTGTGAACAGTTTTATTTCATTGGACAGATTATAATGTAGATAAAAGCTGTGAGAGAATGATGTAATTTGTAGTCAGAATCATTTAATATATTATCAAGAAATTAAAATTACTGTAAATCTATCTCCGTTTTTATGCAATAATATGGAAACCTAAAAAAATATGAATGAAGGAGGAAGAACAGTGTACAGTGTAAATCTTGTAAAGATTCTAAAAAGGAACTTCAGCTGTAACGCTTTAGTAGAATTAATGTGTTAAATAAGGAGTCTCCTGAAGTTTTTTTGTTTTTTTTTGTTTTGAAAATTGTTTATTCCATTCAACTCGCCATATAGACAACAGCAACAAACCATAATCAATTGCATATGTTGATCTCATAGCAACAAGCAACACAGCGCGTGACACATTATGTTTTTAGCAATGCTGACAAATAAACCTCAAAGAGAAAACTAAATCACGACATAGATTTATTTATTCAAGAAAATTAACGTGAATTAATTAATTTTAATTAACTTATTTTACAAATTCATTAATTAAAAAATTGAAAATTACCCCCCCCCCCTAAATTCACTCATGTAAACAATTTTATTCTCTTTCTATCGTAAACAATTAACTCGTGAGTTTTTTAATTAGCACCTTTAGTTACTTTTTAATGCACGGTTGGTCTATACAGTTATCTCTCCTTCCATCGTCTGCCGTTTACACGACAATTTGAAAACGGATTATGCGGTTGTCAACAACCTACTGTAATCATCAAAGTCTTGTCTGCGATCTCTCAACTTTCACGTAGTATATTCGTAGATTAATTTAGGCCAATATTGTGGTTAAATTATTTTTGTCGACTTTTTCTTGCTTCATTCAAATCATATGAATACATTAAGCATTCTTAAGAAAATAAATATATTGAATAACATTGAGTGCCTAATAGTTTCTCAATTATTATGTCATACCATACTGCTATTCGAACTTTATTATTAACTAACTCGGACTCTTTTTTGATGAAATTTTGCAACATCTGAATGCAATATACAGTAAAAATAAGCACAAGAAAAAGCTTAGAATTAATACAGTAAAATACAATAAAACCGAAACAATTAATTTAAAATACTCCCAATGAATGTATGTTTGTTCGTAAATATAGCACAAACTAGCTTAAATAATTTCTTGGCCACGTAATCTTACTTTAGATGTACACTCGCCCTGGTATTATAGTTTGCTCTACCAGGATTCTAGGATATCTTTCAGAGCAGTGGCCATCTTGCAGTGGCGGAATCCTCTTCATCAGGTGTTCGATAGGCGACCTCAATTTCTTACATGGGGCTTGGATGGTGGTGGATGTATATGATCGTTTGTGGCTGTGTGCTCTGCAATTCCAACAATCTGAGTGGGGTTATACACTATTTGGTAATGTGTTGTTGCAATTAGCAGTGCTCTCGATATCTTGAAGCAAAACTGGGCATTCATCACTTGGTGTGGTCTAGCATTCACCGTTTCTTCTGTTGACACACTTGGATCGTCGACGGCCGCCTGGCAACTTCGAAGACCACAACGTCACTCACTATTTGCTGTTGCAGCAGTGGGCTGGGGAAGCCAATACAGCGCCGAGCGAAGGGACTACTTCCTCTGCCGCCTTTCCACAATTTCTCAATAGTCTTCTAACTCTCCATTATCTCCAGTTACTACTCATTTTTAAAGATTTTCAAAAAACGTTAAGTTCTAAGAACTATCAATTATAAGAAAAGCCCGAACGACAGGAATTCTATGTATTATTCCAAATTCCGACGGCTTCTAAGAGGGTGGTACTCGAAGTTGCGTCTTCGAAATATTTTTTGTTAAAAAATTTTTGAATATTTGAAATTCTGACTTCGAATTCTTTAAGGCCATCAAAAAGTCTTGTCATGCAGATGAAGTCTTGTGAAGATAATGTTGATAGGGGAAAACGATAATCTTGAAGGAAGTGTTGGTTTTTAAATACAGATGAAATTTTGAAGAGACTTCATCTACATCCTCAATAGACTGGGTTTATTTCTACTATCAACAACATCTGCAATAGACTACATCCTTTGAGTTTTCTTCCATCTCACAAGTTCCTTCATCGTTTTTCAAGATTGGTGACTTTATTTATTATTAATTTTTTTGTTTTTATTAATTTTACGATTTTCCCCATTAAAAGGAGACTGAACTCATTTAAATTTAAATTAATCATTTAAACTCCTTAAATCAATAATTCAAAACTTAAAAAGTTCCACATTTTCAGGGGCTCTATCTCCTAAACGGTTGGATCAATTGAAAAAACACCAAGATTAAAACTTTTCTCGAATATTGTGTACAATCTGAATATACCATTAAAAATAGGGGTTCCTGTTTAAGATTTCAAAGTTACTCCCCCCCTCACAAAGGGGAGAGGGGGGGCTAATTTTTTGGCTAATGAATTTCCCCCGCGAAGTAATTCACTTTTGATTTTGGACATTTTTTCGTATAATGCTTTGTTTTCGAGATATTTCCATGTCTACACATAAATTGACCACCCTGTATATAACCCTATTTGATTAGTTGAACCTGGTAAATTTTCTCTAATTTGCATATTTATTACCATATCATTTTTAGAATTGTGTTGCTATTACCATTGTTGATACAAACACTACCGACCTATTGTTGCACAAACTTTATCTTGCAATGTCCCATTTTAAAGTTTACCCTGGAATAACTCGAAAACAACATATGGGATCAAAGAAAGTTCCGAATGAACTAGGTAGCCTAGCCTAACCTAACCTCATATATACAGATTTTAAAATAATTCCTACTTTCACAAACGTACGGCAATTAAATAACACGAATGGTTTGGCAAATTAAAAACTTATATTTATTTTATTTGTATATTAAGTGTAAGTCAAGAAAAAAAGTTGACAGGTTTGAGTAGGAGAAAGTCAAACGCATTTACAAAGACGTTTTTGTACTATATAACATGCTACTTCTCGGTCGCGCGACCGCCATATCCTTACTGGACCAGAAAAAGTTATTTTCATGTCATCGTTACAGAAGAAGCGTGTACTACATATAGAATGCCTGTATTATTATTATTATACAGGGAATGGAGTGAGGGTCAGACAGATTCTGTTTTAGGGCAAGAAAGAAGTCAAACCATTCAGGGCCAAGTCCAGGCTGTAAGAATTTTTAGAGCAAATACTGCATAGTCTTGGCGGTGTTGTCGTAAAGGAGAATGACACCCCGTTCAACAGATCTTATCGCTTTTGTCGAATGGCTTCTCGGAATCTTTCCAATCTTATCTCATAAAAGCCATATCACTCACTTGAGCCAGAGACCAAACGAGAAGCCATTTCGTAATGTCACTGCGTATCTCTAGTTCGCCATGGAAAATTTACTCAGCTGCCTAGACATCCATGGCACAAACATATGAAATACGTTACTCGTATGAAATCGCACTTTTACAGCGCGTATAACTCTTTTCCTGGTCTCCTCTCGTATTTTCGAAAAAAGTCGATATTTCCCAGGAGGTTTTCCATTCCCTATAAATCTTTGCGTCATTTCTTCAAATCGTCACAGACATTGAAAGATTTGTCGATTTATTCGTCGAGACAATGAAAGGAGGACAATGTTCAAAAATGTGATTAAATAGAAATATGACAACGTATAAGTTTATACATTAAAACCAAGTTTCATTTGTGGAGGACAAAAATACATACCTGGTATCTGCAGTTAATTTTTGAAGATAAATATCAAGTATCATTAAATTTATTTGGTTTTGATAATAACTATTTCTTCAAATTTTAATACTATTAATATTAATTCATTTGAAGGAAGTATTTTTATTAGTTTTTCATTAATTCTTTGAATATGCAATTGTATGTAGTATAGTTTGGTTCAAAGACCTCACAGCAACTTCGCCGGCTTCGTAGTAAGAATGGCAGCTGCGAAATCCAGCAGTTGCTACGCTATTAATATCGCGACGGAAGCAAAAAAAAACAAAAAACAAAAAAAACAAACTTAGCAGCCGTAGTCTAAGATGGAAAGAAAAAGAAAAGGTTGGATTTAGGAGTAGGGGAAGGGACACCAAGCAATGAAACCAATCAATACGGGCGATCGGTTCGGAGCAGGTGCGCGCACTGACAATCGACACGGGAGGATGTGCCGAGACGGGCGGGCGGGGGTTAAAGGGTAGGCAGCGCAAACAGAAGGAAAATGTCAAAGGGCCATGGAAAGAGACAACGACTATTAATCACACGCGCTGTCTTGGCCTGGAAAGGAGCGGAGAATTGTTTTCTTCCGTTGTTTTTTCTATCTTGCAATTGTCTTGTCAAAAATTGTCCATCGAAATCTCAATAATCGCGCAAGGGGTCGGCTGCGAGGAAACGGTAGCCTGAATTTGATTCATTCTGCCAACGCCAAACGACGCTTATTAGAGAGTCGGAATGAATGATATCAATTATCATTCTTGTCAGGTTCGTGGAAATCTAATTTTGTCGACAAGCAATTGTTTTAAGGAGTGAAATATTAAATTCCCTTTAATTTTAAAGCAAAGCCGTACTTCACGCCTAACCACCTCCGGCAAAGAGTTTATTGAAATAGCAAACACGCTACAGAGCATTTTTGCAAAATAATTTACCGTGTAAAATTAATTAGTTTAGAAGCATTTCTGTTTTGGATTCAGAGTCCACAAATAATTAAAATCTTAAACCATGACGTTCCTTTAGTAAGTTCTTACGGAAATAAATAGCATTTTAAATCCTGTGTTTTATTTAAAATATTTGAAATGCAAACAATAAACGTGGTTAAAATCGATATAGACAATTTGCTGAAACAGATTAAGATATATTTGCCAAGTAAATAAGTGTAACAGATTTCTCATTATTTAATATTGAAGCGTAAGACATCTCATTTAAGAGGGTTAAAATTCTCAAGGATAAAAAAAAATCATCCAAATAAAAAAAAATACCTCTCCCCTTCCAAAAAAGCTGCTTTACTGAAAAACGAAGTTTCGGTCTTGAATTTCGCTTCCTTGGCTCACTCGTAAGGGTCAGGGTCCGTATTAATCATTCTGTCATTAGATGATGATGAATGAGTTGTCAAAAAAAATGCCCACCCCTTCGTCGCCAAGTACATAATCGTCGAATTATTTCAAGACCGAATTTTCCCTCCTTTTCAGATGTTAAAAATTTGTATATGAAAAATGTAAAATTATATTAACTATGTTCTCCCCAAGTCATTGTGTATAAACACATCTTACGGCTGAATTTATTGATTTACTCCCAGCTAATTTCACGTAAAATTTTATAATTCTGTGCATATCTTTTTTTTAATCATTTCGTCTAGCTCGTAAAAAATTCCGCGGAGAACCCTGTATTAACCTCGCAAAACAATTTTAAAAAGAGCTGAGTAGGAATGAATAGAAAGTGTCTCTCGAGATTTCTCCGTTTGACAAGATAAAGTATATGCATACTAAATGAACATAACTCTTCGTGTTCAGTGTTAGTCCTGGAAACGGACTTTCTAATTCCTAAGCAGATTTCCAAGAAAAATAAATTTATAATTTAATTAAATGTTTTATTAATTTTTGCTTTTCAAACTATCTCAAATAAAGATCAAAGGGAATATATTAAATCTAAGAAGAGTCAAATAAAATTAGAAATTTACTAGTAATTGAATAATTAAGTAAAATTCAACAAATGCAGAGCTTTGTCTTTAAAGAAAATTTTGCAGAAACCGAGCATCCTCGCAGTTTATTTCAAAATGCGCGAATAAGAAAGAATAAAGAAGCTGATCTTTTGCGTGATTAAATATTTATTATAATGGTTTTAAATCTTGATGAATTTTTTTTTTTTTTTTTTTTTTTTAAGAATAAATGAGAAAATTTCTACGGCGGATCTCTAAATGTTGTAAATTTGAATTCTCAAGCGAAGCATGCTCATTACATTTCTGATAACATATGTTTATATAATGCCGCCTGTATGGAGGCGGAGGGACAAAATACAGGGTTATTCATATTCCCTCTGATGTTTTATCAATGGATTGTGCATAAATGTAACAGACAGAGCAAAAACAACAGATACACAATTTCTCCAAGTTTGTATGTACAACTGGTCCCCTGGCGGGTCTATAGAATTCCCCACTAGAAATGGTATGCAACAAATATGGCAGCATTCACTGGTGAAAAGAAGGCGTTTTGCATCGTGGAATTCGCGAAATGCCTCACTGAAGCACGGACGGACAAAATTATTCATACGTGATTCAAGAAATCCAAGGAGACCATTTGTCTGGCCAGGACCATCCGTTGAGACAATCGAGCAGATGAGACAAGCATTCACTAGGAGCCCGAAAAAGTTAACAAATCGTGCAAAGATCTGGTATATGTACCCCCGATGCCACATTCTGTAGCAGAATTGCGAGACAGAATCATGCACGCATTCGTTGGTATCGGCAGTTAAATGTTGAGACTGGATACAGGACTGACATCTGCCATATAATCAAGGGTGGACATATCGAGCATCTACTAGGTATTACCCAAAATTTCCCGAAATGTACTTTTATAAAATACGGAACTTACCCGATCTTTTAATTTCCACCGTCACCTTCAAAGTAGTCTCTTTGGGATGAACTCCTGGAAGTTCCCAGGTTGGAGCATGTTTAACACCTGCTGCGATTCCGCTTGGATCACTTCCATGGAGTCAAATCGCCGCCCTTTTAACCGCAATTTCAATTTTCGGAAGCGGTAGAAATCGCAGGGTGTCAGGGGACACCGGTCATATTGTTTTTGTTGAGGAAGTCCCTCACAGCGAGCTATTTGTGAGTCGGAGCATTGTCGTGATGGACCAGCCAATCTTTCTTCTTCCACATCTCTGGCCTTTTGCGCCTCACGTTTTCATTCAATCGTCTCAAAACGTCCCGTATGACAGTCCAAGGCGATCACAAACATCGTAGATGGTCTGACTTCGGTTCTCTCGGATCACGTCACGCACTTTGTGATCATTTCCAGAATTGTGCTTGTTGACGGTCGACCAGAATGCTTGTCGTCTTCCACAGACTCCCGACCATCTTTGAAACGCTTAAACCACTCAAATGTTTGGGTTTGGCCTAAAGCTTGTTCACCAAAAGCTTCCTTCAACAGTCTGTGGGTTTCAGTCGCAGTTTTCTTTAGCTTTAATATCAAGAATCGCAACACGACCAACACAAAGAGTGACAAAAACAGCTCAAACTCAAAATCACGTGACATAGGATGACACCGCTGGGCACAATCACAGCTGAGACATACCCCTAACACCATCTATCGGTAAAACTTCGTACCGCTTACGGTTCGGTTAGAATAAAACAATTTCGGGAGTTTTGGGTAGCACCTCAAATAGGTCCACCATAAGATTGTGTATCTGCTGATAAGAGTGTTTTTGCTGTATTTGTCATATAGTTTACATAATGATATAGTTTTTGGACAATTCATTGATAAAACCCGGAGGAAATTATGAATAACTCTGTATATCGGAGTTGAACTATAATATTCGAAAGGACAATGCCCTACCTTCATTGAAGTTATATAATTAAAGAAAATTTTTTATCTGTCTTTCTGTTGTGGCAACAATGAACCAACTCAACAATCGTTTGGCGCAGTTATTTACTTTGAATTGACGACAATACTAAAAACAATATTGAAATATTGTCAAAGTCAAATAAGTAAAACTTGGTTTGCTAAATTAAATAGAGGGGTCATAATCTTTCCAAGCATTATAGTATTAAAATTTCAGTTATTCTCAGTATTTGAATATGCAAACTTCAATATTGGAGTAATTATTTCGTAGAGGGTGGACTGTGGGTAAATTCAAATATGCTAGCAGTTTACTTTTAAATGGGTTGAATTATTAATTTTTAAAAATAATTATTACTGAGATTTTCTCATCCCTTTTTTCTCTAGTTTAAGGAAATTTTTCTAGTACGTGTAACGAAAAACGTTTTCGAGGATACAATAAATATGAATTACTTTTACTTTTTGAAAGTGTAAATTAGACAATTTTACGTTGTGTTCATAAACGAGGTTCAAATAGAATATTAAGTTCGTCATGCTTATCATTGCTTGTAAGCTTATCTTCAATAATTTAAGATGCAGTTTAAATAATTTATATTACTTACTTAAAATATCAATACATCTATTGATTAAAGGATAAGAATAAAACAAGTGATACCGAATAATGAAATTATTTAAAATTCACCTTTGACTCATCCCACCAACTTGCACCAATAATGAAGTTAGGGATTGATTTCGTTCAGGTTACGGTCGCTAAAGTGAAAATGCTTTTACGGTAAGCAAAAAGAAAGATCGATGATTTTGAATTTGTATATGTAAATATTAGGATATATTTATTGCTTAAGGAACAGTAAGGCATACAGTATATGTAATTACACGGATCTGTGTGTCTTTATAAATTCCTAGGCAATAATAGTAAAAGTAAGTATTTGGATGGGATTAGCCCACGTCTTCAGAGATGTAGAGTTTAACAACTTTTTTCTTGATGTTCGCGCAAGATTCCTCAATATTATACTCTTGCTCTCCAATTTTGATCGATTCTAAATTTTTACGAGCATTTGAAATATGCCGTTTAAACAGACTTTAAACATACGTCTTCCTTAAGTTTTATGCTTAATTAACTGAAATTAATGATAAGTTCAAAACCCTAACGAGATATTATGCTTAATTAACCTGAAATCGAAAAATACAAAAATATGAAAGAAAAAAAACCCCCTGAAGTTAGAGCTGGAGAAGGAAGATGAATGTCAAATAAAATGAATTTACTTTTTCTTCTGTTTTATTATATAGATAGAATTCGTGACTAGCTTCAAAGTAGAATCCCTAAATAAATATGAGGTAAGTGGTGAAAAATGTCCCACTCTGAAAGCATAGTATATGTAGTAAAAAAAATTTAAAAGCTTGCAAACTTACAAAATTTTATAAATTTTTTTTTATCAAACAATATATAGGTAAAACAATTTATTAATAACACTAGTCAACACACTTTTTGTGACAGAGACCACAGATAATGTTCTTGGTAGTAATTTGTTGGTAGAATCCGAATCTGCTTTTAGATTTTTTCTATCACGTCAAGTTTCCAGGTTATGCACATCGAGACGTCTATGTTAAAGTAATGGGTGTGAAGAGAAGCGGTTACATTGTTAAAGTATCCATATTTTGGGGCCGCAAGGAAATCTACCAGGCCCCAAACACTGAATGATTTAAAAATGTTTCATTGTAAAACAAGAAAGCTGTGCGTGCTAGAGAAATTTAAAAATTATATTCGTAATCAGCAGAAAAATTACTAACAAAAATCACCCCCTTTCATTTTGTCACAAGAAAAATCTTAAATTTTGTTGGCCAGTGTAATTAGAACTGGAAGGAGAGTTATTTTTCACTAAATGAAATTTAATTTAAATTGTTCTATCAAAGTTATATGTTATAAACATTAAGTGATTAGAAGTTAAAGCTATATTTTAAAAAACACACACATCTTGAAATTTTTTACTGGTTCCTATTCATTTCACATGGATCATTTGAATCACATTAAGTTTATGAAGTATTTCTACAAAAACTGCAGGGAAATCTTTTTAAATATTATGTAGTTTAGACTTTAATTTCATATAAATTATATTATCAAAATAACTATTTGAATGCGTAAAGATACTAGTCTGTGATGTGACTAAATGATACCTGGCGAATGTTCTCTTACTGCTTTTTATTTCTTCTCTATGCGAATATTTTATCTTTATGTGGGATTAAAAAATGACTGATCTATCAGAAATCCACTTTCCAATGACCCTTTAAACTAAGTTTTCATCCACTCGCGATTAAATTATTTGTATTCTGTCATATCAATAATTCTGAAAAAAATAAAACATTCCTCTGGTCATTCAAAATGAAATATTTTCTTACATCCTGTATAGTTATTGATACGTCTTCCTGTGAGCAATTGACGATCTTCTGTGTCATTTATCTATTTCTACAAGTTGAATCCTCCTGCTTCTTGGTCATCATCGTCACCATCACATCGTAATCCTCCTGAGAGGTAAGCTAGAAATGGAGCTTAATCATCCCACTCCAACGACGCCAATCATCCTTATCCCTGCGCTCAATCCATGCTTTATCCACAGCCATTATTTTCATGGTGATCTTCTCCGTTGGTTCGAACCGTATTTCCCCATTTATCATCCAAACGCACTTGAGCAAAACGACGATAACATTCGTCAAGCCTCCCTGACAACGTTCTATACCTGGAAGTGACATCAAAGATGCACGAATTTTAGATCATTCGCCATTTATCGTACTCTTTATGTTAGGGAATTAATAGAATTTTTTTTTGAGAATAACCTCACTGAGTATCTAATTAAAGGAAAATAAGAAGATTAAGACAATTCTTTATGAAAAAAATTAAAAATAATTTTATTGCCACGCATAATTATAAAGTGAATTTAATTTAAAAAAAATTTCTAATCCTCCTTATTTCACTGAAAAAGTAATTACAAAACCATTATACGAGATAAAAGAAATCAACAAAGTTAAAAAAAAAAACCGAAAGAACGCAAACATATTAAAGAGAACCGACGTTTTCCCTTAACATTTCTTTTTTTTTTCCAGCTCAGTTTCGAATTTTGTTGGATTAACTACAATTCATTAATTTGAGCAGTTTCCCTCTTAATCTAAGTTACATCTTAGACTCTAAATGCTTTGCGTTATTTTTAAAAAGTTACTGTAAAGCATTTAAAAATTACCGTAATGCTTTTAGGAAAATTAAACTTCTGGAAAAAAGTTTTTTTTTGTAGACCAAGGACTCATTAACGGTATAAATAGCTAAAAGATTTTAATATAAGGTAATAAATTTCGTCAGAACGCAAAACGTTTTGTTGTTGTTTTCTTCTCGTTGCATATTCTAACGTTACTCGCGAGTTGTTTTCTTGAACGCATTTCAAAAAAAATAATAATAAATAAATAAAAGAAAAAAAAAACGCAACTTGCCTCTCAGCTTTTCCTTTTTTAATAAGCGATACAAAAAACATTTTTCACTTTAAAATCTTGTTTCTATAAGCGAAAATTTTTTTCCCCCTTCGGAGTTAACGTTGTTTATTCAAACGTTAAGGAGCATGCCGGAATGTCAAATTAAAATTTTAAGGAAAGTTAGAAAAGAAAAATTAAGGAGAAGGGAAAACGTTTGAGTGCTGCTATTTTAATATCTTGACATTTACTCTTTCATTAATTCTTAATTTAAAATACAGCTTAAAGGTGATCGTAAAGTGTCAACATTAAAAATAGCCTAAGATACAAGTTAACTTCAACATTTTGTCGCCAAACCTTTCAAATACAAGTTATATATCATATTATATTATTCTTTCTCAGTATATAAATATTTATAACTTCATATTTGTGACTAGTAAAATATTTGTAGAACTACATTTCTAGCACCAAATGCCATAAAACCAGGATTATGGAGCTTTTCGGGGAATCATTATTTATTGTCATATCTGATTATGATTTCAATATTATCGAATGTGACATATCAAACAACAAACACGATATGCGACAGGAGATTGCTCTTAAGTTCCCCGAGACTCGCACGCGAGTTTGCATTCAGTTCGAATTCTTCTAAGCGAATAAAACTGTTTAAAAAATATAAAAATCCTAAATTTTTCAGGAAACAACGAATTTATTAAACCTGAAAGAAATATACAAGGATATTTTATTTAGGACTTTTTCTGCTATGACAAAGAATAGTCTCTATCCGTTTAGTCAGTTTTTTTTCCAGGTCTTATCAGTCTGTGTCCTATTTTATTTTATTCCAGGGTTTTTGTGTCTCGTTCTTCTTTTCTCCTTCCACCGTCATAGATATTTAAAATAAGACATGCACACTTCTTAACACTGAATTTCATTTAGCTAATTATTGTAAATTTCTACCTTAACTTGATAATTAGGAAAAATAATAATTAATAGTTCTTTGTTTAATACCTACATATACGAGGGTAGCCCAGAAAGTAATGCACCACAATTTTTTTCTTCAACAATTATTTATTGAACACAATGAAGCTTATACACATGAAAGAATGATGTTTCTTCTACACTCCCTATTTTTCCACATAATCTCCGTCCCGTTCTATGGCCTTCCTCCAGCGAGACACAAGGGCGTGTATGCCCTGTCGGTACCAGTCCTTGTTCTGTTCACGCAGCCATGTCTTCACTGTGCGAATCACCTCTTCGTCATCCTCAAAATGTCTTCCACGAATGGCATTCTTCAATGGCCCAAACAAGTGAAAGTCTGAGGGCGGTAGGTCAGGGTTGTAAGGTGGATGGGGTAACACTGTCCAAACCTGTTTCGTGATGTGTTCCGACGGCCTCAAAAGGCAAGCATTATCGTGTTGAAGCAAACAATCAGCTGGGTTGTTATGGCGTCCAAGTCGCTGGAAGCGCTTCTTGAGTTTGGTTAATGCGTTCACATATGCCTTAAAATTAATGGTGCTGCCTCATTATACATCAATGAGTATAACACCATCTTAGTCCCAAAAGACAGTGATCATGACCTTACCAGCAGAAGCAGTTGCTTTGAATTTTTTCTTCTGTGGAGAGTGCGGATGACGCCATTCCATCGATTGTCGTTTTGTTTCGGGCTCAAAATAGTCCACCCAGGTTTCATTAGCTGTCACAGTCCGGGACAAGAAGGCTGCCCCCTCAGCTTCAAAACGTTGCAGCAACTCAGAAGAAATGTTTTTTCTCAGAGCTTTGTGTTCCTCCGTAAGACAGCGCGGAACCCATCGTGAACACGCTTTTGTGTAATCAAGAGCACGGATGATTTCATCCACACTTCCTTTGCTGATTTACAGCTCCAGCGCCAACTGCCGGAGTGGTTCTGTGTCAGTCCTGATGAATGAGCGCATCAGCACGCTGCATCTTCTCATGTGTGACAGCCGAGGATGGCCGCCCTGACCGCGGCAAATCTTGGAGCTCCGCCGAACCGCTTTCTGATGATCTCACCCTCTGTGCCCCTGACTAACCGTACTTCTGTCGACTGCTGATGCTCCATAAACTGCACATAAACGTTTGTGAATGTTTCCAATCGTTTCTTGCTCCGCAGTGAGAAATTCAATGGCGACACGCTGCTTGTAACGTACATCACTTACAGACGCCATGTTATTCCATTGCTGCACGTACGCATATCTCAAGTTTCGCATTCGTGCCATTGTTGGGGACGGAGAAAAAAATTGTGGTGCATTACTTTCTGGGCTACCCTCGTATAATATAGGATAATGCTTTATTTAGAAATTCTGAATTTTTGTTTTAGAAGGTTCACTATAATGTATTTTTCGAGGAAGCCCTTAAGGGTTATACAGATGTCTCTTTTTGCATGATACTTTATTTTGGTAGAGAGGGTGGTTTATGGAATTCATAGGTGCAAGGCACATAAGGCATTAGAAAAGTCTGCAGTACACCTTTAATTTTTACAATCTTTCAATGTATTTTTTACCACACTCAATACATCTCTACATCTTTTCATCATCAAACCAATTCTTCCGTGCGCACTCGTCATCCCATGCTTCCAAATATTCCTGATCGTTTGTGCGCGGCTTCCTTCAGTTTTTATTTTACGTCAGGGAACAATGGAGTAAGATCAAGGTTATAAGCAAAAGTGCTCAAGCATATTCAACTCAGAGCAAATTTGGGCGACCATCCGTGATTCACGATCTTCACCCCCCCCCCCCCGGCTGCTGTGACCATCATACAGCAGTCGTTAATCCAGGTCCATCCAGGGACCCAACTCGTCGGCCTCAGGCCATGCAGGCCCTGGATGGACGTATTGGATAACCAGTATTAATAAATAAATTATTATTAATTTTGGACTAGTGCGCAAGGGCATTGTCACGATGAAATATCCAAGCCTGGACGAAAAAATTTGTGAGCGCATAAAGGGCCTGAGCCAGACTTTAATTCGGCATACCCTTGACTGTCTCCTGAGTTTCTACCGCTACGCGGTCATATTTCCTCTCACAGTCAAGAAAACAGCAATAATTCTTTATTTAGCCGAACTTGATTTCCTCACAGAGACGGACGCATTTTATCTTCAAATGCCGGTACCTTGTCTACTCACATGCAGGCCGCCCGCTGAGAAGGACATCCACACCGTACAGACCTTAGTTGAGGTGTCAGACGAAAAGTGCTCCATCTGGGTTTTGCCGTGCGTGACAACCCGACTACGGGGGAAAGGGAATCCTGGTAGATGGAGGAAGTCATTTCCAGAACAACACACCCACTTACGCTTCTACTTCCCTTAAACGAGCTGTTCAGGTTAATGGACAGAGCCAGCATTAGCGTTAGGCCGTGACTATACGCCAGTGTTCAATGTGTTGTTTGGAAGGTTGTGGTGGGTAAAGAGCGAGGGTAAGTAAGTCGTAGTCACATTTCGTCACCTGCTACGATATTTGCAACATAGCGAGATATCCCATGTTCAAATTTCTTCAGCAGCACTTGGCAACAAGAAACACGTCGGTGTCACCTGCTTTTCATTTACCGCCTGGAGTACCCAGAGAGAACAAAGTTTTCTCGCTTGAAGATGATCGCCGAGAATGCTGGTGCAGTAATGTTCAAATCTTTTTGAGTATACCTACAAAAGGTCTGGAAAAAATCTTTCGTAAGCTGACAAGATGTACGTTGAGTTTACTTTAGATCTGATAAAATACATTTGGCCTTGCACAATAAGTTATTATGATCACACGAAACTTTGCTGTCACACGAGGCGTGATTCTGTCATGTAGCCTGTGAAAATGATGTATTACCTTCGAAATTAAATGATGCGTTACTTTTGTGATGGTTTGTTAACGAGTTGCAATTAATCCCCCTTTCAGGCAATTTTCGGCTCATTTGGCTTATTCGTTTTGAATGGGATAATTTGTATGTTCAGCAATAAATAGTTTTTTTTTAATATTTGAAGTCCTTATCACCTTTTATATTCGGAAACACTGCTGTATTTTCTTTTTATTCGCTCAAAATTCTTATGAATTGTTTTCTTAAGAATGACTCACAAAATGGTATCTTATAAGGCGTCTCGGCCTGAAATCGAATCAGCAGGCAGTGAAATTAGCTGAATAGGATATTATACCATAAAGTAAATTATACTGCAGACAAATAGAACATTGCAAATTGTAAACTGACGCTTCAGAAATTGTAATCAAGGAGTGTTTAACCTACTTCACTTAGACGGGAATATTTATCCAAATTTTTAAGTAAGCGCTTTTCCAACGTGGATCGAAAGCTTGATACCGTTTTAGAAGAAAATCGCTCTCAGGAATCTGCGGCTAGGCGGGATTGCAGATAAAATACCGCTTTCCATTGTGAGCGCTTCGTTTGAGGGATTAAGATATGTTAATACATAATTTTTAATTATAATTTTAAATTTATGAAGGCAACGTAATAATTCTATGAAAATTAGACATGCTACTTTCCGATAAACAAGGCGCACACTGCGGTCCGTAAAAGTTGAAGAGGAAATTGTTATAGACGTAGACAAACGAGAGGAAATTGTTACATCGGTATTTTTTACATCCGGAGACATCTGTTAGCGTATGGAAATTAGTGGTGATCCAATATTTAATAAACTAACAACATAAATTCCTAGTTTTTGGAGCGAATTATTCTGGAGAATAAGGATCAGAATTCAAAGATTAAAAAAAAAATTCCTTAGACACTCCTTGCCAATTAAAATTTCGAGGGTAAAATTAACCTCTTTTTTGGGATTGAAGTTAGATGAACGCAAATAGCTAATATGTATTTTGTAACATGTCCTCCCTTACAGAGTATAATTGGCATATCCAAGCTTTCTTCGAAAATATATAAAAAAAAAAGCCTAATATGCATTTTGTATTTCAACGCCCTTTCCGGGATTACAGTATAAACTGTTTATAGCCAAGTCAAGAAAGTTTTACGGTATTATATAAAAATTATCTTATACAACGAAAGAGCCATTAATTCCATTATTCCTTTTAAGTTGACAGCGACATGGTTAAGGTCGAATCGTTGCAACTTATCAAAAATATTATGAAATTAGCCGTCTGCGGTGTTTTTTTTTCTTTTCATTTTTGTCTTTAGAAGTTCGGGTTTCGTATCGGATTTTGAAAAATGAGTGAGTGGCGGCCGTGCTGTCATGGTTTACGGGTATGACGCAGTGGAAGTTTGAAATATGATGC
>JAHWFO010042181.1:2224954-2264762 GCA_023313115.1 Rhysida immarginata | reverse complement strand
AAGAATGGGAGCCTTGGCAGCGACATCTGTCGCCAAACTTGGTGACACGTGCTTTCTATCAACCGTTTACGAACGGATTTGAAGCGAGAGCCCAGATTTTCCACTGAGAAAATATGACAGTCAGGCAGTTGTTCTCAATTCAAATCCTTTCCGAGCCATTATTTATCTTCAGTTGCAAAAATCCACTATCAATCTTCCTCACTAAAACCTCCCTCTCCAAACCTTCATTCTTTCCGTTTCAATGACAGGCTAAGAAATTAAAATGTTGAAAAATGTGAACTTTACGGAATTAATTGAATTATTGGAAGCCTTCTTAATGTAAAAATATCACTTGCACAAATTCAGATGTCTAACAGCAATTGAAAAATTTAATGAAATGATGTGGATATTTTACTTAAGCAATGTCAGCGGCAGAAGAATTAATTGTGTAAAAAAAAAATTACTTTTTTGGCAAAAAAAAAAGTGTAAAAACCCCTTTAATATTTTGTGTAATCTTAATTTTTAACTGAGCAATAGTTCATACTTTAATTCATTGTAAATTTTAATTTAAATACATACTAAAAACACATAAATATTATTTATTTATAAACAGTTTAAAGATTAACGATTTTGAAGAGAAAAGATATCGGGCACTTATTTTTATTGTGATTTATTAGAATCACATAATGGGTTAAATGCGTTACAAACAAAAGCAAACCTAGCTTATTTAGTAAAAATAGTGATTAACAGATGTTTTACTTGGAAGGGAAGTATCCAGGCTTGCACCTTCAGAAAAAAAAAATCAGTGCCACCATGAAAGCTGATAGGGAGATGCTGACAACACTGGTGAAAGACAGTCTCTGTTGTACAGAGAAGAATTTGATTTTGATGGGATGGGAAAAGCCAAATAAGATTTGTCAACTATCTTGTGCTACCTATCGCTATCTCTTGCAAACACATAAGAACAATTAGGTGGCGGTAAACCAAGCGACTCTACAATAACAACTACTAGGAGAAAGGATAATACACATAATTTTCTAACCCTATTTTTCCCCTGTTTAATCTTCTGCTTAAATAAATGGTGGTAATAAATGCTATTTACTCGAAGTTAAATTTCATATTAAGATGCTTTACGTATACATCAAGCATAGCTCAATATTCCCTTACTCTAGTTTGCTATACGTATTACAAAAACTGTACTCGTATTTAACAGTTCATTAATATCCGGAACGAACCGTATCAATAAAAACATACCAATTTTAATCATTTCAATGAATATTGTAAATTTGTATCTACATATTTAGTAAAATATGGCTTTTAATTATATTAATAAAAGTAGAGATTAAAGCTCGAGTTATTTTTCACTAGGACTATCCTTTTGAAAATAGATTAGCAGTACATTCATTAACACTCGACTCGAAATTTATTGTGTAGTAGAAAAATGTTCATTATATAGAAATGAGTCCAAGGACTCTATTCATTTACTTCGTTAACATTATCTCTTTTGTTGGTATTCAGTGCTTTTTTATGTTGTTAATCTAAAATATTTACCTATTTTTTTAAAATAATATTGATGTCATTGTCAGATTAACGTCCAAATTTTGGTCGTTGTCAGCTTTTCTTATGAGGAGGGAAGTAAGAAAGAACAACAAAAACAAGGCATTCTTCTGATGATTGATGAAAGAAATACTGCGCTAAAAGTTCTTTTGAGATCTATTATTCATGTCGACGTCGTTCTAAAGAGGGTGCCTGGCATTTCAACTGTCAACCAGAAGTAATCGATCTGTGAACGCACACACACACGCTCACAATCTCTTTCTCTCTTTTACTTTCGAGCACTTAAAGCCCTCCCAAACAGAACAGTATGGTAGCAAAAAAAAAAAAAAAAAAAAAAAGACAATAGAAAGAAAAAGTGTTTTCCCTTTCGTTGTGATCATCTGGGAACGTATGAGATCACGAATAACATGTTTTTGATTAGAAGTGTAAAGTCTGGCGCGCTTTGAAATTAATAACATAATTTAATTGTCAGTGGCAAAGCGATTGACACTTCATGCTTATTTTTTTCATTTGCATTTATGCGAAGTTCCATCATTCCCAAAAACATTCTGAATAAAGGGAAAAAAAGATTACAGAGAGAAATTCAAAGAAAAACAAGAGAAAAAAGTTCTTAAAGAATAAATACACTAGAAAAGAGCTTCTGGAGAAGGTTCCTAATCCCATAATTAATTCATGAATTTGGATAGATTACATTCTACAAAATAAATTCATAAAGACAAAAGTTTGATTAAACGATTAATAATGTTCATTTTGGTCAAGAAACTTAGAAGAAAAGTTCGAAATACCAGAATTTTAGTTCCAAATATACCAATTTGATATTTTTCAGAAATTTAAAAGGGATCTAAAATTTTTGTTTTCAGAAATTTTTTATAGCTCTTCATTAGTAGTGCGATAGAAACATTACATAACTTTTTAAGCATTTGTACATTATTATACAGAAAAAAGCTACTCATATTATCTAAATCCTAATATCAAGAGGCCCCATAATTCGTTGCTATTGGCCTACCCAGAATTTATTGCTTAGGACCTCATCAGATTATAATGATCTGCCGGGGAAGTTACTTAATCCCTTTGTTCTGCAAAAGACAAAGAAATGAAGTCGGAAAGGAACAAGCTCAAAATTAATGAATATTTCGATGCCAGTTTTAGCATTATGATGAGAAAATTAAACGGCTTAACTATTGAGAAATCTCTTCCTCAACTGTGAATTCGAAGAAAGAATCCTTTTGGCGTGGCAAGATTGCCTGGATCCATTTTCCTCATGATTAAGAGAAAATTGCATTTGAAATATCATTTCGGAATTTGCGATCCGTCTTTCATGAATGAGAGAAGAGGGGGGAAAAAGTCTCTAAAACGTTTTATTCCAATCAATCTTAAATTGGGAGGAAGTCTTTGCAAGTAATCATTTCCAGAGAGGGATCTTAAATCACTGAAAAACAAATGATTTTTGCCGATTTCGTCCACATTTCAACAGTTAACCATTTCACAAGGTTAAGACTCTATGGATTTAAGTTTTTGTCTTTTATGTATAGAAATTTAAACGACAAGAAAAAAAAGACTTCGCCGTTTTAAACACGATTTACGTAAAACAATAAATAGACTTTCTTCCTCAACCAAAAACAATTTTAATAAAAAATAATAAAAATTACAAATTGTGATTGTTTTGGTTGAGGAATAAATTCTATTTATTGTTTTACTCATCTAATACCTTGACATATATCAATAGCTAACGATCTATGTAACTTACCACTGTGATTTTAATTGCACATAGAGTTTTATTTTTTTTTTAAATTTACATTTGAATCAATAAAGCATTCGAAATTATCCGTATTGAGGACTGATCCTCAACCGATAAAAAGAAGATTTATATGAATTGCTTAAAAAGCAAAATAAGTTTTATCGATTACTTTTCATCAAGAAACCTTTAAAAAGTGCTGCATAATATTTTGAAGCACTGAGAAGGAAAAATATTATTTATAGGAAATTTAATGATAATTAAAGCATGGATTTACGATAAATACATAATCCTTATGCAGGAACGTTCCTAGATTAGCATAAAAATTCTTGCGGGGTTATTAAGATAGCAAAGGTCCATCATAAGCTGATAACCTTTGCCATTATTAACCCTTAAGCAAATAAAAAGATAAATTTTAATCTTACTATCAATGATAACATTCGCAAAATAAAAATCAACATTAGAGTGCGATTATGACGGGCTAGCGATCCGAGTTTTAAAAACTGTTTTAATCCGCTCGAAATACCTTAATTTCAGCGGGATTCATAAAAATTTATTCTGACCATTTATATGTTTGTATAAAGGGGTAACTCGTCCAAATTCATGTTCCTAGTCATAAATTATTGACCAGATCTTTAGTTAGAGCGAATGGGATTAACACAGCGAGAGAAGTAGCGATTATTTTTAGCTCGTCGGTGGCTGGTTTGCGTTGACGTCACTGGCGGAAAGCAAACAAACGCTTCCGATCAGCGAAATCAGCACACGAAATTCACACGCACGAAAACTACAGTTGGAAACTAAAAACTTGTTCGACCTTTTGAAAATAGCTAAATAGTTATGCAACTTCAAATTCCACGAAGAACAAACTTGAATCAATATTTAATTCCGTATCTAATTCTTTATCGATTACGCTAAGGCGTTGCAACGCTGATTTGAAATTAATGAATTATATCTTAATGTTTGAAGCCGATATCTTCTAAGTTTTTCCTCTAATATTTATCCCCATTTTATATACCCTCCTTTTAAAAATTTAATATACTCAAGATCCGCAAAAAAAAAAAAATCGCTCAAACACTACCAAAATCTTAAGAAGTTATCGGGGTATTTTGTTAAAGATTATATAAATTAGTTATAGCAAAGATTTACTTGTACATTATATTGATACAAGAATTCTGGAAAGATCACAGACTATGAAAAAGGCATGATAGCGGTTACTAGGAGAAAATGAGGAAATGTCAAGCTTACTAGACTACGCAAAAACAACCGCGAATGGTAAATACACGACAAAAACAAGCTGTTGTTTACCTTCTTATAGGCAATTGATTGCTTTATTATAGGTTTATGTGAGCGCTAGCTGGAAGGTCATCACCCCTTTCATATGACTAATCTTTTCACAAGTGAGGGCAATTCAAACACCCACGAGCTCGAACCCGGAATCGATGCAAGTGAAAACAAGAATGATTTTACCGCCAAAGCGGATAAAGTGAGCACATTTTCGTGTTATAGAATCGTACATGGATATATAGAATTAATCAACATTTTAAAACACTTAAGAGAAAATAAATAAATATGAAAACTAAATTGTAAATTCTATTTAAGTAAGCTAATGTATAGAGAGAATTTAAACCATTAGGGCAAGTGCTACTAAACCAATAACCATTATCATTATTTACTCGTTATATTCACTCATGGCACATTGTTACGAGTTGTTTGATATATTACATGCCATATCTTAGCATTGAAAGTTCCATTTGGTACCATTAAAACACGCACTACTAAACAATTCACACCAACATTATTTACGCGTTATATTCATTCATGAGACATCCTAGCACGTACACGTGCCATTAGACCAATATCTGCTATCACTAGTTACTCTTATATATTCGTTCATGATATGTTGTGACGATTTCTTTGATACGATTCGTAAATTACATGCCATATCTGGTTATAGGAAATTTTTAAGGGGGTATCAAAATGGTACCATTAAAGCACGTGCCATTAGAGCACGTACCTATTCCGGCTATCTCACGTTCGTACTTGTTCGTGCTCTGTCCCATATTAATGGATTGGTGAAAACAGACTGTGAAAACGTTAATTCGTTTTCAAGTTATCATAATAAATACTAAGCTCCCTAGGAATAAAAAAATTCTCTTGATTTAGAGACCGAACTGCCCTTTCAATAATCGTCAAACACGTGCATCTTGCACGCGCACCATCTCATTAACGTATAGAGCACGCGCAGAACCGAACCCATGTTCTCAACACGCGTTTTCCCGAATGCGAAGATAATTCGTGAATTCAGCTATTCAATACATGCACTCTTTCTATTGCAACGCAATGAATTGTGGGAATTGTGTCTACGGACAGCTGGACAAACCGATCACATAAGCACATTTCTATAGAAAATGTGCTAAAAATGGAAAGCCTAGGTCTCTGATGTCAGTGAAATGACTATGTGAGAGGGTGAAAACGACTTTGTAGCGTGTTTTATTGGTGATTGAGCATATGTGACCACCATGACCTCCTTGACTCGTTTATTCGCTAGGATACAAAACCACAGCAATGACCCCACGACAACACAATAAATGTCAAAAACAATATTTTAATCATTCAATTAAGAATCCAAACAAACAGAGCTTTATATCAACTATTTACAATCGCGTTATAGTTCCTCTCTGAATCAGATTTTTACGTAATTAACTGCTATCACCTTCCAATTACAATTAATCATTTTTCTTATCATACAAATATAATGAGCTTAGGATTCATATGTTTATAAAAGTGAACAGTCAATGAAACTTCGTAACAAATACCTATAACTTTATTTATATCTTACGATTTATATCTTAACCATCTTTCAATTTATTTTTTGACGACACCTGTTTGATTTTTCAACTACGAATAGTCCGGGCAACGCCGGATACTTCAACTAGTGTTATATAAATGCATACAACTCGAATCTACTTAAAACCTGAAAATGCTGACTCTTCCACGGAAACTGATTCCTTGAAAACTGGGAACATTCTGCTGGTCCTCTGAACCACGTTTAGAATTAACAGGCGCTGATAAAGGACTTCGCGATTGCACAAACAGAATGAGTCTATTGAACCCATATGATATATGAGTCTCGAGTGGATCATAGGGTTTCTTTAATAACTGTAACTTACATTTGAACTCAGAGTGATATATGAACATATCTTGCGGGCAAGGTCCAAGAGCACATGTCCTTTTTGCTTCCTGATAGAAAGGACTGGCGCATCACTATATCAGCATCTTAATATAATGCCACATCAAATCGAAATTAATTTAAAGGCTAGGAGAGGTTGAAGATATTATCACGGAGATAATTGTTACTTGAGTGTAAATTTTACAAGTCTTAATTTATATAAACATTCCCCAGAAATCGTTTAAATTATAAAGGTATGTAAATCTCTCCCCGTGTTCAATTTTTATTTTATTCCAGGCTTCTTGTGTCTCGTCCTTCTTTTCTTCTACATCCGTCAGATGTAAATCTCAGTTATATAATAAAATTTCTATGTAGAATATTTATATCTTGCACTGAAAATGCATACTTATTACAGATTGCAATTACAAGATTACTAGAATGAAGGATAACAGAAGGCTGCATACGGTTTTTTTATATACGGTTCGGATTTTTATTATTTCTTTAGGGCAAGAGTTTAATATCGTCTTAAAAGGTCGAAGAATGGCGAGAGAAGGAAGACTAGCTGTCACTCAACGGAATCTATAAACCTGGAACCCGTCTTCAAATAAAAACAGAGCTGAACATTTTGGAAGAAAAATGATAATTACCAAAAGATGCAACTCATTTTCAAACAAGATGTAAACAAAATTAAATATTCAAATTTTTAATTATACTTAGACTTACGTGCCTTTGGGACATGATGGAGAAAATTTCTATGGCAACTTTTGTAGAAGAAATTTTCATAAACAAACAATACCATACAAAAAAAGTGACTTTATTAAAAACCAAAGTTACTTTAAATGCCTAGACACCGAATTTAATAACCTCAGAAGAAATCAGAAATTTAATAAACAAAATAGACTAAAATATCTCCATTAAAAGCATGTACTAAAAAAAAAAAGACATTCTATTTATATTTTGCCGTGTTTTTAATCCGAGTAAGTTATTTTAATGATCGCATGTTTTTATTGGAGATAGGATTTTCTCTATTTTGTTTGTTAAATTTCTAAATTCTCGTTTAGGTTATTACATTCTTAAATAGAACATTTACCTTAAGGCTGTGGATGGAAAGAAACCGCATTTCCACAAAGGTTTATTCATTCTTGTTAATCATAGTAAGTTTTCATTGACTAAGACGAACCCTCAACATAATATTAAGTAACAAAATTTTTATTCAAAATGCAACATACTTAAGCTTAAAACAATTAATTCCAAAAATTGCATGATTATCATTTTGCTTCAAATAGATACAAAAGAATTACGATTTTAGAATACCAATTTGGTAGAATTTACTTTCGGCGACGCGTTTTGGTATAACCAACATCATCATGGCCAATAAAAATACAAATTGTAGGCGTTAAGCCACTAAACATACAATTTAGATTGGTTTTGTAAATCCATCCACAATTTACCCCCCAATAAGCCAGTGTTCGAAAAAAGTTAAGCAGTTTTCGATAAATCATAAGGTACTCAGATAGACAGATAAACATAATGTACAACTAATATTTTTAGCATGCATTCATAAAATATGTAAATTAAACACATCTATAAGTTTTAAATTTGCATTTTATTAAATTAACCGGATGTTTTATAAAAGGGTTGTAGAGGATGAATACTATTTTAATAAATTAAACAATTAACGTGAAAAATTGAGGTTCATACTAATTAATTGGTTGGTTGGTTTATTAGAATTTAGGCGTCGACTACTAAGGTCATTTTGCGCCTTTTACACAAGTTATATCTGTACGCAGCCCAGGACAAACACACACATCCATGCCCACGGTGGTATTCGAACCCACGACCAGGCAGACTCGAAAACTAGAAAGTCTACGCCCTAGCCCTCTCGGCCACCTGGCCGGCACTAATTAATTGAGATTTCCTATTAAATCTTGAGTAAATGCATAGGTTCCTTTCTAAGATTTTCAATAATCGAAATAAAATATTTGAAAAATATGTTTTATGAAATTTACACATAAAAAATTGTTTATGTTGAAGATAATAATGTCCAAGAAAACGACAGAAAAAAAATGTAGGGCATTACTTTCTGAGCAACCCTTGTACGTGCTGTAAGGTAAAACATCATAAATATAACAATATTACAATATTAAAATAACAAACAAATTTACTGGAGTGTTATCAGGGAGCGTATGGTCTCAACGAGTAACTATAGAAAATAAATCGAAATATCGAATTACTTCAAACTTGACTCCAACATATAAATTTACACAAAAAAAATCATAAGAAAAACAAAGCCAGATATCTTGTATTTATTGCGTATAATAACATGACCATCTGATTAGAATTTAATTAAAATTTGGTCTAAGGCCAGGGAAGCCAATGTTTAAGAATTGTCGTATTAGTAAGAGGAATATATACCGGGTGTTTCAAATATAACCGGTATATTTGAAAAGTCAATAAAAACTAAACGGGCAGCGAAATATTTGAAAAATCAGTATACACTAAACTAACATTTGTTGCAATATGCTTGGGACAACAGTAAATTTCCAGGCAGACAAACTTTCGAAATTACAAACGGTGTATTTCTATCGCTGCCCGTTTAGTTTTTATTGATTTTTCAAATATACCGGTTATTTTTGAAACACCTCGTATATAGAATATTTTAAAACACGATGCAGATAGTAGAGTAAAACATTATACCGTATATGCTAAAAACATATTTTATTCATAAAAATTAGGTACACGGATGTAGGAAGGTTTGGAGAACAGGTTTATTCTATGTAACCACCGTTAGCCGCAATGACGGCTTCATTGAGAGACCGGAAAGGTTGACATCAGGGCCGTACTCGGGCCGTACTCCCGAAATTGGCCACCATGTCAACTAAATCTGTTACATGGGGGACCCCCCCTCCACAAGCAGGATTGGGCCAGCCCCCCTCAGCCCCCCCCCTCCGAAAAAATTTCTGGGTACGGCCCTGGTTGACATGCCCAAATTAAAGTTATTCTGGATATCGGCCATTACCCCATTACCAATGGCCGTCTGGTCGGAACCAATGGTATTATGGAAATGTCGATTAGCTTCCCGTTCAACAACGCCCCACATGTAATAGTTCAGGGATTGAGATCTGGTGAGTGGCCACAAATTCGATGTGTTGTGATCATGCAGATGGGTTACCATCCATTCTTGAGTCGTCACAGTTTTATGTGCAGTTGCAGATTCCTGTTGAAAGACATACGGCTTGCCATTGCGAAAGCTGTCGATCCAGAGCTTCACAACTGTTTGCAGCAGCACAATGTAGTCAGCACCATTCACTCGAAGACCCCGTGGAAAGAAGTGGGGTGCCATGAAGTGTCCTTCATTATTCACCACCCGTAAATCCATCACAATTGCGGGAAACTTGGCGTGCAAACACGTGGGATGCCCGAGAGATCCGCACATAACCATCTGTTATGCCAGGTTACTCTGGATGTTTGAGTTTGCTCGAACATACGAACCTATAACAAAGATACACCACAGTGCGGATTGTGCCCTCAGAAACCTGGAGATATCTGGCGATGGCTCTGATAGATATTCCTGGGTTTGCATTGATAGTTTTTTTTTGCAGCTGTTGTACAAATTGTGGTGTTTTCATACAGTTCGAACGTTGTGCGTGCTTTTTTCGCTTGGCTACAGGCGACGCATGTCCTTTGTTCACAAATGATCTGGCGACTTTCAAAAATGTTGCAATTTCAACATCGCTGTGCTGTGCGTGTAACGCAACGATCATGGCGTGTCTTTTTATTTCTTGCGTTAGCTGACATAATCCGTCATTGAAGCTCCGTAAAGTTGAAAATACAGATATTAATATACACATAACTGCAGGCCCTCAATCACATGTACTCAAATACCTTGCGCACGCTGTATAAAAAATTATACATACTAACCATTGATCGGAGCCTTCGGGAAAAATTCCCTAGTGCTAGAGGATTGTTGAACTGTCGTGAAGGGACTGCTTTTTTCCCCTGCTTTGTTTTCGAAGGGCATTCTCAAAAGGTCAGCAAGTCTAACTGCAGTTTCTTGCAGGATAAAAAAACTCTATAATGCGTTCGCTTTGTCTTCTCCAGTAAGAAAAATAGAAAACTTTTGTCTTCAGCTTCCCTTTTTTTTATAAAAACATGGCAGCTTTGTTATTTGTGACCATTAAACTTTAAAGTATAGACCAATACCGAAACTAAAAAAAATTCCAATAAGAACAACAGAGGTGAGAAGAGAAGAAGCGAAGAAAGGTTGAACTTTACAAAAATAGTGCGACTCCACTCAACAACCGGCGATATTTAACTGTTTCCTATAATGGAATAGGGAAGAAAAATGAGCTAAAATGGAGATGGGAAATTTATTCGTGGGAACAGGGCTAATGATACTCCTCCATCTTTCCGCTGACATTTTCAACGACAATAATGAATCACGGTCGGCAAGGCATTCTTTGCTGGGCACAGTTTTAAATTAGCGTTTGCAGGATTTTTCTTTCCTGTCCGCGGTGAACTTTGATGATGAAGGAAAAGTGGCGACTCATCTTTCATTTGGGCAATTAAAATATCTCGCCTTTTAAACAACAATAATCCCACTCGAGACTTCGTTGGAACTGTTTAAAAAAATACGAGCCGTGCTTAAAAATAACCAATGGCAACCGTTGCCAATTTGAGACCGCATTAGGAGCCTAGAGAGTTTCTTTTCTATTCCTTTTCAGCAAATCTGCAAAGATTTATTGGAAAATTTTAATTGTCTCGATCGGTCGTAGATAACGGTTATTAAGAAGACAGGTAAGCTTATATGGAACCGCCAAGAATTTCATAAACGCTATTTCGTAATGACTTTCTATTTTCAGTCGTTCATAATATTCTTACCAAATTACTCGGACCTTTTATTAATTATCGTAGGAAAATGGAATTCATCAATTCTCATTTGCAAAAAGGAAAAAAAATTGTTCATTACGAAGGTAATCAAAGGAGACAATTTTAATTTTCTCTTTCTTAAAATCAAGATTAATTTAAAGTTGCGTGATTTAATGAGATTTCCGATAGGGATAGACAACGCTAATTATACTAACGCCTTTTCGAATCAATAACAAAAAGGAAATTTGCTTTTTAAGGCCTGTGTCATAAACGACGTATATGTCATAGTTCCGTAAGAAATATTTTGTCCGGATTTAGTTAAAAAAAGAAAATATCGTTAAATTCACATCAATGCTGAAGGCCACAGATGAAATATGAATTAAATGAATTGAATTTGAAAAAATATAAATTTAGTCCCTCCGGAACAAGAATCACATAATACGATGTGAAATGAAATTAATTAAAATTAATGAAAATGAAAATCAATTAAATTGGGTTCGTCTAGGGGACAAAGCAAAAGTAATCCAAGTTCAAGTCTGGATCTTGCCAGAAAATTGCCTTGTCTAGCGCAGTAGACGACTCTAAAACAGAAACAGCGGGCAAGACACAATAATTTATGGGCCAAAGCACTTAACTAATTCATTGGTCTCGTTGCATAAAAATCAATAAAGAATGGCAGAGCAGCTATAGTTATTATTAAAACACTCGTCACTCGAAGATTTCCAGAAATGCGGACGGAATTGCCGTCGAAGAGATTTGCCATTTGCTGCCAATGATTTAATACTCTTCTTATAGGAATCGCAGTATGATTTCTTGTATGTTTGCTTTGTTAATTGTGTACCCGACATTGTTATCTTAAGGTATAACATCACAGATTAAGATCCAATGAACGCGGCGATGATGTAGAAAATGAGAGACAGAGTTTTTCTTCTATGAGACACAGCTCAACTTAAGCTTCACGTTTTTTATGACGAGATATTGCCTCTTGCAAAGAAATTGACGCATTAATATACTCATCCCATCTGAATAAGAAAACTGCACAGCAAGTTCGGTAACGCGTGGTAATTATCGTGTATGTTATACACTGAACGACCAGTTTATTAGAGACACCTCTTACGGTAAATGGATCGGCCTCTCAGTGACACCCAAACAATGGAACAGGTCGAAGCGGTGTATAAAAGGGATGCGTTGGATCACAAGTTGCAGTCAGCAGCAGAAGTGGACTGAATAAGGGTAAATCCAAGGATTTGACCGACTTTGAACGAAGCATGATCGTTGGAGCTCGACGGGCGCAGTTGAGCATTTCGCAAACCGCGAACCTCCTCGGGTTTTCCCGTGCAACAGTATCAAGGGTATTCCGTGAATGGCAGTTATGCCAAAAAACAACCTCCAACAAACACAACTCCGGACGAAACAGGGCTGTGGATGAACGAGGCCAACGGCGACTGGCACGAATCATTCACAGAAAGAGGACGGGAACAACCTAACAAATTGCAGCGCAGTTCAATGAGGGAGCATCCCAACCCATTTCGGAGCACACGGTGCGGCGCACCTTGTACTGATCTGGGTTTAACAACAGGCGGCCAGTACGGGTACCGTCGCTGTCACTGCAAAATAGGAAAGCCCGCCTGCTATGGGCACACAGGCATCGCCACTACACACTGGATGAGTGGATGGATGAAGGTCACCTGGTCCGACGAATCGCGGTTCCTACTTCATCATGCGGACGGCAGACTGCACATCTGGCGCAGACAGCACGAGGCCATGGACCCATCCTGTCAGCAGACAACCGTACAGGCGGATGGAGGAGGAGTGCTGATCTGGGATGTCTTCTCTTGGAACACACTGGATCATTTGATATCCGTAGACACATCCCTGAATGCGACACACAACCTGAACATTATTGCCGATCAGGTGCACCCGTTCATGATGACTGTGTTCCTTGGTGGTGACGGACAGTTTCAGCAGGACAATGCTCCATGTCACCGTGCTCAAATGATCTTGGACTGGTTCGAGGAACATGACGCGGACTTCCACCTGCTTCAGTGGCCAGCTCGGTCGCCCGATCTCAACTCGATCGAGGATTTATGGGATGAAGTGGAGAGAACCATCTGACGCCTTCCCACACTACCGTCCAACCTGCAACGGTTTCAACACCTTGTTGAATACATGCCAGCACGTATTTAGGCACTTCTCGCCGTTAAAGGAGGCGCAACACGCTATTAGCGGGATGTCTCTAATAAATTGGTCGTCCAGTGTATGTTCACTGGGGTAGATTTTTCGAATTAAAACGGCCCGTAAACGAAATTAGCAGCAAATCTTGTCTATACCGTAATTGCTGACGAACTAAAGGGAATTATACTCGTGGCACGACCAACCTGAGACTGAAGAATTTGTTACAGCTACGTACTCTTGCGCAAAAAAGTCCCTCTAAAATTTGTATAATTTGACCTTATAACTTAACAGTCTATGGAAAAAATCATTAAAACATTATTCATCAAATTATAAAAATTTTAGAAAGGCTATTTTTTTGCGCAAGATTTTTTGGTCTCAAGTTGATCTTGCGGCGAATATAGTTGAAATGCATGGGTGCTCTCATTATCCAGATGTGATGTTTTTGGTTTTAATAAGCTTTATCATTCCATTTGATGTTTTCCGGCGGATCCTATAAAAGTCTATTTAATCAATAAATGACAATACAAACATCTTTCGGAAGCAGGCATCTCATGTTTGCAATTCAATTCTTGCGTGTATCGTGTTTGTATGGCTGGCACCGTAGACCTTTATGTTTCTTTTTCTTTATGCTTACTTTATCCAAGCTAAGCTTAATTGCCTTGTTACGGAAATGTTCATGCAGCGCACGTGCATCATTCTCATTTGACTGTTCAGCAAAAGCAGTTGAAAATTTTTCAGGTACTTACAGAATTTTAGATTAACACCCTCTCTTTGGCTCGACTGTCACACAGCCTTATCGTCCAATCGACCATCTAGCTGAGGAACTGCACTTGGTATCAATGGATATCTTCGCACTTTCTTTAGGCTTCTGTAATCGCCAACTGCAGCAGCAGCATTCTTTCCATTTTGATGAATGCATTTCACAAGCAAAGCACGTTCAGGCAAAGTGAGAGCAATCGCTTAAGTCGAGAGGCATAGAATAAATCTCGTTATTTTGTTTCTTTCGTTTTTCATCATCGTTTCCTTCTTTCAGCGCCACAATTTTTTAAAACTTATTTTAATTTATTGTCAAAACACCTTCTTCGCCATAGATTTGTATATCTAGCGAATATGATGGAATATCGATCGCTATATTTTCACTGGTTTGCTTTGCAAATTGTCTTAAATAAGGATAGTTTTAAATAACCCTTTATGTCAAATTTAATTTTTAAGATTTTTTTTTTGTTAGTCAAAGATTTTGTAAAAATCAATTCTTGTTGATTAAGTAATAATAGGATGTATTTTGTATAATTTGGTGACGCGATACGGCTTTTTTCCTCAATCCTCTTCCCTTTAAAAGGACTGGGGACAAGCCAATTTTAAAAAAAAACGAACCCTTAATATTTACAATTACCAAGAATGCGTTGTTATTGCTTAACTTTGAAACCAATAATTACTGTATAATACGGCAGATACTATGAGTAAAATTACTTCTACTCTTTTAGATAAGCATTAATTAAAATGTTCTTGAATGTATGTTCTAAAATAAGCATCATGGAAATGCAAGCACATGAAAATAAAAGATATTAACGAAATTTTTTTTAATGTGCTTTTTCATTTGTATGTAGCGTTTTGTCATAGAAAAGAATTTATTGCTTTGTTAAAATTTCTTTGTCCGAATCTTCGCATTTTGAGAGTAATTTAAAGCTTTAAAAAAGTAAAGCTCATATTTCAATCTTATCTTCTGGCTAAGTTATTGAGAAATGTTGGGGAAGGAATAATTGAAAAAAGAAAGCTTTAATTTACAGTTTTCATAATTCAATAAGAAATATCTTTGTTTTCTCCTATTTAAAAAAAAAAAATCTTTTTTTTCTTTTCTGAAATTCTCAGAGAATTTTTCACTTTCACGCTCGAGGGCAATTCTCTTCAACGCATGCGTCAGAATTCCAAAGAGATTCCTAATTTTTTTCATTTAGTATTGGTTTAAAAAGAGAGAGAGTGAGAGAAAGCGCGTGAGGTCCTTGGGAGGCGCGAACAGCAGCGCCGTGGGAACACTTTGGCTCGACTTTCCAAAGACAATGTGATTATTCTGCAAATGAAACCGAACAAAGAGAAGGGCCGGGTGGATCCTAATGGAGGGAAAAGAGGGAACACGTAGTGATTGATGAGAGACACGATGAAGGAGAACAGCAGGTTTTTAAAGGCGTTCGCTAACATACTGACTTCACTTAAATTCTTGAATTTCTTCTGAATGAAGGGATTTTAAGAGAGTTGAGGGGTGGGGGGGAAGGAAAAAAGGAACGCAAACGCCATTATCGGCTCCCGTTGTCTCTTCAACATGCTCTTAAGTATGTGTTTCTGTACAAACAAGAGAGACACTGATCTTCTCTTCTGTTTCTCCTTTAACATCCTTCCTTTATTTTTTAACCCTATAATTTTTCTCTCGTCTTCAGAAACATTCATTTTACAAGTCATAAACGCGGAAGAAAATTGCTCACATGATGTGTGTCAATATCTTTTGAGGAAAAAAAAGTTCGCCTTGAAATTAAAAAAACTCCGCCAAGCCGTACAGCTGCTATTTTTACATTGGAGTTCCGCAGAAAAGCCAACCCGTTTTAATCGTCATAGTATAATTCGCTTGAGGAAAACAGCTCTTTTGCGGATAAAAGGCTTACATATTATAACAGTGACGAAACAGGTGAAAAAACGTAAAATAACTCTATTACAATTAGTCTCACTAGACAATATATAAGATTTAAGAGTACATGTCTCTTGTTGGAGGAAAAAGGTAAAACATTACATTGAATCCAATTTTGAAAAGAAAAAAAAACAGTAACTGGAGAAAAGGTACAATAATAAGGAATAAATAGAAAAAAAATTAGATATATCTGGAATGTAATATGAAAACTGTTTTATAAATCCACATTCAAATTTATGGCTTATTTATAAATTTTAAATATATGTCTCCAGGTTGAAAAAATGTAAATAAGTCACTATATTAAAAAAATTAATGAGAGACACGATTAAAAAAAAAACTAGTTCCAGGGAGCAAGTTTTGAAGCATTAACTATCAAATTGCAGAGTCATGTTCAAAAATGAAGTTCGAGTTAAAAAAAAGTAAAAAGAACCTCGCTTGTGTCTAAAATAAAATTTTTACGAGTTGAAGTTTTAAGGTAAATAACTCCAAGAGCAGAACACAAGATTAATTTTCCACCCAACATCTAGAAATAAACATATCAATATTATTAAACGGAAAAGAGGCTTATTTATTAAGAAGGTCGTCCAATCTTTAGTAAGTAGAAAACAAGTTAATCTTAAAAAATATTTTTAGCTATTTATTGAACAATAATACTTTTCAAAATAAAGATTATATTGTATGTTACTTTCCAAAATAAACAAAACTATTTTAAATGTGAATGCTTATGAAACAACATTTTAAAATTGTATTAAATCCGCCTAAAATATTACCCATGATCTCTGACATTTAAAGACCGAAACTTTATTACAAAGGTTTCCCAAAGCTGAAATCGCATTTCTTTTTAAATTTCATCTAAAACTGAATGCAAAGAGTTGAAATTTTATTCAAGATAACCCAATTCCCTTATTTATAAAGCTCTGTATTTCTGAGCAGTCTCGCTCACAGTTTTCTGTAACTTTTTAAATTTTATTTAGTCAAAACTTTGGAGTCTTCGGAGAAAAATGCAAAATATCAATTCTTTATAACCAGGTTGGTTTCCTAAAAACTTACAGCTTTTGATTAAGCGGGCACCTTTTTATCCCTGAATGTTCTTTTTTACGATTAACCTTTAAAATTTATTTTATTTTGGGCCAAATGATTAATAAGAATTAATTTAAATTGCTATGATAGATTTAGATTGCTATGATTTTCTAAGATTAATCCAAAGATGCTTAGAAATGTCGAATTGTTTTAGAAATTTTTTAAAGATATTTCCTGATAGAGCTCCAGTAACGCAACAGTTTCATCCTGGTATCGCGAGTTTCATAGGAGAAGACGCTCACTTGAAGACGAACCTCGCAGTGGCCGGTCAGCCGATGCAGTTACCTGATAGATCAAAATGACAATCGAGTAACTTAGTCCCGGATCGAGGCAAGCCTGAACATCAGATAATGAGCGGTTAAAACAATCTGGCATGACCCAAAAGCAGAAAGCAGCCAAGAAATGATCGAAAGGTTCAACAATGGGACATCAGAACGTGTCAACAACATCTGTATAGGTGACGAAACATGGCTTTAGCATCACGACCCCGAAGTTAAAGAATAAATCAAAAAATGGCTCTCCTATCCAAAGGGCAAGGGCCACCACAGAAATGCAAACATTCTCGGAGTGATGGGAAGGTGATGATGGCAACTTTCCTCTGTTCCAATGGTCTTGTGGGTATTGTTGTGCTTGAAAACAAAACGACGGCTACAACAAATTTCTATGTGACATCCTGCATGCCAAAAGTCCTAGAAAATGGAAGGAGAAGCGGAACAACAGGTTGTTGTGGTATCAAGACAATGCACCAGCACATGCCGCCATTAAGACAACTGAATTTTTCTGTGAAAATCGGGTCAAATTGTTGACGCATCCCTCCTATTCTTCAGACACGGCACCTTCTTTTTGTTCCCCACAAACAAAAGAAAGCTCAGAGGATTCCATTTTGACAGTGACGATGACGTCCTAGCAGCGTACAACAACTACATTTTGGAGCTCAGGACTGGTAAAAAAATGCATGTCCGACTGGTTCAGGAGGATGAAACTTTGTAAAGAAGCCGAGGAAGAGTCCTTCGTAAGATGCGTGCAGCGTTCCTAGCTAAAAACTTTAGAGTATCCCTCGTATATAATCGCCTACTTCCAAGAGCCAGTTTTAAGAGGCAGAAACCGCAAAAATTGTGAAGCAGTAGATGATTTACAGGGATATCTTCGAATGGAATTGCCCCTATGGCCTTTTCCTCTGCCATTTTTTTTTCACATACGCGCCCGTTGACTTTGAGGGCGAGTTGAAGCATTGTCCCGAGGAACCCATAATGCTGCGTTCTGTTGAATGGACTCTCCTATGTGTCTAGCAGTTGACCTTTGTCCTTTTGGCTTTTCTTCCGGTATGAAAAGTTTTACCTTTTCTAATATCTCAGGTATTCTTCTCTGGAAGGATCTGGTTCATCCAACATTAGGATCTTCTTATTGAGTCACTGCTGATTCCTCTTTCGAAATGCTTACGCCTCTATTTTTACACATTTTTATAATGGCTGAATATGAATTCTTGGTGTCTTATAGAGTCCCTCTCAAATCGGTCAATTTTTGGTGGCATACACGACGAAAAACTCTTCCATCAATTGGCCGAATTAGCACTAGGCTACATTTATAGCCTCGATCAACATTGTTTACATTATGTTCACGTGGTCCAGTACATATACGAGGGGAGATCAAAAAATAAGGTTACAAAGCCTGCAGTGAAACGTCTACATTTTATTTCATACAACCAATACAGCCAACTGATAGTACATACATTAGGTTACTTTTCGACATACTCTCCATATCGGTTTAGGCACTTGTCGGTTCGTGGGATGAGTTTGAATATTTCCTCCTGGTAAAAATCCTGTCTGTCACGAGATTTGGAAGAAGAAAAGAAAATCGAAAGAGGAAAAATAAAATTAAAACATTCAATGATTTTCGTTTCTAAAGAGAAAAGAAATAAAAGAGATCTCCCCCGCGACAGTGGAAATGGAAAGACCGCGAGAAATGAAGCGCGAATGAGGTCGGCGCACGAGAGCGAGGGAGGGAAGGAAGAAGAATTGTGGAAAAAAAAAGGTTTTCACGCGGGAAGAAGCAGAGAAAGTGATCTCCTATGGCAGGGCCGTAGCCAGGACGTTATCTTGGGAGGGGGGGGGGGGGGGCGATTTTCAAAAATTCCACTGAGTCGGACCTTTTTCCATAATGGGTTGGTCGTCGACCCCCTTCCCCCTCACTACGGGCCTGTATCAACACCACCTAAAACAAAGCCGTGACACCCAATTCTCAACGTCATTAGAAGAGGATTGTCGTCGGCAGCTCATGTAATGGAGTAAATGCACGAGCTCGATTTTTAAATAGAAATCATGGAAATATTATATTGATTTTTGTAAATAAGAATTCACAAAGTTTAACGAATAAAAAAAAATAGCAATTTATTTAATTTTAGCATTATTATTAAAGAATAAAAATTGAAATTGACATTTGTAACAATTAAAAATGATATAATTTTTAAACAATTCTAAAATTAACAAAATTTTTTATCAGAATTTGAGTTAATATAATAAAAAAAATATAATTAATAATTACGATGATTTGCATATGGCGCCATTTGCCAAGTCAATCCTCTTCTGGTCACGTGAGTATGACGTTGAGAACTTGGTGTCACGGCTTTGTTTTAGGTGATGTTGCCTGTATGGCCTTCTGCAGATGGAAGTTTCAGAGCTGGGAAAATGGTAAAGTTTTATTTTAAAAAGAGCTATGCCGGAGATACGAAAGCTAAAGTTGTAAACTGTGAGCCGTAAATGGAATAAGACGGATAAAGTGAATAATGCGCACTATCGTACTGAAAGCAATAGGAGAAATTATTCCAGCCAATTAAGAACTGACGATACTGCTTTAATTAAGGACAATTAGTTTCAACATACTAAGATATGTACACTTATTTATCCCTGTGAAGAATACCTGGAAGGAGATAAAGAAAGAGAGTCGTCAGCAGAACCGCATCAACCTCATGGTAAAGTGCTAATGGAAATTCCCCGTGTGGATGCAGCAAAAGAAGCCAACTTGCCCGGTAATATGCTTTTAAATACTTTTGAGATTAAATTGGAGAGGCCTATATTCAGCAAGTTTACATTTCGAGAGATTACATGGCTTCAAGGATTTAGTTTTAAGTTGAGCCGAATAGTTTCCTTGGAGTTACGCTCTTTGCCAAACACACACGCAGTAGAAGGAATTTTTCCTTTCGGATTGCAGTAATACATGGCTCAAGGAACAGGAGGATTTCTAGAGTATAATTATTAAGCGAGCGTAATTGCGTAATTGAAAGCTCGTGTTTAGGAATCTCTCTCTGTGGATTTGGATTACTTATCGTATTTAAGTTTTCTCAAGAAGATTACAATTATTTTTAAAAGTTTACTCCTTTTTAAAGTGGGAATGAAGAGTAAGATATATCTTGGATAAGTGTTTCATATCATGGGCCGAGATCACTTTATCACTTGAAGCATTATAAACTTTGAAGTTTTATTACTTTTCCTAAATATTGCATTATTGTTGAATTGAGTAGCTACGTTTATTGCTTACTAGAAGCGAACTCACCCGTTTGTATAATCGGGAAATAACGCATTATTAGATAACCCATTGTTAGATTTTTTCTTTGTTGTGACAACGACCACCGTCGCCGATTTTAAAATAATTATCATAGCTTAACTAAGCCTAGATACGAATTAACATGGTATTAATTTCTTCAATTTCAATTATGCATTCTTTATTTTGTCTATTGTGGCAGTTCATCATTTTTGTTTTGGAAGAATACAGCGTCAAGTTCACCGTCCACTTCTAGTGTATCCTGTGCAATTGACCTTTATCATAAACTCTCGTTCTCACACACTTTCTTAGCCTTCGTAGTCTTGACTACCCATGTGACCACATAAAAAATGGCGTCCCTTGGTCGTGTTGTAAGCATTTGTGATTTGAGTAAAATTCATTTTTTTACATTTTCCGTAGGTTTTTACTACTTTAAAGATTTTTATTATAATCTTTATTAATTTAACATGCATTATTAACCTGAAATTTGCAAAATATAATGATTAAATGTTTGCTGATAACCTTTCATAATTTTAATTTCATAGTCATTTCCAAATTACCTATAAAATTATTTTCTAATGATGTTTATTTCTTTCTCCTCACTCTGACAATTGGGAATACAACAATATTTAAGCATAGCAATAAAAATTTTGAACAACAACAATTAAAACTTTCACTTACGATATAGTCAACAAATGCCGTGAACACGTCCAGTATCCGCCATTTGCATTTTGTAAAAAAATCAGTGGCAACTAATCACAATACAGGGGATAAAGGTCAATTCTTCTGAAAAGTTTCTTCATGGCTTCATTCAGTGCTAACAATACTTACCTTCAGCTTCACGCAGCGATTCCCAGAAGATTGATGATCCAAGAGTGTATCATCAGGGCATCATAATTCCTTTCTTTGAAATTGTGCTTTAAAAAGAAATTTATATAAATGTTTTGTTTATTACTTTATTCAACTGACAAGATGATCAGTAGTGTAACATTTATCTAAATTCAATTGAAGATTACTTAAGAATTTATTTCTGCAAATAATTATAGCTTTTATTTATTCATCACACCTTTGCTCTAATTAATAAATCGCTTCCACGTTACAGGTGGTCTCCTAGGTGCTCCTTTAAGTGAGGAAAGTGGTGAAAGTCGCTTGGAGCGAGGTCGGGCTGTAGGGAGGGTTTTCGAAGATGTCCCAGCGAAACAGCTTCGACAGCGTGGTGGTCTTCTGGGCTGTAAAAAACTTTCACCTCTTTTCTCACTTGAAAGAGCACCTAGGAGACCGACGATTCGCTTCAGACGAGAAGGCGAAACACTTCGCGACAACATGGCTGAACACGCAAGGACAGAGGGAATATTCAAACTCGTCCCACGAACCGACAAGTGCCTATACCGATATGGAGACTATGTCGAAAAATGATTCTAATGGTTGTACTATCAGTTGGCTGTATTGGTTGTATGAACTAAAATGTACACGTTTCACTGCAGTCTTTGTCACCTTACTTTTTGATCTCCCCTTAAATCAATCAATTGTAATACGCAGGATCACCTGGAAGTGCTGATGCAAAACAAATGAGGATAAAATTTCTACCCGTTGTTTTTAGCGAGCATTTATAAATGAAACTCTCCGTGTTTTCGTCATTGAATAGGAATATCGCAAAAGAGTTAACATAAACACTAAAATATCACAGAGGTAGGGGGAAGTGAGGGAAGACGGATCCTCTAAGGTTAATGACTCTTTAATTCCAAGAAATAACCAATGGAATACTTTCGTTATTTTTTATTACTATATGAAAAACATTGTTGTTTAGTATGATAAAAAGACAACAGAAATATATGAACACTAGCAGAGGCACCCGGCGTTGCCCGAGATAATTACAGTTATAGGTTAAACAGAACAACCTCATGAAGTTAAATAATAAATTTGTTTTCAGTAATTCTACAATTTCCGTCTATAGACGAAGCAGTTGTTCAGATGTTTCCGATGCCCGGATAACTTTTTGTCATCTCTGCCTAATACTCATTCATTTCTTCACTGGCATTTCGATAGATATGAATTATTGTTATAATCCTTCGAAAGATTTTTATAGGACATAACACCATATGGTTGTTGGTTTGAAGAGTTGAGTTGATGCATGTTTGGTTATCGGTTATGTCGTCTACTGTAGCTCGAACGAAGGGACTGCGTCCTCTGTCATCTTTCACTCATTCTGAATAGTCTGCTAACTCTCCATTGTCTCCAGTTACTGATCATTATTAAATATTTCCAAGAAAATGTTAACTTCTAAGAAAAGCCCGAACAACAGGAATTCTACGTATTGTTACAAATTCAATTTTGTTTTATAATTCTCAGAGGTGGGATGGAACCATCATTCTTAATGAACCTACTTATATTGCACACTTTGCCCGGGACTTTACTTACTCTCTTGTTGTTCTGTCTCAGATTAAAATGTTATCCATCTTCACCCCCAGGGAGCATCAATGGATACTTTAGACCTATCTTTTAAAATTTCCCTTGCCCTTGACGTAGAAGCTCTAATACCCTCCTGCTTTGTGTTCAGATGTTTCCAATGCCCGGATAGCTTTTTATCTTTCTGTTGCAAATTTCACTGATCAATACTCGTTCTTTCTCTTACTTTTGCCAAACACAAATTTTCGCCATTCGTCTGGACGTTTTTAGGGAGCTCAAGGGAGACCCGTGTGATTACATAGCCTCCTCGATAAACACTGCCTTATCTATTTCCTGCCATTGTTAATAATTCGTTACCCCCCCCCCTCCCTAAAAGAGGTTAATATGGTTAATTATGTACTGCCACACCAGTTAATGTGTTAAGTATACAGTGCAACACCAGTTAATGTGTTAACAAAATTTCAACCCCCCTTCCCCCCCCCCTTAGGGGTTGAATTTCGAAAAACCCCTTCTTAGTGCTCACAATTTGTAAAGAACCTCTGTACAAAATTTCAAGTTTCTAGGCATTATGGTTTGGGCTGTGCGTTGATCACTCACTCACTCAGTCAGTTTCTTCTTTTATATACATAGATAGAGATTGAAAAAAAAAATAAAAACTAAAAAAAGTGCTTTTGGATCATTTCGTTCCAGCGATGAGGCACAACAGACCATTACTTTTTGCATGCAAACTTGAATGTGAACACTTATATTTGAACACGAAAAAACCGTTTCAGTGACATCTACACAGTTGTTATGCGCCCAGAGTTTACATTTGTGCTCACAGCTTCCAAGCCCATTTAAATCATTTTATTTGCTGGCACGAGATTTCTTCTGGTAATGTCATATCATTGCCTAATAAAACCAAAGCACACACAAATGAAAAGTAAACATCACGTCTATCAATATAGAATGTCTATCCATGAATTACCTGGCGGAGGCGAAATTGTCCGTTTTGACCTCGCTGCGTTGGACCTTGTGGCCCCCACCCAATGCATTATCTGTATGTATGACATAACTCGATCCCCTGGGTCTATAGCTCTTAAAGTTATGTATCTTAATTAAAGGCTCATCGTCTTCTTAATAGATATGCTAGATGCTTCGAATTTACAACTATTTTCTCTTATGATAAGATTGTTAATTACAAGTTGACCTTAGATCTGAACACGACAAAATCGTTCAGTCAGCCGCCGTTCAGAGTTGCTTCTTCTAAACAGGATGCGACAAACAAGAAATGCAAGGGCAGTACACAATGAAGAGGTTATTACGAATATTGCCAATTTAACAGAACTTAACATAGAAATATCCATATAGTCCATCTTGCCCCACAGGCATGTCTTGCCCCACTTTCGCCTACTTGAAATATAGTTAAATAAAACCGACTTACAAAATCCATCTGTTGTTCTTATAAACGCTATTTTTGGATTGTGTCTCTATAGTGTTCATCATTTCTTTTTCCATGTTTAATGTAAGAGTAAAGAAACTTCATTTAATAAGGAGGAAAGTAATAGAAATATAAGACAGCTAAACTGTGGACAATAGGATAAAACAATGGAAGAAGAAACCACTATACCACTTAAATAAATTTTATAAAATAAAACTCGTATGCACATTTCAGAGTTTTCTGTCTCTTTCATCAGTGAGAAACAACATTTATGTGGAATAGTGGTTTCTTTTCGTCCTTTATTGTTAGCAAGAAAGTAATTATAATCGTGCTTAGATTATTATAATTTAGAGTTGATGTTAAATTAAGAGTTTTGTTGTCTTATCTATTATTACATTTTAAAAATATACCAACCCTGCTAAAGGAATTTTTAATCAGAAAGTCTATTTCAGTTTATGTTGAAAATAAAAAGAATTGTAATTTATTTTTTGTTTAAAAAGTTTTGCGAAAAAGAAACTAATAAGGGAAGTAATTATATAAATTATAAAAAAGCTTTTTGAAATATCACGAAATTAAAAAAATAAATTCTCCACGACCTTAGTCCCGTATTAGAACGATATTTACAAACCGATCTAGATTTTTGCTAATTAAAAAAAATCCATATAATCATTTTCATTAGCTCTACTCAATAATTATAAAATTGTTTTTGGGTTTAGGGTTTGATTTGATTTTGAGCATTATACGTATTGCACCTTTTTAGTCGAGTTTTCAGGTGGTTTTAACGGGTTTGACAAATCCATCATGACGCTCACTGGCCAATAAACATTTAGAAAAAAAATCAAATATTTAATGTTAAAAAGTACCAAAATGCGAAGAGAGCACTTACATGAGCTGATAGAATATTACTCTGCTTACTGCTTAGACGCTTAAATTTTAGAACAAGGCTGGATTGTTGTAAGCATATGAAAAATCTGTTTTATGAAAACTCTTTATGAAAAACCTAGAAATTTGGGTTTTGCTTCGTTTTTTTGTGGCGTTATTTTTTTAAAAAAAACAAAACCGCTAAAAATGTAAAAATCGGAGTTCAGCTTCATTTTTGAATGCAGCTATTGTAATTCATTTTCGAATTCATTCCTCAAGAATGCCGTTGCGTTCCTATTCGAAGCTTAACAGAACAACTGAAACAGAGATTATTCAGCCCTTGTTTCCACTTGAAATCGGCTTAGAGTTGGGCGATATTCTTCCAAAATAAATCGTACTAATTAAATGGGGAAGTCGAATGTCTCTTACGTGTCACAGAGTCCGCGACATGTCTTTAATGGGGCCTCTTGTCCCTCCGGTTGATTCCTTTCTGCTGTCGACGGCCACTGGGCGCGCTCGCTCGGGTGAACACCTCGTCGTCGTCTTTTCGTTCCCTCTCGACCGCGACTAATGAAACGTTTCTGGTTTACGACGTCATGTGATCGTCGAGTAATTATCGAGGAGGCAGAACCTCGGCCGAGCGATCGCTTCTGTAATTAAGAACCCGAAAGATAACCGAACTTCGGCCAACAGTGAAAATAGCCGTTCCAAGAGTTATTCCTGCGGCTCTCATCCATTCTTCTTTGAAACCTTCATCAATCTCCACTGTGACTTTCTTGTCTTCTCGACGATTCATCCGAAACGTTACTGTTAGCTCATCTTCTTTTCATGCAAGATAAGAAAGAATTAATTTTAGATTTTTTTTTTAACAAAACTTAATTTTTTTTTGTCGTTTCGATTTTGACATTTTCACAAACACCACTAGAGGCTGAGGAAGATTCGGATATCTTTTCATGACCATCCTCACCATTTTTGTCCATTGAAGAATGTAAAAGGTGGTTTTATTTTGCAAAAGAACATTTGTCAAACCTGGAAGAGAATAGCTCGTGATCTAAACAAAAAGCGATGCAGGCTTCTTATCATTTTTGTTTGAATCTTCATCATTTATTTAAAAGCAAACCCATAAAACCTTTTACTGTTTTCTGAATTTAAGTATTCACTTGAAAGTTTTTTTTTCTTATAGTTCTTTATTTCCTAAGAAAAACATTTTCTGTCACACGCTGGAATGCTTCTTTTTTCCACGAGGATCAAGAGCTTTGGTGGTTAATTAAAAGCTAGAGTCGAAGGAAAGAAAGAATTATCCTTCACGAAGAAGAGAGAGATGAATTAACTTTTCTTTAAAACTTTCTATTTTCTGCAACAGTAAACACGGTTTTTAGAATTTATAAGACTATTTTTAAGTTGAATTAGACCTCTTATACGTTCATCTTCTTTTCATATTTTTTCTTTTAATAAAAAGAAACGCCAGAAAAAACAAACAAATAAAAAAGCTGCAAAAGGTAATAAATAGTGGGAATAATGAGGCAGGGCGTTTTGAAATTACTCCTGCAAAATAAAAACCGCTTAAAAATGATCTTTCATTTGTTACATCGAAAATGCCATAATCTGGAATTTTATTGCAAGTTTAAGAATCCATCTTCCTAAGACGGTAGTAAAGTTTCTTTCGGAAAAATTTTAAAATTGATTTAGTAGAGTTATGTTTTTATCCTCGTTTTGAAACATGATAGTACTTTGAATCCAATACAAATTTTTCACTATGAATTCATTGTTAGCCTACAGAAAACTTTCAATTCTATATTGAATTAGTTCAGTATATATATATTCATGACTTTTTTCTGATCTATTAGTACTATTCATGGAATCGTATTTTGACGTTTTAAACAGAGATTATTAATTTCTAAAGATTCTTAATAAGAGTATCGAAATTATTTTGTTTTAAAAGCTGCTATGATTTACTGCGAAGGCATATATTCGTTTTACTATGCGTGTTTGGGTGCTTGGCTGTCTATCCTAAAATTTCTCGAAAACAATTTAAGTTTTTCAAATTCGCTTTCACTTAATCGGTAGAGTATCTTTCTAAGCTTAGCTGATGCATTAGAAGCAGTATATGGCATGTGATGACTTCTCAGTCGATCGGAAAAGATGACAAATGAAAGAATAGGGCATTCTTTTCGATTTTTGAAATATCACGTTGGAGAAAATTGGCTTTTTAGAGCATTTGCTCAAAATCTATAATAATTGTAAAGCGAATACAGATAATTTTCATCATTAGGCTCTTAAAAACAAATTCAAGTTACTATACGTACAGGTTTAATTTTACATATTTGTAAATCGCTTTATGACATAAATGAAGCTTCTAAAAGCCGTTAATTAATGTAGTGGAACGGGGAATGGGAATATTACTTGGCTGATGAATGATGAAAAATAATTTTTACATTCACTTCTCGTGAAATGTACAAACATTCACTTCCCGTGAAATGTACAAACATTCACTTCCCGTGAAATGTACAAACATTCACTTTCCGTGAAATGTACAATGGTTGCGCAAAAATTAATGCCTAAGTATACTTTTTTTTCCTCAGTCAATAAAAAATAAAGTTTTTCATGCTGTAAATTTGAAATTTTCTGGGTTATTATTCGGAATTGTACGTCCTTCTGACAGACAGCGCAGCTGTAGTAATAAATTAAAATGGCGTCTGTGAATAACTCCCTTTGCAAACAACGAGCTATAATCAAAGTTTTGATTATAAAGAAAAGAAAACTTGTAAGCTGTCGTGGAGAGACGGAGATGTATGAACGGTCGATTCCTGCCACCATCACCAGCCTAGACTTGCTGAACTGACATAAGAGCTGATGCCGTTATTCGCAAGAATCAGCTCGTCACAAGTCGATAAGTGGATTTATTGCTTTCAGCATGACAAAGTTTACTCTGGAACAAGTCGAAATACCCAGGAAGCAATCACTAAATTAGATTGAAATATGCTCTCCCACTCCTCTCGATAGCACCGATCTAGCTCTTTTTGATTTTTATCTTTGTCAGTTTGTTTAAAGATGCACGGTGCGGGACAGAGTTTGAAGTTGACGAAGGCGGGATTCGTATGGTTGGATGCGACTACTGAGCAGGACAACAGCTGGTACAGGGAATGTATGCGTGCACTAGTTTCGCCTTGCGTATGCCGAACAAATTACGATAGAAATTATGTGGAAAATAGTATGTGTACAGGAAACATTCATTGACTGTATTATTATGCATACACACATTTAGAAGAAAAATGTTGGACATTACTTTCTCAGAATTTTCGGATAGAAATCGAATATTAATTCAAACTTAAACTGAGTAAATATAAATAACGTGCGAAGGAAAAACAGCACCTCTTTCTAATAATTCCACTTAAAGTTGGGAGGAGGAATAGAAATGTCTTGGGGTCAGAGAAAAAAAAGGTGTGAAAAGAAGCGGAAATAAGCTTTATTGGAATGTCGAAAGCAAGAAGAATGTAATTCGCTTTGGAGCCCAGGCAAAAGGAATTGCTCGGATGTCAGGAATGATTTATGCTCCGAATAGTGGACAAAATCTCTTCGTAGTAAACGAAATTGAAGGTAACTGATGTAGTCAAGGAGGGAAGAGGATCAAAATATGGTATATTAAGTGAAAATGAAAGAGGAACGTTGCTTAATTGCTTCAGTACAGCATGGAAGTAAGGAGCAATATTGATGAATATCAAAATAAGTTCGAAAGCAACACTGATGTGCTCTTATTAATGATAATTATAATTGTCCACTGTATAGAGAGAATATTTTCTTTTTTATTGTTGGAAAATATCGTTTGAGCCGACAACAGCATGAACAAAAAATAATTATTCGAAATGGATTTTTGACAAATATTTCTAAAATTTGTCGATACCAAAAAAAAAAAAATTTATTATTTCTTTAAAAAAATTGTTCATACCCCTTTTACTAAAAAACAATAGGGGAAGAATTGAACTGCTTATTTCCCTGTCCAATTCTTTTTAACAAATTATTAAGTAGAGGAAAAATTGAACTGCTTATTTCCCTGTATGTCACATAAACGACACTTTCTCATCTACCAGATTAAGTAGATTTCTCTAGGCAAGACCTACAGGGGTTGGACAAAATAATGGAAACATTGCCATCTCCGACTAACTCCTGCTCATACTACTATTTTTGTCCAATTACTTTGCATAACGATCAAATTTTATTTTCGGTTAGTAAACCTGTTGATATCCCTGATGATTAATTGAGTAGCCATCATGTCAGACTCTAAACAGACTTCCAACAAGGACATATTGTCAGAGCCCGGCTAGCTGGCGCCTTCATTACTAAAGTCGGCTTATTACTTGGAGCTTCGAGAGCTATTGTACCAAAATTATGACTGCATACAGTGTTAGTGGGAAACAGATACTGACTGACAGAGACAGGAGGGCATTGAAAAATATTATCAGTACCAACAAGAAAACTACAAAGACGAAACTGACTGCAGAGCTCAGTCTGCAATTGCAGAAGCCCATTTCTTCAACAGTGCAGAGGGAATTTCACAAACAAAATATTCATTGCAAAACGGAGACAGCAATAGTGTGATGAGCACAAAATCTCGTCGGTCGAGTAATGAAAACATAGGCTGTGCTTAGATGAATTCACATTCACTTTATTTCCCACCAAAGGATACATGTATGTCTGAAAGTGTACAATTCAGAGTTAGGAGGTGTTACCATCCTCCAGCCTTCCTGAAAGAACTTGAGCAGTGTCTGCAAGAAGAATCGCTGAACACACCATTAAAAGCAATCCAGAATTTGTATACGTCTATTCCTAGACGGATTCAGGCTGTTTTGCCAGCAAAAGGCGAATTTAACCCGACTATTTATGTTTTTCTAGGTATTTCCATTATTTTGTCTCTTGTACATAAGAACTTTAAGTCGGATTGGCTTGTTGGGATTGGAGTTATGGGAGTTGTGGTATACGAATCTAAAATAAAATGAGCAAAACTTTTATTGCGCATTCTGAAGAGATACTCAAATTTTGCTGAAGAATCACCTCTCAGATCTGTGAACGTCAGCGCATTAGCCGTTTTATGTTTAGGGAGGCAAACTTTCTTTTAGATAGGGATGCCTAGAAGAAAACAGCAATTTAATTGATCTCATGTTTCCGCTACTTTCCTCTGCCTTCCTTACAGGGTATAACAAAGTAATAAATAAATACTGGAGATAATATTCCAACAAAAGATAAAAATGTTGAGATAAAACCGAAAGGAAAAATTTCACGACCTAAATTCGAACTAGGGACCACGAATATCTATCTCGTCGCCTCTACCAATAGGTTTCTGCGGACGCTGACATAGTGTTTCCAAGTTCCTAAGACTACTAAGTAATCGAATGGAAGCCCAGAGATAGGGCCGGCACCCAGCTCCTTTTTTATTCGTTTTTCATCTTAATTTAATTACCATAGCTCCAGTGTTCAACTATTAGCTATTTTATTCTCTAAATATAATTTTGTATTCAACTACCAAAAAGCTGACGAAAACTCATAAAGTAACATAAAATACTGAAGATAACGCGCCAATACTGTTGTAATGCGGTAGCCCATTGGTAAAGCCCATCCTTTCGTTTTTCATCCTAACATATTAAATCATGGAACAACGAAAAGGTTTATTTCAAATTTGCGAAATTTGCTAAATTGGTAGATTATATTTTAAATGAAAAACCTGGAACTCTAGAAAGCAAAGGAATCCGATTTCCTCTATTAGATTAAACATTTCTTATAAACGCTATTTAGAAATCCTTTTTTCAAGGTCTTTAGGAACAAACCTATGCCCTGGTGCTGGTTACAATTTTAAGTAAAGTTCCCTCTTTTGATTATTAATAAAGATAAAAATTCAAGTCCTAAACACGAAATTAGTGCTTACCACACATAACGCAATCAGTTTTCTAGATAGGGGAGAGTCTTATATCTTGGACTAATTTTTACATAATTTTTTTTTCATTTAAAAATAACTAATTTTATGAAGACCTATCCTTGATTCAAATGTAATTAATATATTTTTAATTTATGTATATTTAAGTATATAAATTATTTTTAACTATATAATTTATCCCAAGTTGTGTACTTTGGGACTTTGGGCAGGCATGTTTGTACCATAAGACATGAGAGTAAACTTCATAAACTTCACAACGCCTTTCCGTTTACGTGCACAGTCAATGATAACAATTGATCCATGACTTTCATGATTGTCCAAAATCAATAGGATAGTGATCCCTTTTTGATTACTCTTGCTTCGTGGCATCTATGATCATGAATGCTTATTTTAACCTTACTTATATAAGAGTAGTAGTTGTAATAATATATAATTAATTAAAATTGTGAACTCCTTTTTAATTGAAAGAAATAGAAATAAAAATGACATCGGGTGACCTTTATTTATCAATTGTTTTATTATTTATTTCTATTAAAAAGAAGTTCACATTTTTAATTAATTATATATTTAACCATACATTTTTTTACTGAAGCATGAAAGTTTTTTTTACTTTGGTACATGGCCTGAGTAATTGAAGAATTTAACTGAAAGTATTTTTTATTTTATTTATTTTAATTCATTGTAATCCAATACGTCCATCCAGAGCCTGTATGGCCTGAGGCCGACGAGTTGGGTCTCTGGATGGACCTGGATTAGCGACTGCTGTATGATCAGGGCCGCCGCCAGGGGGGGACAAACATGACTCTAGTCCGGGGCCCCAACGGAAGGGGGGGCCTCGTCAGCCACGCTTGATCAGGCACGAGGCAGAGCGCAGAGGGGCCCACACGTACCCAGTTGTCAGGGGCCCAAACATTTCTGGCGGGATGCATGCGGTCACAGCAGCCGGGGGGGGGGTGAAGTTCTTGAGTCACTGATGAGCCGCCCATCCAGTGACCAGCCGTACCTGATGTAGCTTAACTTCACTGAAGTTGTTTTAATGAAAGCCCACCAGGCCACGGCCTCCCCCAGAATAAAACTCTACATCGTTAGCTACACTCTGTAGCCTACACACATAATTAAAGTAATTAGGACACTAATTGGAACATTTTTAATATGTTTCCCTTAAGAGGAAGAAGCTCCAATATACAGGAAAAAATTTTACAACACCACCTTGAAACCTACAAATAATAACTTCTCGCCATGTTTGATTAGCGAAGAGGCCTACTCTAATCAACTCCAACTGGTAGCACCCTACGGTGGCAGAAAAATAACTTGAATGTGAAAATTAATGAGTTCTGCCCAAGAGAAAAGAGGCTATTTGTATATTTAAATAGAAATTATTATAAACATGACTGAATATGTCATGAAAAAATATAGATATTTGGTGTTCAACCGTGACTTTTAATTTTTACCGGCAATGAGCGTTTGAGTGACGAATCTCATTAGGTCGCCCTATCAGAAGAGCTCGCCATCTTTCAGCGTTAACGTGGGTTAAGATTAAAGATTTGATTCTTTTTAATAAATTATTTCTTAACGAGAAATGTCATTTATTGCGCTCATAAAAAATAAGAACATTTCGGGGAATTTTTATTGGCTGCAGTTTTCATTTTTTTTTTAAATAATGAACCTCAAGAACAAAATTTGCTTCTGGCTTCTCGCGTCAAAAATTACGGTACCAGAGACAAAATTTAATTAACGGAACAGGTTTATTTAAAAAAATCTACAAATAAGGGAGGGAGAATTCATTGAGCTTTCGAGATTTTTAAAATATTCCTCTCAGCAGCTTAAAGCATATTAAGTTTTCCCCTAAGTGCTTCTCGCCACCACCACCACCACCACTATCAAGAGGATGCTCTTGTTTTTATAATTTTCTTATCAATTGATAATTGTGTCTCTTGAGAGATTAACTAGTGTTTGAATTGCTTTAATTAGTGGTTCACTGAAGAGAATTAGGAGGCTTCCTGCGTAAAAAAAGAAATTCACATTTGTCCAGACTAGTCAATAAAAACTTTCAATTTGTCTTCACGGCAAGACATTTTTTTTTTAAAAAAAAGGGAATGTGGATAAAAATAGGAAGGAAAAAAAAAAGAAGAGCCACGGGTTTTAAAAACTGAGTTTGCAAATAAAGCTTTTTATATTTGACTACCTCTTTCTTGAGACATGGGGTCCAGAAAAATAATTTTTGAATATACAATGCACATCTTTTTATTTTCATATAAATAGACAATGGATAATAAATTGAAAACTAAAAAAAAAGATTTCTATAAAATTATACATGTATGTAGCTTTAAAGCTTTAGAATTAAAATTGATTTAAATTTTATGAAGTATACATCAAATGTTCGTTACAATTCCGATAAGCTGAAGTTTCAAAAAATAAATTAGAAACTAAGAAGTAATTTTTGAGTTATAATTACTCGAATTGACTTTCGTTCATAATGCTTCAAAACGAGTTCGTCAAGTTTATGGATTTCCTATTCCCATGTGGAAGTCATTTAGCGGTATCAGTAAGAGATTTCTGAAATCCTTTGAGTCACATCCTCTTCGTCGAATATTATTATTCCTGTCGTCTTTAATTGGATTCTCAGTGGGAGGGAGATGAGGCTCTCTCGCAACCTTCGTTCAATCAACTTCGAGTTGCAGAACCACACCGGAAGGGAAAAAATATGACATTTCGTTTCCAAGGAAAAAAGAATAAAGCGCTCATGTATACGAAAACTGATAATAATTCGGGAAGAAAGGCACAGATGTATACAATAAGTATGCTACAAATATGACTTCTAACCAAAATTGAAATAGGAATGTGGATTCTAATATTAAAGATGACCAGAAATAACGACTCTTTAACCACATCTAAATAAAGAGTCGTTATTTCTGGTCATCTTTAATACGAAAACTGTTTCATGCAATTAAAAACAATTCTTTTTATTATATAGTTTTCTAATTTCAAAGCAGGATCATCTGAAAATTGTGATTTAATAAAAATCAGCCATGTTTTTCAAAATTGATGAATGTTTCTGAGTGTTTCGCATAATAATATTATATACCTTTTTTTAAAATAGATAGACCTCTGCTCTAGATTTTGAGCTTAAATATTTATCTGTTCTGGAGTGTTGATTCTTTACCTCAGAGTTACTGTCGATCCCAATAACTTCTTTCTTAAATGCATCGACAGTACATGGGATCCGTTAATAAAAATCATTGAAATCCATTGATATATCATAAACCTGCTCCCTACTGATAAATTTATTGTAATTTCCATACACTGCTGACGGAACTTGTTCGGCCCCCAAGAAATTCCGAAATTATTCCAACGAACTAAGATTTTAAGCTTGATGAACTCATGCCCTCTTGAACTTTAGGAATTCTAATGATTTCGCTTCTCCCCATCTCCATTGAAATAAAATATTTATGCCTGCTTAATATAGAATATTTTATTATATGAGGTAGTTGTAGGCTAAAGTTAAAAGTGCTATAAATAATCGGGTTCTCTCTTTACAGTCGCCTTTGATGCGCTTGAACACTTTCAGGTGTTTAGAAAGAGAAACCATAATTTTTATCGCTCCTAAACGTCATATTTCTCTGTTTAATGCTCGAATTTCTCTTGCAACTAGAATTCCTCAAATTTTCTAACCCACATCTTGGAGATCGACAAAAGTCTTTATATGGTAGAATGAATTTAGATCTTTTGGACATACGAAGAGAAATTTATAAAATAAATAAATAATTTTAGTTCCAACTCATAAGAGAGAATAGATAAATTCAGGTGCTATTTAAATGAAGGTCCGTCAAAAACAAAAAAATAAAAGATAAAAAGTCCATTAAATACTCATGAATTTTTTAAGTAGTAAATCACATAATGCAATTAATAATCTAAATAGTATACTGGCGTTGCTCGGGCTCTTTTTTGATGAAATTTTGCAATATCTAAATGTGAATACACAATAAAAATGAACACATGAAAAAGCTTAGAATTAATACAGCAGAAATTCATATTAAAAATAACGAAAAAATTGCCTTTCGTAGCGTAGCCGACTCCTGCTTATCAATTGTTCGATAGGCGGCCTCAAATTTTTCCATGCAGCTTGCTTTTTCTCTTTTTGATTGACGGTCGATGTACATAGTCGTTTCTGACTGTGTTCTCTGCAATTCCAACAATCTGACTGAGATTTTTCACTTCTTGGTAATCTGTTGTTGCAATTAGTACTCTGCTCTCGACGTTTTGAAGCAAACCTTGGACATTCACCACATGGTGTGATCTAGCAGTTGCCATTTCTTCTGTTGACAAGCTTGGATCGTCGATGCCGCCTGGGAACTTCGATGACTACTGGGCCACTCACCACTTGCTCAGTTGCAGCAGTGCGCTGGCGAAACAGATACAGCGCCGAGCGAAGGGACTGCTTCCTCTGCCGCATTTCCACAATTTCTCAATCGTCTGCTAACTCTCCATTATCTCCAGTTACTGCTCATTTTTAAAGATTTTTCAAGAAAATTTTAAGTTCTAAGAACTATAAGAAAAGCCCGAACGACAGGATTTCTATGTATTGTTACAAATTCCGACGGCTTCTAAGAGGGTGGTCCTCGACGTAAGCATGTAAATTGTGTCTCTTCAAAATACAAGGTGATTATAATTAAAGTCCCTTTGTAAAAATGCTATAAAAAAACAACCATGAGTCCGAATGACTTCAAATTTGGACTGAGCATTCTTGAAGAAGGGGCATTTGATATGGATAAGAAAAAAAATAGTTCCAAAATTTATCACTAGATGGCGCTGTAAGCGGCATATTATGCCTAGGAGGATTTGTACTATGCAAATTGAAAGATACGCATGCGCATGAGACATTGCATGTGTTATAAAAACGCAGGCCTCATGGCGTTCTCGTCATATTTGTATCTTAGCAGCTTGCCATGGGTCTGTCAATGAAGGATCGCGCTCTGCTTGTGAAGCTCTTTTACAAGAATGGCGACTCTGCCATAGCAGCTTTAAAGAAATTTCGGGTATTAAAGGGAATGAAAAAAGGATGTGGTCCGATGTCTGCAAAGGCTCTGAGGTGTATGATTAAAAAATTCGAAGCGACAGGTTCTTTTGCAGTGAAATCTGGCAGAGGGAGGAAAGCAGTTGCTTTGACGTCAGTAGAAGATGTGGCTGAAGCATTAGAGGAAGGGTCGAACAGTGGTGTGCAAACGTGCAGTGCACGGGGAATTGCCCGAACTTTAGACATGCCTGTGAGCACGGTCAATAAAATTTTACGCAATATCCTGCATTGTTATCCCTATAAAATTACCCATGTTCAGGAGTTACTTCCTGCTGACCTGCCAATTAGACACACGTTTGCTTTAGAATTTCTAGCTCGCATGGAAGTGGACAATGAATGGCCATGGAACATCTTGTGGACAGACGAAGCCCATTTTTATCTCCACGGCGTTGTCAATACACAAAATTGCAGGATATGGGCAACGGAAAATCCTTTCGCATGTGTTTCAATACCGCTTCATTCTGCAAAGGTAACTGTGTGGTGCGGGATGACAGCATCATTGATTATAGGGCCATTTTTTTTCGAGGAAGTGGGTCCTGCGGGTCCCGTTACCTGTACAGTCAATGGTCAACAGTATGCGTGTCTTTTACGCAACCAGGTAATTCCAACACTTCAACAGTATGCATGCGTGGATAGAATAATTTTCATGCAAGATGGCGCTCCTCCGCACATTGCAAAGCCAGTGAAGCAACTGCTGAAGACACATTTCGGAGATGATAGAATTATCAGCCGTCATTTTCCGAGAGCCTGGCCTGCAAGATCACCGGACCTCAATCCTTGTGACTTCTGGCTCTGGGGTTACCTTAAAAATCATGTGTTCAGTGGCCCAGTTGCAAATTTAGCGGAATTGAAGGCTCGGATTACGCACCACGTTCACAACGTGACCCCGGAGACACTCCGGTCTGTTGTGGAACATGCTGTTTATCGGTTAAAACTTGTGGAGGAAAATGGTGGACAGCATATTGAACATGTCTTGCGCAAGTCCCGAGATAATTAATAGGCGTTTCCATTGTTGCTTTTTATGCGGTTTTTGGCCCAAGGACAATTAAAAACCGAATCATTATGTGCTTTTTATGCGGTTTTTGGCCCAAGGACAATTAAAAACCGATTTTTCCCATCCGATGTGGTACGACCTTGCCGTGGTGGATGGGCTTTGCACTAACAGTGCCACAACTGTTAAATGACTTGAAAGTCATGTTTTCCATCATCAAACCCGAAGCAATCATGTTCATTGACCGGTACAGTTGATTTTTTGCTAATACTGTACTGTATAATAAAAAAAAAATCATGTTTAACTTGTTTTAGTGTCAATTGCATTCCTTGACCAACTTTAATGTAAAAACATCATGCCATAAACAACTCATGCCAAAGCCGTCGTATTTCAATTCAAAATGTCACTTCTAGCTGAATCCGCTTCCGTTATGCCGCTTACAGCGCCATCTAGTGATAAATTTTGGAACTATTTTTTTCTTATCCCATATCAAATGCCCCTTCTTCAAGAATGCTCAGTCCAAATTTGAAGTCATTCGGACTCATGGTTGTTTTTTTATAGCATTTTTACAAAGGGACTTTAATTATAATCACCTTGTATTTTTGTTAATGAAATTTACATTACCGTAAAACGATCACAATATTAATGAAAAAAAAATGATCAGTTTGAGATTAATTTACAGGTCTTAATGAACATTATATACTGTATAACTATTTGATTAGTTGAACCACAATCATAGAAGGGTTGAACATGTACATTTCTATGATTATGGTTGAACATGTACATTTTCTCTAATTTTTATATTTAATACCGTATCATTTTTAGAATTCTGTGTTGATACAAACACGACCGGCCTATTGTTGCACAAACTTTACTTTGCATTATTGGTCATGAGATATATATTGTTAGTCCGTGGATATTGTTGGTGAGATACCTCCTATTATGAGGTATATACAGGGTGTTTCTAAATTATCTCCCGTATTATACATGTTTATTACTCAAAAACTATTACATATTTTATCGTGATATTTTTTATTCACAAAGAAAAACTCAAAAAGTTTCTTAGCATGCCTTAATAAATTTCCATATTCAATTTTCATATTCAATTTTCCATATTCAATTTCCATATTCAAATTTCAATGTGCCCCCCCCCCCGTGTGTGGGGGGGGGGGGGGGGAAAAGCGAAACTCGATTTCCTCCCATGTTCGGGCTAGCATTTTGGTGCGGTTTAATGCATGATCGAGTAATCGGACCTTTCTTTTTCGCTGAAGACACCATTACCGCTGCAACCTACCTAGATATCCTGGAGAACTACCCGATTCCACTGGTGGAAGAACTGCAACCCAACATAGCTACCAACAAGATGGAGCACTTCCTCACTGGGGCTTGCACGTTAGGCAGCGCCTTGATACGAACTCTCCAGGACGATGGATTGGCAGGGATGGGCCCCCTCGCTCACCCAAAGCGAACCCTCTGGATTTTTTCTTCTGGGGATATGTGAAAAAAAGAGTGTACAAGACAACGTTGATGACATTGAAACTCTCAAGAACAGAATAATTGAAACAATCCCTGAAATCACCCCCGAAATGCTAGCCCGAACACGGGAGGAAATCGAGTTTCGCTTTGACGTCCTTCACGCCATAAATGGGGGGACACATTGAAATTTATTAAGGCATGTTAAGAAACTTTTTGAGTATTTCTTTGTGAGTCAAAAAAATCACGTTAAAATCTGTAATAGTTTTTGAGTAATAAACCTGTATAATACGGGAGATAATTTAGAAACACCCTGTATATTATTTCGAATTTCGATTAATATCGATAATTATTATATTTTCAAAATCTTATGTAGACAGTGACCTTCCTCTTGTTTTGAAGTTCAAGTGTTCAAAATTTCATCAGGATCGGAATAAACGGTAGATTTGTATAAGAAACTAATATACAAACAATCTTTCATCTTTTTATACGTACAGGGTGATGCAAAAGTCAGGAAAAATTTCAAACTCAATAATTCGCAAACGAATGCAGATAAAAAGATTCTGTTTGAACACAAACGACTGAAATTAAGTCGAATTTTTTTAGAAACACGAATATTTAAAAAGATGCAATTAAAAAATCCATTCAATAACCAAGACATCTTTTCCTCTTGAATATGTCTCCTTTGATAAACACTCGGGAAAAATAATAAAAAATTTCCTCTAAGAACGTGGGATGCAATGAAGTCGCTGAAAATTAGATCCCATAATAATAAACGAGAAACGTCTTATGCTAAGTCAGAGGTAGATATAAGAAATTTTTATGAATGCAACTGTAACGTGTGAATACAGAGTTGAATGTACGCAGTGGAAATTAAAA